>AP025071.1:28031365-28105641 GCA_036186865.1 Eustoma russellianum | reverse complement strand
ACTTTAATTTTTTTTTTTTTTTTTGGATTAAATGGTTTATGGCGGAGTCGGTCTTCGCCTTAGACCAAATATTATTTAAATATCTATTTTATAGAACGTGTGTTGCTGCAAACCTATATAAATCATCAACGTTAAAGAAACAACGTTTCTCCGGATAAAATCATTAGACGGTCAAAACAATTATGGATTTTATCATGTTACGAATTATATAAACGCTGAAATATTTAAGAAACAGCAAAATGTTTTTGGATTCAAATCAACATACTTTTTGTTGGTGTATGTTTTTGAAGGGTTGAGATCTCCTCACCTTCACTTTCCTCACATACTTTATGACTGCACGTGGCAGCAATGGGGGGTGGTGAGGCTAGATGAGGGTCACCTGCATCTAGCCTCACCACCCCTCTTGATGACACGTGTCGTACGGTCACGCGTCATCGCACCCTTTTGCGTTGAGGGGATCCTATCCCGTTTTTGAGGGAAGGAGTATATGCTTTGAGGAAAATTCTACAGTTAGACGATATATAGGCCTGCATGATTGGACGTTTCGGCAAAATCATGAGTCCGACACGGGTTGAGATCTCCTCACCCCAACTTTCCTCACCTCCTTTATGACCACGCGACACGTGGCACCAAGAGAAGGTGGTGAGACTAGATGAGAGTGACTCTCATCTAGCCTCACCACCCCCTCTTGCTGCCACGTGTCACGCGGTCACACGTCACTGCACCCTTCTTGCGGTGATGTGATCTTATCTCGTCCGACACCACTCAACTGAGTACATGCAATATTTGCAAGTTTTCTCCATGTGCTTTAAGCAAGTCTTCAAGATAACGATATTCTAACGACTCAAAACCTCACGCGGGTTTGAAAATTAGTCTCATAGAGTGCTTCTAGGAAGCAAGTCACAATATCTTTAGTTGGTTATGTAATCAAGTGTGTGAGATACATGTCAGTTATTTATATAACTAATCATTATTATGTTGTTTGACATGTAATCTTTACGTGTCATCGTTCCATAGCGTGACTAGACATCTTTTATTTATTTTTGAGCAACATAAAACATGTCGGTCTATTATATGCACTGCTTACGCTTCAAGTGCTTTAAATAAAAATGCGGAAAATGTAAGAAATATATTAGTTTTAATAAGAAAATTCACTTTTATTTGTCAAAACCATCTTGTGTAATGCAATATTGTTTTGACAAAATCATCTTGTGCCATTTTGATTCTTTGCAGAAGATAGCTCTATCAAAAATAATATCATATTTTAACGTCATTTGCTAGTACTAGTGGAATTGTTGACGAGTTGAGGAAGGATATACGGGATTTGTTGATGCTCTAAGGCGA
This sequence comes from Eustoma russellianum, assembly GCA_036186865.1. Classification (NCBI taxonomy): domain Eukaryota; kingdom Viridiplantae; phylum Streptophyta; class Magnoliopsida; order Gentianales; family Gentianaceae; genus Eustoma; species Eustoma russellianum. The sequence continues at coordinate 28,104,297 of AP025071.1, read as the reverse complement.
GAATAGAACCTTCCATCTTAGAAGTAAGACTTTGTTCAGCACGACGAATGTGCTGAAGACAGTAGCTATCTACAGGGATCTGATTGCCCCAGGTAATTGTATGGCGTACATAGAGCATGTGGGACTATGTGGAGTGTTGAACTGTATTAAGGTTAAGCTAGACCATGGTTTGATCACCGTATTCGTGGAGAGGTGGCGACAATAGACCCACTCATTTCACTTAACTTTAGACGAGGTTGTTGTTACGCTACAGGATGTAGCAATCCTGTTTGGTCTTTGCATTGACGTTGGACATGTTACTAGAAGCCCCGGTATACTGCAGCATAGTAGCGCCAGCTGTGTACTAAGTTGCTCTTATGGAATCCGGACATGCTAGATATAAGGAACAACCATGTATCATGGAAGAAGTTCATGGAGTATTTTATCAACATGAGCCTACCGGAACACTTATCCGAGGAGCAGCTTCAGCAGAGGTCTAGGGTATACATTTTCACCCTTCTGACGAGTTTGTTACGTGACAAATCTAACAACAAATGTCAGTTGCTTTACCTGTACATTCGTCGAAAATTGGCTTTGCACGTAGATATTCTTGGGACAGCTTTATCCTTGCATGCTTGTACTAGAATCTACGGTGTATATAGACACCAACCATCGACAGCAGACATATATTTGGTGAGAATGACATATTTAACATAGATCCTCTTTTCTCTCCAACTCCCGATGACACTAGAATAGGAAGAGACGCAGATACATATAGCATCTCAGAAGGCCGACCTACTACCACCGCATTTGCAGTCACAGTCTCAGTTTCCAGAAGATCTAAGTCTGCCCATAATTTGTAGGGTTACCAAGCGGCCTATAAGTTGGAAACGTTGTGGTATTAGTGGTGCCTCTAAGATGTATATTTTATTTGTATGCGTCTACGATGTTTTGTGTATAGGCATACTTTTATATACTTTTGATTCATTGTTATTTTATTTTACTTTATTCTAGTTTTAATTGTTCTTATTTGCTCCGCTTTTTCTCTAAAGTTGAAATATATTTTTATAGAAAATATGCATTTAGACAGATGCAAAAAAAAGTAAGCAGAAATACTGATTTATCATTTTATTTGAATAGATTGTAAAAAAATTATTTTGAGAAAATGTTACTTTTCTATAGAAAATATGCATTGACACAACCACAAAAATAAATTAGACACAAACTTATTTTGTTATTTGAAAAAAATAATTTTTTTAAAAAAAACACAAGATGGTTTTGACATCACCATCTTGTGCCAAAAGTTAAAACAACACAAGACAGTTTTGTCAAAAACGTATTGCATGAAACTGGACGGTTTTAGCAAACTGTATAGATTTGAATTTTCTTTTAAATATAGGATAAAAATATGTTTTTTATTAAAACTATTATACGTTTGGCCTTTCCTCAGTAAAAAAAAACACAAGATGGTTTTGACATCACCATCTTGTGCCAAAAGTTAAAACAACACAAGACAGTTTTGTCAAAAGCGTATTGCATGAAACTGGACGGTTTTAGCAAACTGTATAGATTTGAATTTTCCTTTAAATATAGGATAAAAATATGTTTTTTATTAAAACTATTATATGTTTGGCCTTTCCTCAGTAAAAATAAGTAGCATCTTTCTATGACTCCACTATGTCTTTACACTTTATCCAATGTGAATGGTTGCAAGTCACATTTTATGATGTGTTTTATTCTATTTGATATTTGATAGGTTTTTTTACATAAAATTGGGGTGCGATCATGTATAAGTTTTACAATTTCCACAGTTTTTCTTTACTCGTCTTAAAGACGAACTTCTACAACTTAGGACAATACGAGTTCACAACGAGGAAACTAAAGGTGAGGTAAAAATGAGATCTTCAATCACTCGTTGCTGCGTGTAAAAAATCTTTTTTATAAAGAAGGGGGTGATGCATTTTTGTTTTAAAAAAAAGAGCAGTTTTTACACGTGACGACGCGTGATTAAATGCTTCATATTTTGTCTCATCTTTAACTTCCTCCTATCTGAACTGCATACCATACGTGCATCTATCTTCTCCTTTGCATTGAACCCCGCATTGAGTAAATTACGCAGAAACTTCTCGGTGGACAAAAACGAAGATGTTTTCTACATTATGCTTTCTTATACATGGTACTTTCTTTCTTTCCCATTTGTTGTTGGAAAAAGGATCAACCCCAACCTAAAGGGACTCCACTGGTTCAGCCCTAAGGAGCTGTGTGAAGGATGTAAATCAGGAGTCTAGAGGATTCTTAGATTGGATGAGATATTACACAGTTACCCACACAAGATGCCACACAAACCAGGGGAGGGGGAACTTCGTCAATTCCTTGTCTTGTTTTATTTTTAGACGAGGCTACAGTACTTTCTATACATCTACAATACTTTTGCGGTTAGATATAATAGAAAATTAGTGAAAATGCAAGAAAAAGTTTCCAAGACTAATCCATTGCATTATTACACATTTAACTCAACAATTAAGAATCACACTCTTTCACAAAATATCATGGATCTAAGGCTATTGAAGAGTTTTCATTTTTTTCAATAGAAGATCCTTCAAGTTGACTAATAAGTCTTTTTTTTCAATTTTCAAGATTCGAGTTCTAGTCTCTCCATACAGAAAAAAAGAAGAAGAAGAAAAGAGGTGCCATTTCAGAGTAGTACTTATTTTAATAGTCAATAACTTAACGTGTGTCATGCGAATCACCCATCTCCTCAAATGTTTACTCTCCTTGAATGTCATGACATCAAAGTTCAAGTAGTACAACTATTTATTATGTCTCTAACGGAAATGAGATAGATACATGGACCTAGCTACGGAAGCAGAAATAGAAGTCCTATGAAAAAAATGACATGTGTGAAAAATGTGTCTTACCAAAAGGATAAAAACCAGTTGAATGTAGATGAGTCTTCAATATTAAGTACAATGGTGATGTAATTGAGCGTGACAGAGGACAATAGTAGCAAAGGGATATACACATAAATATGTTATTGATTACTCAAAGTCATCCTCTTCTGTGGCTGATATTGATACTATTGGAATGCTATTCTAGAAGTAGCGAATAATGACTAGCCACTTTTTCAAATTGACGTCAAAAATGTTTTTTTTTACATTGGGAGTTAAAAGAATAAGTATATATGAAGGTAACACAGGGACTCTCAAGAGAATTCAGAATAAATAAAGTATGTAAGTTGAACGCTATATCTCATGAAATAATCTCTCCGTGTGTGGCTTGGGAGATTTACGATGGCGAAAAAAAGAATAGATAAAAACAGGGTAATGTTGATCACACTATTCAAAAGGAATAGAAATCTGGTATTTACTTGATTGTATATGTTGATGACATGATCATTATAAGGAATGATGAAAAAGAAATTACTCAACTTTGCAAGAATTTGTTTAACGAGTTTGAGATAAAGGATTTAGACAAAATCTAAAGTATTTATTGGGGATCGAAATTTTTTGGTCAAGAAAGAGAATATTTATCTCCCAATGGAAGTACATACTCGATATACTAGCTGAAGTTGGAATGATGGATTGCAAGCTGTGCGATACTCCAATGGTCATAAATCAGAAACTTTAGATAAAATTCGAAGGCGTATAAGCAAACAAGGAACTATATAATAGGTTAGTAGATAAGCTAATCTATTTGTCTACACCAGACCAAATATCACATATGCAGTGGGAGTGGTAAACCAATTTATACATAATCCTAAGGAAGAATACATGGATGCAGTCTTACGAATAGTGCGGTACCAAAAAGGCACACCAGAAAGAGGCATAGTATTCAGCAAGAACGAGCATTTGGATGTAGAAGTTTATACTAATGTGATTAGACAGGGAATCCGAATGATAGATGGTATACTTTAGGATACTTCGCCCTTGTAGGAGGAAACCTCGTCACGTTGAGAAGTAAAAAAAACAAAAGGTTGTATGCTTATATAGTGCAGAGACGGAATTCAGAGAGATTGCAAAAGGGGTGATGAAGATTCTGTGGTTCAAAAAGTTAATGACTAAAATTAGGTTTCCACTATGATAATAAGGCGACGATTCCAATTTTTGAGAATCCCAAACAACACGATAGAAAAAATGTGGAAGTAGATCGACATTTCATAAAAGAGAAGACTGAAGATGGTATAGTTGAACTCCCGTTTGTGAAGTCTAAAGACCAACTCGCGGACATCCTCACGAAGGCCGTAACCTGGAATATTCTCAACTTGATATTATACAAGTTGGGCAATTGTGATCCCAATGTCCAACTTGAAGAGGAGTGTCAATCAATATAGAAAGAATCAAATCAAATCCGAATCAAATAATATAATTAAGGAGATTGAATATTTTCCATTTATTGCAGTTTACTACATTCCGTAAATAGATGTAAGGGAAAATTACACTTAGACCCCCTGCGGTTTGGCTTAATTCTAAAAACCTCCCCTCTCGTTTGGAATTATACATTTACCTCTCCTATAGTTTGGGTTAAAAATGCACCGGCCAATTTTTGGCAAAACCACAGGGGGTAAACATGCCGGAAATCAGGCGGTGCATTTTTAACCCAAACCATAGGGGAGGTAAATGTATAATTCCAAACGAGAGGAGAGGTCTTTGGAATTAAATAAACCACAGGGGGTCTAAGTGTAACTTTTTCTTTGCGTTTGCCTAATGAAAATTAGAGATAATAACGATATTCAATGCATGAATGCTTATATATATATATATATATATATATGTGTGTGTGTGTGTGTGTGTGTGTGTGTGTGTGTGTATGCATGTATATACATATATGCATATATAAAGGAATCTAAATGAATGAAAAATAAAATTTGTCCTTTTTATATTAAAGACGTTAATGCGTATGTGTTTTATTAAGTGAATAGAACTGAATAGAAAATAAATAGTATATATATATGTGTGTGTGTGTGTGTGTGTATGCATATAAAATTGAATAGAATTTAATGAAACATAAAATTTTTAACGTATGTGTTTTATTAAGTGATATAACTGAATAGAAAATAGATAGTATATATATATATATATATATTTGTGCGTGTCTATATATATATATATATATATATATATATATATATATATACATATATATACATATAAAATTGAATAGAATTTAATGAAACATAAAATTTATCTTTTTAGAGAAAGTTACACTTAGACCCCCTGTGGTTTATTTAATTCCAAAGACCTCCCCTCTGGTTTGGAATTATACATTTACCTCCCCTATGGTTTGGGTTAAAAATGCACCGGCTGATTTCCGACATGTTTACCCCCTGTGGTTTTGCTAGAAATTGGCCGGTGCGTTTTTAAACCCAAACTATAGGGAAGGTAAATGTATAATTCCAAACGAGAGAGGAGGTTTTTGGAATTAAGCCAAACCGCAGGGGGTCTAAGTGTAATTTCCCCTAGATGTAATTGTGTATTATACATAGGACCGATGTACATAGTTGAAGATCAATAAAAATAGTTTTCATTCAACGAAATAGATAACATGGATGGTCATTAAGCTTACAGCTGAAATCAAGATTAATTGCATTATTGTTTTATTTATATCACAGGATCCCATCAAAAGCACCATACCAAAGCATGAAGCATGGGGCAGCTGCTACAAAGCCAACTGAGCACAGGTCATGGCTGGGTTTGGGTTCTCAGTAATTTTCAATGCAAATAGATCATCATACTAGTTATGCTTGATTCTTTGGGTGCTGCTGTCCGTTTTTGTTGACAAACAGCTAGTGTGTATCTAGCTACGTATGTGTTTGTTCTTAATAAATGATAAACAAGAATTAATCGTCTGTTAGTCAACAACAGTCAACGGTACAACTCCTGCAGTTCAGCACCCAAGCACTGCTGTTCAGCCCTGATTACACTTCGGCTGTGCCCCATGACATCCTTTTTACTATCGAAGATTAGGCCAAGGACTGCACCTCGGCACCTAACTTCAGCCTCAGCTTCAGCTTAAGTGCTACACTCCAGATCACTTCGGCCAGATTCAACATTGCACCTTGACAAAGCCTGGTTTTGCACTTCGGTGAAGGAGTCAAGCACAGCATTACATCGTAGAACCATCAGGCAGAAGTGCAGTTCAAAGAAAGAGTACACGTCTGGCTATTCAGCCTGTACACGCCAAAGTCACTTCAGCCGACCTACTAGTCACATCAGCCGGCCTACCGGTCATATCAGCAGACCTACTGCGTTATAGGTCTTCTGCCCCAAGCAAACGTCCCATCCGGTTTCAGAGGCCAAGGGCGGGAAAAATCAATAAAAGCAAGCCAAGACAGACCAGAAAGAGGATCCGATCCCTTGAAACATTTTCCTATCTCCTGGAGCTAATACATCGATTTTTCTCTTCAGCCAACACCTGTGAGAATTTTCTAACTCCATACACTAAATTATATTCTCAGTGAGAAATGGTCCAAACTGACTTGAGCATCGGAGGGTTTTCCCGGGGTCATCCCTCCGGGACCTCTGATTTTTGCTTCCTTGTGCAGGACTTCCAGGAAGCTATTCCAGCTACAATCTTCCAATCAACTGACGACGTTCATTTGAGGTCATCTTTGACCCTTGGTGAAGATCCGGCTTCATCAATAAACAATGTTGCCGGTGTATTAGACTTCCACGTTTGCATAGGATCTAGAGAGAGAACGGATCGTTTTGCGATTTGATACGCAATCTTATAGTACAATTTGTTTTTATTATTTTGCTTAAATCTAGACCAATCATGGTTTCATTTTTTCTATTTTCCTTTTGTTTTGCTGGCGAGGGCGTTGTATTGTATGATGAACTCTCTTCCACCCTCTTCTAGCAGGCGGATGCTTGAAACTTATGAATCTCATTCCTTTTTGGTATTGAATTACTATGTGTTACTGATTTTTTAGATGTACTTATGTTTAATACTCTAAACACAACGTGTTATTTAATTATTTTGTATTATATGGCCTAACATTGACTATTTCGTTCTTCCAGATTAAGTTTTTATTTGTCCATCAGAAATAGACTTCTTGGTTTAAATGTACGTAAAGTTATATTTCATTTGGAAGTTTTTTTATTGTTGCTTCAGAGGGAAACACCAAGAACTTTTTCTTCTTAAATCAACATTTATTGTGGGTAGAAACATGGCATATCTTTAAGTTGAAAACTGGCCCTTTCATTGATAACTTACTCATTATGTTCTTGTTAATTGACCCAAGTGTAACGATGTTTATATATTTTGAATCAAGAAAATAACTATGCAATATAGATTGAATCATAATGGCTTGATTTGTCGTCAATAAATGTACTAAACAATTTTTAAATCATTATGCAACTAAATCATCGTTCAAATAATTTGGATTTAGCGTCCTAGAAAGTTTATTTAGCGTTCCAAGAATCACAATGAACGGATGTAATAGATGGAAAATGTTTCTTGCCTTCCATTCATTCCCAATCAACAATATAATGTGCAATCATGATACAATCATGTCCCTATAATCACGCTAGTGTAATCCTATCATTATGATACAATTATGGAGAATCTCGACCTATTTGGTATGTGCTATATATGGTACAATTAATAATACAATCAATGATAATGAATACAAAATATTCTATAATGAATACACAATATTTTGGCCATCAATGCAAATATTGGGGCCATTAATTTCGGCCATTACACCCCCGCAGTCGAAACGGGAGGTTCGCGAACGTTGAGACTGGATCGAAAATAATCAAATAGAATACGGGGCAGCCCTTTAGTGAAGATATCGGCCATTTGATGTCGAGAAGGAACATGGTGCACACGGATTTGACCCTGGGCGACTTTTTCACGAACAAAGTGAATATACATTTCAATGTGTTTAGTACGTTGATGTTGAACAGGATTACTGGAGAGGTAAACAGCACTGATATTGTCACAATAAACAAGAGTGGCGCGTGTAAGATGACAATGAAGTTCGAGAAGTAAATTTCGAACCCAACAAGACTCAGCAACAACGTTAGCAACTCCTCTATATTCGGCCTCGGCGCTAGAACGAGATAATGTTGGTTGGCGTTTGGAAGACCAAGAAATGAGGTTATCGCCAAGAAAAATGCAGTAACCGGATGTGGAGCGGCGCGTGTCAGGACAGCCGCCCCAATCCGCGTCGGTGTAGCAGAGTAGATTATTGTGAATGGATTTTGAGAGATGTAGGCCGAAATGTAGGGTACCTTTGATATAGCGGAGAATGCGTTTGAGGGCAGTCATATGAATATCACGTGGAGCATGCGTGTGAAGGCAAATTTACTGAACGGCATAGGATATGTCCGGACGTGTGAAGGTGAGGTATTGGAGTGCGCCAGCTAGACTGCGATATAGTGTAGGATCATCAAAGGGAACACCTTCATGACGGCTCATTTTGGCCGATGTGTCAATAGGGGTGGAGATCGGCTTGCAGTTCGACATGGAAGCCCGGGTCAGGATCTCAGTGGCATATTTTTGTTGACTTAAGAATAAACCATCAGTGCGGCGGTTAACCGCAATACCAAGAAAATAGCTTAAGGGACCGAGATCTTTCATAGCAAATTCAGAAGCAAGTAGCGACATCAGTCGGCGTCGAAGTGTGTCAGACGAAGTAGTAAGAATGATGTCATCAACATAAAGAAGTAGATATGCCATCTCATTACCGTGATGATATATAAACAGAGAATGATCACAACGACTATGAACAAAACCAATAGAGGAGGCATAGTCAGCAAAGCGTTGATACCAAGCACGAGGGGCTTGTTTTAAGCCGTAAAGAGACTTCTTGAGAAGACAAACATAATCAGGATGATTCGGATCACGGAAACCCATTGGTTGATGCATGTATACTGTTTCCTGTAACGTACCGTGTAAGAAGGCATTTTTGACATCTAATTGGTGAATGAGCCAGGATTTGGACAAGGCCAAATGAAGCACCGTGCGAATGGTTGCTGGTTTAACAATCGGACTGAATGTGTCAGTACAGTCAATGCCTGGCTGTTGAGAGCGACCATCACCTACAAGACGAGCTTTATAGCGCTCAAAGGAACCATCAGAACAAGATTTATGACGGAAAATCCACATAGAACGTAGGATATTAACATTGGGAGGACGGGGGACTAATACCCACGTCTTATTTTTAATAAGTGCATCAAATTCATCATGCATGGCAGCGTACCAATTTGGGTCACGAAGAGCAGCAGAGGGATTTTGTGGAAGAGGAGATGGAGTGGAGATGACATTAAGATTTAGAGTGCGTTTAGGTTTGACAATACCGTGCATGCTGCGGGTAGTAATAGTGCGAGGAGGAGGAAGAGTGGGCGGGGGAGGAGGCCGTGGAGGTCGGTGGGGGCGGGGAGGGCGAAGGGGTGGGGGACCGGGGGGTGTTGCCGTGGTGTGAGGGGGTGTTGGAGGGGTGGTGTTGGATCATTGGATGGTGAATGAGAAGAGAGTAATCGTCGTTGAGGAAATTGTATACGTTAGGTGAGACTTGAGATAACTTCGAGTATGGAAAAGTTTGTTCATCAAATATGACGTGGCGGGAGACGAAGATTTTGCCTGTAGATAATTCATAGCATTTATAACCCCGGTGATTATGTGGATACCCCAGAAAGATGCATGGTGTGGAGCGAGCGTGGAATTTGTGAATAGTGGTGGATGGAATGAGTGGATAGCAAAGACACCCGAATACACGGAGAGAAGAGTAGGAAGGGTCTTTGTGGTAGAGGATTTTAGTGGGAGAGAGTTGAGATAGATTTTTGTTAGGGAGTATATTGAGGAGATAAGTGGCCATAGCAAGAGCGTGGTGCCAAAAGGATGGAGGGAGGCCGGAGTGAATGAGGAGAGTGCGGATGACATTGTTAATCGTACGAATGGTGCGTTCAGCTTTGCCGTTTTGAGAAGATGTATACAGGCAAGATAGTCTTAATGTCATTCCGTTTTGTTGACAGAAACAGTGAAAATTTGAGTTTGTATATTCGCGGCCGTTATCACACTGTAAGCATTTTACTGTGGTACCAAAGTGAGTTTGAATATATTTGTGAAGGATAGAAAAATGCGAAAACACTTGAGATTTGTGACCCATAGGGTATGTCCACAAAAAATTTGATTAGTCATCAATGAAAAGTACGTAATATTTATGACCTGTTGAACTCAGAATTGGTGAAGTCCAAACATCGCTATGTAGAATATCAAAAGGCCTAAATGTTTTATTGACAGAATCATAAAAGGGCAATCGCACATGCTTGCCTAGTACACACGAAGGACAAATAGATTTATTACATTTAGGATTGCAACTGATAAGACGTTTGTTGCACAGATACTGAAAAACAGAGTGACCAGGATGGCCAAGTCGGTTATGCCAGAGATCAGCAGACACGACAGTGAGGGCGGCGGAGGGGGAAGGATGCGGCGGTGTGGTGAGGGGGTATAGTTCGCCAGTACTATTGCATCTCAGAATTTGGTTGCCCGTATGTCGATCCTTCACAGAGAAACCAGAAGCATCAAATTCAATTGAAACATTATTATCAGTGGTAAAGCGACGAACAGAAATAAGATTCTTGACAAGCTGAGGGGCATGGAGAATATTTGTTAAATGTAGAGAGGGTAGGGGCGGTGGTAGTCGTGCAGAACCTGAGCCATGAACGGGAATAGAATGACCGCTGCCAACTATGATTGAATTTGAAGGGGACTTATTAAAATAAGACGAGAGCATACCTGAGTTGGAGGTCATGTGGGAGGTGGCGCCAGTGTCCATGTACCATGTAGGGTCGGGAGTATTGAGCGTTAAAGTGTGCATAGCTTGGTCAATGTCAGTAGGTGCATATGGGAAGGAGAAATAAGTAGCGGTGTGAGCTTGAGGGGGACGAGGGCCTAAAAGACCCGGTTGTGAGTGGGTGGACGGTTGGGTGGGATACGGACAGGGAGGGGGGAACCATTGTGGGGATGGAGCGCGCCAGGAGGGGTAGGATTGCCAAGGAGGAAATTGGGTTTGCCACGGGGGTCGGTGTGCGCGTCCGCAGTGTGAGGGACTGCGGTAGGAGGGGCGGGCTGAATATGAGAAAGGTGATGGGGCTGTTGCAGTTGGTTCGGGAGAGGGAACAGTGGTTTTGGTGGTAGTATTGAGGGCGGTGTCAGTGACTTTGGAGGCAGAGGCAGTTTGTTTGGCTTTTCTGGTTTCTTCAAGAATTAAGCGAGAGCGGGCTTCGTAGAAGGTAGGTAAGGGATTGCTTTGTTGAATAATGGTGGCTACTCCGTCATAGTTCTCGTTCAGACCACTTACAAGTTGCAGAACCAGGCGTTGATCAGAAACTTCAGAACCTACATTAGAGAGTTGATCTGCAAGAGACTTCAATTCTTGACAATAAGAAGAAATGTTAGAAAAATAGTCAAGTTGAGTGTTCGAGAACTGGTTCTCAAGATAGACTGCGCGGGAGTGTTTATTATCTTGAAAGATGTTTTTCAAGTTGTTCCAAGCATTCATAGCAGTTAGATCAGGAGCAAGGATAGTATGTAGTAAATCAGTAGAGATGGTATCATAGATCCATTGAAGTACGATGGCATCAAGACGGCTCCACTGTTCAGAGTCTTGAGTGGTTTTGTCTTTGGACGTAGATGTTGGACCGTGCACCTGCAATAAACACCACTAGAGGGGGGGTGAATAGTGGTTAGCGGAAATTACACTACAACCCTTTGTTAAAATCCCCTTTGAAAACAGAATCTGAAACCACCTCAGATTCAGAACCCGTTTTTCAGAAATTCACAAATAATTGTACACAACTCCAAAAATTATGAAAATTTTCAGAATTTAACTTCAATGAGTTAACAAGACTCTATCCAAAAATCAGACAAAAATAAGATCGTTTGACCCTTCAAATAAATAAAAAGATTCAGATGGTCAATCTGGACAGAATTGGACAGAATGTTGCTGACTTTGCAAAACGTGTTTCTCTTTGAATACTCAATCAAAAAGGTTGATCTTTATATCAAAACACTCCTTAGGATGTGTAGATGAAGTTTCAAAAAGGCCCTGACCTTAACCAACTCTCGAAAAATACAGAATTTAAGTTTTCTCAAAACTGGTCAGATTGCAGCCAGATTGGAGCAGTTATCTTGCAAAGACTGAAAGAGTAACTTTTCCTTGCTCAAATCAAATGATTCTTGTTTTAAATGAAAGCTAACAGTCTGAAGTATAACTTCACCAAAAATCACGAATTTTGAAAATGTTTAGCTATTTTTTTCAAATTGTGAGAAGTGGTGTGAAAACTGCAGTCAAAAACGGGCAGAAAATAGAAATAAAGAAACAAGAGAAGAACACCAAGAATTTATCGTGGTTCGGTCAATGTGACCTACTCCAGTCCCAAGGAACACCTTTCCTTGGATTTTACTATGGTATGAACCAAATTACAGCAAGAACCAAGCTTGATCCTTGGGTTAAACACCAACCCTATTCAAGACTTGGATGAACACCTTTATGCAACTCTTGGTTACAACACCTCTATCACCTATTGATGTAGCCTTATAGATTTGGCTAATCAATCTTACAAATAAGACACAAGAAGGTGTGTATTGTGTAGCTGGACAACAACTAGAAAATGGAACACCTTAGCTACACAAAGTATGAACGAAAATATGAGAAGAGAATAGCAAGACAACAATCTTCAATTTTTGCTTTCAAGTGTGTGTCTTCTCTTCTTCACCTTGCCTTCTATTTATAGAGTGAATTGATGGCATATTCCCTCCAACTTTTAGACCATGTGATGGCTGAGAATTTTGAATTAAAACACCTCCATAATCATCTCCAACAACCTTGTCTCCATTAACTTCAAATTTGAAATTTCAAGTTGACAACTTTTGCCAATTAGCTTGCTTTTGGTTTGTCTTCTTGTCTCCAACTCATAAAATGAGTATACCACCTTCTCCACCTGTTTATGGACGTTTTTGATGTTGTATGTATGTATACCAACTCATATTTTGTGAATAAAAAAATAATGAATAAGTGTTGACAAGATTATGTCAACATATAACACCAAAATTCATACTTTCTTCTCCTTTACATATTGTGATGAATATTCTACCAAGGACACCTTGTAATCTCCAAAAGATGGTGATTAATATCCTCTTATAACATATATAAGAGGGTCTTCAAGAAAAAATAGAATATGACATCTCAAATCGTCACATATCCAGCTATAGTCAATAATATCATCGGTTGAGAGAATAAGATATAAGATCACCATATAATCTTCAAAATAATAATAACACAGCTCCAGAATGAAGATAATAATATGCTCAAGAGATTCCTCGAGTGAAAATACCGAAACTGTCTTCGGGGTAAAATGACCAAAATGCCCCTAGTGAGATAAAACTCCAGAAATGACCTCGATGGTCAGAATTAAATATAATAACACCTTCTTGATAATAAATAAGATGATAATATCTTCTTGAATCATATTCACCATGTCGAGTACCTACAAAACTCAAAATACCATTTTTGCCCTTTTTGGTAAGTTGTAGAAACTTCGAGGGCATATTAGTAACAAGATATTATCATCATAAAAATCACATAATCACAACATGATAAACATATATAAATCATGTAAAAATAAAAACAACTATTTTATCACATTTTAGAAAAATATTTCTAACAACCCTAGACATCGTGTCATTTTTCTTCACTTATTCAACTCTTTCATTTATAACACCATATGTGACATTTTTAAGTATTCATCACTTAAAATCATGACTTTGAAAATTATCCAAACATATTTCTCAACATTCTCCCCCTTTTGGATGATTTTCAAAATAACCTAACATGATTTTAATGTCACAACTTATAACCAAAAGTTTAACCAAATGTTTTCAACTATGTTTTCAACGTTTAAATAGTATGCTGCTCCCCCTCAACTCATACTCTCCCCCTTAACCTATGCTCCAAAATTTATACCAATAAAAAAACTTAGCATATGATTCATCATGACTTACCAACTAAAACATGACTTACCAACTAAAATCATGTTCTTATTCTATCTCCCCCTTTATTTTGCAAATCATGCAAAAGATAGAACTATGCAATGGGATCGTAAGTCATCATGCCTAATTTGGCTCGTAAGTTTTCAAAAGTGGCTTGATTAAGGGGTTTGGTGAAGATGTCAGCGATTTGGTGATCAGTTCTTATATGGTTTATCACTATATCCTCATTTTGAACATGATCGCGAAGAAAGTGGTATCGCACCTCAATGTGTTTGGCCTTAGAATGAAGTACCGGATTCCGGGAAAGATTGATTGCACTTGTGTTATCGCAGAAAATTGGAATCTTATTCATTTTAATGCCAAAATCACTAAGTTGCTGTTTAAGCCAAAGTATTTGGGTAGTACATAAACTCAAAGCAATATACTCGGCTTCAGTGGTAGAAAGAGCTACACTAGCTTGCTTTTTAGAAAACCAAGAGATCAAATTGGTTCCTATAAATTGACATGTACCGCTAGTGGATTTTCTATCTAACCTGCAACCACCATAATCAGCATCACTATATGCGTGTAATTCCAACTTAGCATTTCTATCATACCACAATCCTAAGTTAGGTGTATGCTTAAGATATCTAAAGATCTTTTTCACTGCATTGTAATGTGATACCTTAGGACAAGATTGAAACCTAGCACACATACACACACTAAACATAATATCAGGTCTTGATGCAGTTAAGTATAACAATGAGCCAATCATAGACCTATAAAGTGTGTCATCAAAAGGTTTACCATTTTCATCCTTATCAAGTTTGGTACTAACACTCATAGGCGTAGTTGTAGGTTTCAACTCTTCAAAGCCAAACTTCTTAATCATATCATTGACATACTTAAGTTGGCTAATGTGAATTCCTTGAGAGGTTTGTTTGATTTGAAGTCCTAAGAAATAATTCAACTCTCATACCATTGACATTTCAAATTCTGACTTCATACATTCTTCGAAGTCTTTTACTAAGGTAGGGTTGGTTGAACCAAAGATTATATCATCTACGTATATTTGAACTATTAACAAATCATTACCTTTTCTTCTTAGGAATAATGTGTTGTCGATGGTCCCCCTTTGATAATTATTTGCAATAAGAAAGTTCGCAAATCTATCATACCAAGCTCTTGGAGCTTGTTTCAAACCATATAGAGCTTTCTTAAGCTTGTAAACATGGTTAGGATTCTTTGGATCTTCGAATCCAGGGGGTTGTTTGACAAACACCTCTTCTTGGATATATCCATTTAAGAAAGCACTCTTAACATCCATTTGGAAGAGTTTGATGTTACTTAGACTTGCAATAGCAAGTAACAATCTGATAGCTTCTAATCGTGCAACAGGTGCAAAGGTTTCTTCATAATCAATTCCTTCCTGTTGATTATAACCTTGTGCAACTAGCCTAGCTTTATTTCTTGTGATGTTTCCTTGTTCATCCATTTTGTTTCTAAATATCCATTTTGTTCCTATTATAGATTTATTTTCAGGTTTAGGCACTAAGTCCCATACATTATTTCGGGTAAATTGGTTTAACTCCTCATGCATGGCATCTATCCAAGATATATCACCTAAGGCTTCCTTTACATTCTTAGGTTCTAATTGTGAGATTAAGCTATGTCCTTCAGCTTCACTTATATTTCTACGTGTTCTAACCCCATCACTCGGATCCCCAATTATCAATTCCTTAGGGTGTTTATGTTTGTCTTTTATGTGCCACCAATTTCTATGTTGACTAGGTTCTCCTTCATCTAGTTCAAATGTTTCGTTCGTGTGAACATTTTCATATACAATTGGAACATCTTGTAAGTTAGATAGATTATCTTCCAATTGTAAAATTTCTTGATTTATTTCACCTAAAGGTTCTTGCACGTCTTGTTCAGAGGAAGTTGGTTCTAGATGATCATGAACAGGCTCAAGTAATATATCATCATCATCAAACATATTTTCAACATTATTTTCTTGTTTCTTTTTATCACTGACGTCAAAATATGCATTCTCATTGAATTTCACATGTATAGATTCAATTATTTTTCTAGATGCATGATTATAACACCTATATGCCTTTGAGTTAGTTGAATATCCAACAAATATGCATTCAATAGACTTTTGATCAAATTTATCTAGATTATCTTTGGTATTAAGTACAAAACATTTACACCCAAATACTCTAAGATAATCTACCTTAGGTTGTCTATTATTCAATAACTCATATGGTGTTTTATTTAATTTCTTTCTAATAGAAAGCCTATTTATTATATAACATGCACAACTAACAGCTTCAGCCCACAAATATCTAGGTACTTTGTTTTCACACAACATAGTTCTAGCTATTTCTTGTAGTGTTCTATTTTTACGTTCAACAACTCCATTAAGTTGTGGTGTTCTTGGTGGTGAGAATTCATGTTTTATTCCATGTAATTCACAAAACTTAATTATATCTTTGTTTTTAAATTCTCCACCTCTATCACTTCTAATTCTTTTAACATTTTCTTCATAAAGATTTTCAAGTTGCTTAATAAGATTTTCGATAGCTAATGGAGCATTGTCTTTGTGTGTTAAGAACAATGTCCATGTGTAGCGTGAGTAATCATCTACTATGACACACACATAGTAGTGTCCACCTAGACTTCTTGTCCTACTTGGACCAAATAAGTCTAAGTGAAGCAATTCTAGTACATGACTAGTACTCACTTCATGTTTTGGTTTCATTGTTTCTTTTATATGTTTTCCTTTAATACATGTTTCACATAATTGAAAATTATCTAAGTCTAACTTAGGCATTCCTCTAATTAGATTCTTCTTATATAATTTTTTTATGGTTGAAACTCCTATATGGCCTAGCCGTCTATGCCATAAGTTCACATCTAAGTCATGTGATACTAAACACTTAATCCTAGCATTCAATATATTATTTAGTGATAGTGTGTAAATGTTACCATCCCTATTTCCCTTTAGAACAATTTCTCCCTTTTCATTTATTATATCACAACAATTAGGAAGAAAAGAGACATGATAACCAGAATCTATAAGTTGCGAAATACTTAATAGATTGTAAGAAAGATTGCTTACTAACAACACATTTCGTATTTGAAATGTGTTAGGGTCCCCAATTGTTCCTTTTCCAACGACCTTGCCTTGGTTGTTATCACCGAATGTCACCTTTCCTCCATTCTCAATTTATTCCAGTTCGGTGAATAGTTTGTGGTTGCCCGTCATGTGCCTCGAACATCCACTATCTAAAAACCATTTGGTTTTCAGATTCTTTGACTTTGCCTCCTTCTTGCATTCTTTGCGTTTTTCCTACAATGGAGACAAAGTTTTAGGTACCCTTTACTTGGGTCCTTGAATGTTAGAGGTTCCATCTTTGTTTATATACCCTTTGGGTATCCAAACTTGAATATACCTTCTAGGCACATTTTTAGCATTCTAATAATTTGGAAAATTAGAAGAATTAGCATATACATGATTATTCCACATAAGTAAAGATGCATTGTTATACATGTTGTGCCATGGTTGATAATTATTATGCCTTGGCCGATTTTGGTAGTGTGTATAAGACATGTAATTTTGTTTCTTGAATGGCGCTATGTATGTATGTTCATATGCATTTCTATAAGATTTATATGAGTGTTGTCTATACTTAGGTTCATAATAAGTTGTATACATTTTATTCGGTCTAGTTGCATTTGTATACATGTAGGCATAATTTCTAGATTGTCTAGATGCAAAGTTTGGCCTAGATGTATGTTTATGCGTATGTATATTGGTGGGTGTGTGTTGTATTTTTGCCTTGATATAAGTAGACGAAGGTGTAGAAGCAGATGTAGCAGGCAAAGTTGATTTTGTATTATATGGCAACTTTGTACTAGATGAAACAAACTTAGTCTTTTTATTTACCTTCTCATTTGCTTCTTTATAACCTAAGCCGGTTTTATCATTTTCATATTTTTGCGATGATATTAATACATCTAACATGTTTGTTCCTGATTTAAATTGTTCTAAGGTTTTCTCTAAATCTAGTTTACATGATTTAAGTGTAAATACTTCATTTTCATAATCCTGTATCTTGGTTTTCAACACACTATTTTCAGTTCTTAAGGCTTGTTCATTATTTCTAGATGACTCAATTTTAGTCCTTAATGAATCAAGAGTACTTGATGACTCTTGTTTCAAAGACTCTAATTGATTAGAAAGTTCTAAGTTGGTTGTCTTCAACTTTTCATTCTCTTCAATTAGCTTCTTTTTCTCTTTTGACAATCTTTTACAATGAGCATGCATTTTCATGAATTCATCATACATTTCATCAAAAGTCATCTCGTTATCAGAATCAAAATCAGGAGTAGATGTTACCTCTTTAGTAGACTTTAAGTACACTCCTTTAGGAAGGATTGATGACATGATGTATGATTTTAGATGAATACCTCGAATCTTTAAGTAAAGTGAATGCTAATGCTCCAAGCCTTCTTGAAGTGTTCAAATCCTCCAAACCTTTGTTTTGTGATTAGCAGGCTACTATGTTGTTGGTTCTTGGCCTTGCCTTGTTTGTATCGTGTTGAATCTTGCTTCTTTTGAGTGGTGTTGGTCTGGCTCTGATACCAAATGTTGGACCGTGCACCTGCAATAAACACCACTAGAGGGGGGGTGAATAGTGGTTAGCGGAAATTACACTACAACCCTTTGTTAAAATCCCCTTTGAAAACAGAATCTGAAACCACCTCAGATTCAGAACCCGTTTTTCAGAAATTCACAAATAATTGTACACAACTCCAAAAATTATGAAAATTTTCAGAATTTAACTTCAATGAGTTAACAAGACTCTATCCAAAAATCAGACAAAAATAAGATCGTTTGACCCTTCAAATAAATAAAAAGATTCAGATGGTCAATCTGGACAGAATTGGACAGAATGTTGCTGATTTTGCAAAACGTGTTTCTCTTTGAATACTCAATCAAAAAGGTTGATCTTTATATCAAAACACTCCTTAGGATGTGTAGATGAAGTTTCAAAAAGGCCCTGACCTTAACCAACTCTCGAAAAATACAGAATTTAAGTTTTCTCAAAACTGGTCAGATTGCAGCCAGATTGGAGCAGTTATCTTGCAAAGACTGAAAGACTAACTTTTCCTTGCTCAAATCAAATGATTCTTGTTTTAAATGAAAGCTAACAGTCTGAAGTATAACTTCACCAAAAATCACGAATTTTGAAAATGTTTAGCTATTTTTTTCAAATTGTGAGAAGTGGTGTGAAAACTGCAGTAAAAAACGGGCAGAAAATAGAAATAAAGAAACAAGAGAAGAACACCAAGAATTTATCCTGGTTCGGTCAATGTGACCTACTCCAGTCCCAAGGAACACCTTTCCTTGGATTTTACTATGGTATGAACCAAATTACAGCAAGAACCAAGCTTGATCCTTGGGTTAAACACCAACCCTATTCAAGACTTGGATGAACACCTTTATGCAACTCTTGGTTGCAACACCTCTATCACCTATTGATGTAGCCTTATAGATTTGGCTAATCAATCTTACAAATAAGACACAAGAAGGTGTGTATTGTGTAGCTGGACAACAACTAGAAAATGGAACACCTTAGCTACACAAAGTATGAACGAAAATATGAGAAGAGAATAGCAAGACAACAATCTTCAATTTTTGCTTTCAAGTGTGTGTCTTCTCTTCTTCACCTTGCCTTCTATTTATAGAGTGAATTGATGGCATATTCCCTCCAACTTTTAGACCATGTGATGGCTGAGAATTTTGAATTAAAACACCTCCATAATCATCTCCAACAACCTTGTCTCCATTAACTTCAAATTTGAAATTTCAAGTTGACAACTTTTGCCAATTAGCTTGCTTTTGGTTTGTCTTCTTGTCTCCAACTCATAAAATGAGTATACCACCTTCTCCACCTGTTTATGGACGTTTTTGATGTTGTATGTATGTATACCAACTCATATTTTGTGAATAAAAAAATAATGAATAAGTGTTGACAAGATTATGTCAACATATAACACCAAAATTCATACTTTCTTCTCCTTTACATATTGTGATGAATCTTCTACCAAGGACACCTTGTAATCTCCAAAAGATGGTGATTAATATCCTCTTATAACATATATAAGAGGGTCTTCAAGAAAAATAGAATATGACATCTCAAATCGTCACATATCCAGCTATAGTCAATAATATCATCGGTTGAGAGAATAAGATATAAGATCACCATATAATCTTCAAAATAATAATAACACAGCTCCAGAATGAAGATAATAATATGCTCAAGAGATTCCTCGAGTGAAAATACCGAAACTGTCTTCGGGGTAAAATGACCAAAATGCCCCTAGTGAGATAAAACTCCAGAAATGACCTCGATGGTCAGAATTAAATATAATAACACCTTCTTGATAATAAATAAGATGATAATATCTTCTTGAATCATATTCACCATGTCGAGTACCTACAAAACTCAAAATACCATTTTTGCCCTTTTTGGTAAGTTGTAGAAACTTCGAGGGCATATTAGTAACAAGATATTATCATCATAAAAATCACATAATCACAACATGATAAACATATATAAATCATGTAAAAATAAAAACAACTATTTTATCACATTTTAGAAAAATATTTCTAACAACCCTAGACATCGTGTCATTTTTCTTCACTTATTCAACTCTTTCATTTATAACACCATATGTGACATTTTTAAGTATTCATCACTTAAAATCATGACTTTGAAAATTATCCAAACATATTTCTCAACAGTAGAAGTTTCAGATGAGGGAGAGATGATGTGATCAAGGACTTGATATGCGCGGCAGTGAATTTTGAAAAGTTCAGACCAGGATGAATTGTGGCTCTTTTCCATTTCAAGTGTGATAGGAATGAAGTTCTTGATATTGGTGACAGCAAGGGCAGGATGAAACTTGTTGTCAGCCATTTGTGGTTGAGAAGGAGGAGGGTGGCGATGTGTGTGTTGGGGCGGTGGAATGGGGCTGCCGGCGGTCAGAGGGAAGAGGAAGGGAGGTGGGAAGCGATTAGTGCTCTGATACCATAATAGATGGAAAATGTTTCTTGCCTTCCATTCATTCCCAATCAACAATATAATGTGCAATCATGATACAATCATGTCCCTATAATCACGCTAGCGTAATCCTATCATTATGATACAATTATGGAGAATCTCGACCTATTTGGTATGTGCTATATATGGTACAATTAATAATACAATCAATGATAATGAATACAAAATATGCTATAATGAATACATAATATTTTGGCCATCAATGCAAATATTGGGGCCATTAATTTCGGCCATTAGGATGAAATAGTTTTAAATAATTAGGATCAAATAATCCTGCGACCATCTGACGTTCAAATATTTTTGATTGGATATGTCCAGAATCACAACAAACAGATAAATATTACTAGAATCGTAACAAAGTCATAGGATAGAGTTGTTATTCTGCTAAAAACCTTTTGATGCTTGTATTTGGGTAACCAGATTTGAGGGAGAGAGGGGGGGATAGCTACACTAAACGTGAAAGTTGTTGACTTTTGTGGCTTAAATTTTATCCCACACCATGGGTTTAGCAATTGGAGGGGGAGGTTGAGAGTTATAAATGAACTCCTCCTCCTATGTAAATCATCCCAAAACTTGTATCTTCTTCTACATATCCATAAAAGCAAGTGATTCATCAAGTGCTCGGAGATCAAGCTATCTTGGCTGAACTCCACTACCAAAATTTTTCGGGTGTGTTTCTCTCTTTGTCTCTTTTATTGTTCTGTTCTATTTATTGTTGTTTTACTGTTTTCTTTTCTATTATAGTATAGTATTCAGTATTATTTGTCGGGTAATTTTGTTAGTGTTTTTTCCAGTTCATTTCTTCTGAACTGGTGCATTTCACTAGTTGTGTTGTCGTAGTAGAAAAAATACCCGATTTTCTCAACAAGTGATATCAGAGCCGAAGGTTTGTCCCTAGGCTGTCTGAAATTTGTTGTTATATTGAATAACTAAAGATCAAGAAACAAAGGATGTTATCTCAAATATTCCATCGGAGGTATCGGGCTCCTCGTCATCATGGTTGAGGTTCCCGGTGTCTAGTTTGAAATTGACGGTGGAAATATTTGATGGTACTGGCCATTTCGGCATGTGGCAAGGAGAGGCATTGGACTCTCTTTTCCAACAGGGTCTTGATATTGCTATTTAAGGAAAGAAACCAGATGAGGTAGAAGAGAAAGGCTGGAGTATTATCAATCGGTTGGCATGCGGAACTATTCGATCATGCCTGTCCAGAAAGCAGAAGTATGCTTTCAAGAGTGAAACTTCTGCACACAAACTGTGGAAGGCGTTGGAGGACATGTTTCTAAAAAAGAGTGGTCAGAACAAGCTCCTTATGAAGAAAAGATTGTTCCGATTTGATTACCAACCAGGTACTACTATGAATGAACACATCACTACGTTTAATCAATTAGTAACAGACCTGTTGAATTTAAATGTGAAATTGAAGATGAAGATCTGGCTTTGATGTTGTTATCGTCTTTTCCCAATGAATTTGAACATTTGGAAACTACGTTACTTCTTGGGAAAGAGAATGTCTCGTTAGATGCTATTTGTTCTGCTTTGTATAGTTATGAATTGAGAAAGCAGGATAAGACGAAAAATAAATCAACGACATCAGAAGAAGCATTGGTGGTAAGAGGCCGTCAGCAAAGCCAGACAAAAGGGAGAAAAGGAAGGTCTAAGTCCAAAGGCCGAGCCGTTGCTAAAGACGAGTGTTTTTTCTGTCATGATAAAGGACATTGGAAGAATGATTGTCCAAAGCTGAAGAAGAAAGGGAAGACTCTGCAAGATGGAAATATTGCGGAATGCAAAAGTGATGCTGAATCCGATATCTCTTTGATTGTCTCGCCTTCATCGTCATCATATCCATATGAGTGGATATTGGATTCAGGTTGTACCTATCATATATGTCCTATTCAGAATTTTTTCTTTGAATTCTAGGAACTTTTTGGTTGGGTTGTTTACATGGGTAATGATAATCCATATAAAAAACCAGGATAGATTCAATCAAGCTGTGAAATCATGATGGATCACTAGAATTTTACGGATTGTGCGATACGTGCCGAAGTTAAAGAAGAATCTTATCTCATTGGGAGCCTTAGAATCTGAAGACCTAGTTGTGACGATGCGAGATGGAGTTCTTAAAGCAACTTCAGGAGCACTAGTGATGTTGATAGGCGTGAGAAAGAACAATCTGTACTATTACCAAGGTAATACAGTGGTGGGGGCAGTAGCGGCAGCAACTTCTAGTACAAAGAAGGATGATGCTGAAGCAACGAAGCTGTTGCATATGAGGTTGGAAGATGCTGGAGAAAAGTCCTTACAAATTCTTTCCAAGCAAGGACTGTTGAAAGGAACGAAGGCTTGCAAACTTGATATTTGTGAGCATTGTGTTATAGGAAAACAACGAAGAGTGAAACTTTGCACTGCAATTCATAATACCAAGGGTATTCTAGATTATGTGCATTCAGACATGTAAGGACCTGCCAAGACGCCATCCGTTGGAGGTAGACATTATTTTGTCACTTTTGTTGATGATTTTTCAAGAAGAGTTTGGGTGTATACAATGAAGAACAAAGATGATGTGCTTGATATTTTCCTTTAGTGGAAAGCTCAAGTTGAAAAATCAGACAGGAAGGAAGATTAAGGTTCTCCGAATAGATAATGGAGGAGAATATAAGAGTGATCCATTCCTAAAGATATGCCAAGACTGTGGCATAATTCGACACTTCACTGTTAGGAAGACACCGCAACAGAATGGCGTGTCAGAGCGTATGAACAAGACACTTGTGGAGAAAGTTCGTTGTATACTGTCTAATGCTGGGTTAGACAGAAAATTTTGGGCTGAGGCTATGACGTACGCTCAATATCTCGTCAATCGTTTGCCATCATCTGCTATAGTCGGTCTAAGACCGAGTATCTGCACTACGACTTCAGAAGCGAAGCCGACATTGAGAATATCCAACTCACCATCGAGGGTCAAGTGGTACCACGTGTAAGTAAGTTCAAGTACCTAGGATCATTTGTATAGCAGGATAGGGACATAGATAGTGATGTAGCACACCGGGTTCAGGTAGGTTGGTGTAGGTGGAGGGCGGCCTCAGGGGTGCTGTGTGACAAGAATTTTCTGACTAAATTAAAGGTAAAATTTTATAGGGTGGTAGTGAATGTTATATGGAACAGACTGCTGGCCTTCAAGAGGATACAGTTGCAGAAGATGGAAGTGATAGAGATGAGGATGTTGAGGTGGATGTATTGGCAAAAAGGCTAAACCGGATCAAAAATGAGATATTTAGGAAAAGTTTAGAGGTGGCTAGTATAGCAGATAAGATAAGAGAGGAAAGACTGAGATAGTTTGGGCATGTCAAGAGGAGACAGACAATGGTGTCTGTCAGGGCAGTTAAAAGCCTCATTGTAGAGGGAAAGAGGAGTAAAGGTAGGCCCAAACTGACTTGGGATGAGTGGATTATGCATGACCTATTAGATTTGCACTTCTCTAGTGACATGGTCCAGGATAGGAGTTCATGGAGGCAGATGACTAACATTAACGAGGTTTAGGCAGGATATAGGCGCACCGTAGAATATATTTAGGGGCTTAGATACGCTCTACACTTTAGGTTGATTTTTTACTTTTGTATTTTTGTCTTATCTTTTATTATAGGTGTATATACAAGGTTGTATATACTTTGATACCGATAGATTTCTATTTGTACTTACTAAATTTTTTTAAAGATTATCAAACTGTTTAAAAAGTAAAACAAGATTATGAAACTGAGACGGTAAGAGTATACAATTTATCATGTGACATGACGTTTTAGTTAAGTTTGAGAGGCGCATGCTTATCATTTACTTACATTTTCGTTTTTGATAACTTTTACAAATGCATCAATACTAAAACCAACTTCAAAATTCCTGCTATGCAGCATTAAGTTGAGTTTATCATATATTGAATGCATGTTTAGCTATATTAACGAATTTATCAAAATTCTATGTTTTTATGTAAAGCATATCTCCAAATTGGGCAAATAGTTAATGAATTTTGAGTTTGACAAGGTTGATTTATTGTGTATTGATTAAACTCCAATAGCTTAACTTCAAAAACATGTTGTTCATGTGTGGCTCAAATGACGACTTATAATATATAAAAATCTTTATTCAGAGATCTTAAATTCAAATATATGCAAGTGTTCTTTTCATATAATGAAGTAAGTTTATACTTCGACGTATTATATTACATGCATTTGTTATATTTCCATGTGTTACCTATGTATTGATTTATTTCATACATAGCAATATGTTGACTACTTCACGAGTCAAAAGAAAAAAATGTCATGTTACACTTGAGCTCGACCTCTGATTTAAGATAGATAACAATCGGGTGGAAAATTGATCCAAGTCGAATTTCAACAATTTAAGTATTGACCACTTATCCTATTATTTTTATCCTCTATACAGCTACATATAGAATATTCACCTCCTCAGATCCTGATGATAAATTTGGCTGTTATTAAGATATGCTAGTCATGGATAGAGTCTGGAGTAATAAAATTTCTATCATTTGGAATGGACATATTGTATGTTTACCTCTCACCTCGTCAGACCCTAACGATACCTTTTGCTGTTGTTGAGATATGTTAGTTATGGATAGAGTCGGAAGTATCATTAGAAGCAAACTTTCTATCTTTTGGGATGAAGATATTGTATGTCTATCTCTCACCTCCTTATACCCTAACGATAGCTTTTGCTGTTGTTAATATATGCTAGTTATGGTTGTGGTAGGTATTCACAACTCAATTGAAATAGAAAGAAGAAGTGCTTAAGGGAATCTTTTGGCCAGATATATTTATCTATCACAGTAATATTTTCTCTCTCTTTAATTATCACATCCTTTATCTTTTATGTAAGTAGATATGCTATGATAATATTTTGGTTAAAGTTAAATACATATGGTAAAACCTCCTAGATAAGATAGAAAATAAGAAAAAAAATGTAATAGAAAAACATTTGCCTTATCCATCCAATTTTTTTAAAAAAAAAATCAAGGGGAAAGCAATCTTTCCCGACATGTTATTAATCATTTATGAATATGCATATAGCAGCAAATTTACAATTATAAATCACTGAAAATTTATTACTGCGAACTCATGCACGTTTAAACTTGAAACTCTTTTGACAAAATATTAAAATAATTATATAATTGATGAACAATGAACTTATTAGCACTAGAAAATAAATACTTATACTGGTAAAACACAGAATTTGAGATATCTGAATTAAAAACCTTGGTCGTTATCATTGAGGCCTTATTAGCCACTGAACTTGAGTCAAAATTGTCAAACCGAATCGGGCTCTACTGAACTCAAACAAAACTGCAATTAAGAGTTTTCCCTATAAATCGTAGTTAGGGTTGTACAAAAATGTTAGAAACCAGACCAAATGACCAAACCGAACTGATCCAAACCTTTAAAACTTAACCACAGTTTAATAGCCAGTTCACATGTAAAGTAAGAATGGACTTGATTATTCGGTTTGGTTTTTATTCTAAAAATTTAAAACTGTAAAACCGGACAAGACTGGTTTAATATAATATATATTATTATTATTTTTATATATACCTGAGTTTAATTTATCTGAGCATCTACTTAGTTTTTAATTTATTTAGTTAGATAATTGGGTTGTAGTTGGCTACTTGGTTTGTAATTTTAGATTGTTATTGCTCAAAATTGTAGTTAATTAGATAAACCAGAAAAACCGAAACCAAACCAAAGTAGACTCGTCAAACAGTTTGTTAACCGGTTTCGGATTAGTTTTGCTTTTGTCAGTTCCAAACTGTTACAAACGTTTTGGTTTGTAATATGTCCAAAAACCGGTTGGACTAGATCATGTACAACCGTAATCGTAGTAAACGAATCCTTTTCATAGTCAATAACATATGGATCCGTTATTGTCTTCTTTTTTCTTTCTTTTTTTTAAAGAAGGGAGAAGAAGAAAAAACTATTGCAAGAACATGTGTTGAGATAAAGTGACATTATTTTTGTACCTCCAAAACGCAAAAAGGCATTATATTACTAGATATAATTGAATTACCCGTAATTACTTTAACCTTGTCTGGCTTCAGATATAGACATAAACAAGCATGTTTATCACAAAAAAAAATGTAAATGTCACAATTATTGAACAGTAATATGCACCATTGTAGTCAAAGTACTAATCTTTACTGCAAACATTTATTAATTGTGCACATTAAAAAAATAAAAAAGACGTAAGAGACATTCAAAAGCCGATTACTGAGTGCTTCCATTTTTTCCCCTCTATTTCTCACTCTCCACATTTTTTAACTCAATTTTTCATTTACTTTAATTTTTAACATACGAAAAAAAATGATTTTTGCTGTTTTTAAAAACTGATTATCTCGTATTAATGATCGCGTTACAAGGATTAAAACAAGTATCATATTGAATATTTTATTTTATTTATATCGATAAGTACCAAATTGAAAGTCAAATATTTGTTTGCAGCATCATAATAAAATTACAGAATGAAAAATAAAAATGAAAGTAAAAATTTATCACAAACTTTTGTAAATTGTGCAAGTAGGAAATCAAAAAAAGATGTAAGAATCGATCAAATTATATGGTTAATTGGTGGGATGAGGACGACGACATAAACTACTTCGCTTATGCACAAAATTTTAGTCATAAATTCGTAACTGACACTGCACACTCCAATGTAATGCAAAATTTACTCAATAGTCGGGGGGGGGGGGGGGGGAATATTTCCATGTAACATGTATTATAATACGATTTATTATATTCTTCTTTTATGTTACTTCGTAGTTTATTATAAATAACTTATTTCATATATCAAAATATAGTTTCGCGGAAATATGCGTTTTATGACCCCATCAAAGACTTCTTTCAATCAAGGAAAAATTAGTAACATACAACCCTTATAAGAGTTATTTCAGTCACGGAAACACATACAACCCTTGTAACAAGTGAGACGCTGATTTGACGTACAAATTCTAACTCTTGTAAATACATACATACATACATACATACATACATACATATATATATATATATCTGTGTGTATGTGCGCGCGCGCGTATGTTTGTCTATATATAAATATATGCGCACCCCCCCCCACACACACGTATGTGTCATTTACGAGCTAAAAGTTAAAAGTATTATATGCAGTATTTAAATATAGGAAATATGATGCTTGGTTCGATTTTAATTTTACGAGAGTTATTATTATTTCGAAAGTTGTTTCTCGGCATACATGATCCTACAAAAAAGTAAGTACACTGAACACGTTGTTTTGCTCACACTACCACTTACTATTTTTGCATATGAGAGAAACTATAAGAAGGAGGATGATGAGTGAAGATGGTGAAGAAGCTAAGATAGTTTCAAGAATTTATTCCTTATCAGTTTGAATTTTAGTTAGTATTTATCGATTTAATTCGTAAGAGTTATTATTTTTGAATATTGGATTAGTTTATCTCAACAATGTGGTATCTTTTTTGATCGAATATTATTTTGGATATTATATTGAATGATTTTAGTTATTTTTATTGAGCTTTATTTATTAAACTGGGATTGACGTGATTGTAACGTCATATGAGGAAGCCTTGTATTCCTTCAGAAGTGATACGGCGGATGTGACGTCTTGGATCTAAGGGCTCGAGGCGTGACACTTATAAATACATATATACATACATACATATATGCATGTATGTACGTCTGTCTGCCTATATACGCATATATATGTATATATATATATATATATGTATATATATATATATGTATATATATATATATATATATATATATGTATATATATATGTATATATGTATATATATATGTATATATATATATGTGTGTGTATATATATGTATATATATATGTGTGTGTGTGTGTGTGTGTATATATATATATGTATATATATATATGTGTGTATATATATATGTATATCTATATATATGTATATGTGTATATATATATATATGTATGTATATGTATATATATATATGTATGTATATATATATATATATGTATATATATATATGTATGTATATATGTATATATATGTATATGTGTATCTATATATATGTATATGTGTATATATATATATATATATGTATATGTATGTATCTATATATATGTATATGTGTATATATATATATATATATATGTATGTATATGTATATATATATATATGTATGTATATATATATATATGTATGTATATATATATATATCTATGTATGTATATATGTATATATACATATATATGTATATATGTGTGTGTGTGTGTAGTGTTGTTTGCTTCTCCTGTTTATTAATTACTTCCCTTCTGAGTTTCTTTAATAAAATTCCGCCTTTATTTAAAAATAAAATATATATATATATATATATGTATATGTGTATATATATGTATATGTATAAATATGTATATGTGTGTGTGTGTATGTAAGTATGTCTATATATGTGTGTGTGTATATATGTGTATACATTAAAATTGCGAATGGTATACACATATGACTACGCAGCCTTCTTTGCGTAAAACTTGCTTTATGAGCTCACTTATCTTCATGGATACAAATTTGAGTTTATTCATCTGCAAATTTTGATCTATACGAAGTATTGGATGGAGTAATATGCTAATAATGAATCATGGATAAGATTATCCTTGTCGAGCAATGAAGCAAACAAGAGTGTAGATCAGCATACCCCCCCCCCCCACAACCCCCACCCCACCCTCCTCTCAAAGCGATCTAATCCGTATGTATTGTCTTAAAAGTTGGAGGAGATATCCATTAGACGATAATTTGAAATCCCAAGTACGAAATCAAGATAAACCAAATCCATTCACCTATTTTATAGAACTAAACTACTAAACTCATTATAAATATAGGTCAATCCTACCCTCCCTTTTCCATCTCATAACTTCATTCATCACTAGTAGATTAATCATGGAGGTCTGGCGTTGTTTTCTTCTTCTATCTTTAGCTTTTAGCATTGCCTTTGCTATTGAGGTCTCCCATGACGGTCGTGCCATAACCATTGATGGCGAACGTAGGGTTCTTATCTCTGGTTCTATTCATTATCCACGAAGCACTGCTGAGGTATTATATATGGGTCTTTATTCGAGTAACGACTATTTATTTAGTCCATTAATACATAATACGTTTGACTGTTTTCCTTTTTTTGGTTATATCGTATGTTTTTACACACGATGCCACACGTTACTAGAGAGATGAGACACGAATGTGGGTTCTCATGCACGAGAAATTGCAATGGCCTTTCACTATAGACCAGTTTGAATTTTTCTTGAGATTACTACTCATGCATGTAGTATGTCATGGATGAGTTTCATGTATGGGATTCAAGTTTTACTCATTACATTTCTATACTTTGAATAGAACCTTATGTGCTTTAACACATGACTATGGTTGCGTATATTTTATGCTGACATATGTTTTGACTTTTGTGACAGATGTGGCCCGATTTGATCAAGAAAGCAAAAGAGGGAGGGTTGGATGCTATTGAAACTTATGTTTTCTGGAACGCACATGAACCGGTTCGTCGCCAGTATGATTTTACTGGAAATTTGGATCTCGTAAGGTTCCTAAAAACCGTTCAAGATGAGGGGCTTTACGCTGTTCTTCGAATTGGACCATATGTTTGTGCTGAATGGAACTATGGGTAATGTCCGCTTTATTGTTATTATTATTTTGGCTAAATGTACACAACCAATTAATCCTTGTAATTGAATGCCCAGTTAATGTTTTTTCTTGGTAATCCTTTTTTAGTTGGATGATTTATTCTAAGTATATTTCTAATCGTGTTTTGTTATGTACATATCCATGCTTACATATGAAGAGGGTTCCCCGTTTGGTTGCACAACTTGCCCGGGATAGAGATGCGAACGGCCAACGATGTGTACATGGTACTTCTATAAACTATACTCTCTTCCTCTATTCTATAACAAAGTGTATCATTTTTATTAATAATATCTATATTTATTTGTTAATGCAGAATGAAATGCAAAATTTCACGACCTTAATAGTTGAAATGGCCAAAAGCGAGAATCTTTTTGCATCTCAAGGGGGTCCTATTTTGCTAGCACAGGTGCCTTTTATTTTTCTCTCCCCCCCCCCCCCCCCCTAACACCCCAAGTTTGTTTTTTCGTGTTTATTGAATGTGATAACGTTGTTCTTTTATCTCCCATAAACAGATAGAAAATGAGTACGGAAATGTGATTTCAAGCTATGGAGCAGCTGGGAAAGCTTATATGAATTGGTGTGCAAATATGGCTGTATCCCTGGATACTGGAGTTCCATGGATCATGTGCCAGGAGAATGATGCTCCTGAATCTGTTGTATGTTGTCTGAATTTTGTTCTTTCTTTATACAAAAAAAATGAAAAATCATTATTGAACATAAAAGATTTAAACCCTAGACTTACCCAAATGATTCCAACCTAGTTAGACTTTAGACATGTTCCTTGGAGCAAAAGACGAATTCCCTCGTCTTAGGAGCCTTATGCCTCAGGCCCAAGGATCATTGTGAAAAATCACACAAGGTGCCTCCACAAACTAACAGAAGTGGAGGATTCGAACTTTTGTCAAATTCCTACCCGAGTATCAAGTGGATTAGGGCAACTTTAGACATGTTCCTTGATATATGCAATAGGGTGTGTACCATTTTGATTTTGTTATTTGTTTACAGATAAACACATGCAATGGCTGGTACTGTGACTCCTTCTATCCAAATAACCCCAACAGCCCAAAAATGTGGACTGAAAATTGGACTGGCTGGTAAGTACTCACTGATATGCCCCCCCCCCCCGCCCCTCTCTCCATCACTCTCCTTTATTAGACTATATACGTAGTTTGGGTGATTTATACCTTGTAACAATCATTTTGCGAAGGTTCAAAAAATGGGGTGGCTTGGATCCACTTAGAACAGCTGAGGATGTTGCTTTCGCAGTGGCAAGATTTTTCCAGTTTGGAGGTTCTTTCCAAAATTACTACATGGTTAGTCACATAACAGTAACATTTGTACATCTTCTCTGTACAATTATTGTATCTTAATTAAATTTTACTTGTACAGTATCATGGAGGAACTAACTTCGGCAGAACATCTGGTGGTCCTTTTATTGTAACATCATATGACTATGATGCACCTCTCAATGAATTCGGTGAATACCAATTTCATGTTACACGTCATGATTTTTTTTTTTAAATTTTCATTGAACAATGCTTTTACTTTTATAATTATTTATACTTATGCTTGTTTATATATACCAGGAATAATTTTATTTTACTTACCAAATAACGCAAAAATCTGACAATCCCTTGCTTTTGGCAATGTTCTTAAGGGTCCTTGAACCAACCTAAGTACGGACACTTGAAGCAACTTCATGATGTGCTGCATTCACTTGAGAAGATTCTCACACATGGAGATGTTAACACAACTGACCTTGGCAATTCTGTTTCGGTACGTGTCAATCTTTTTTTATGCTCATATGAACTAATGCACAAGTTATAGTTTATTATAGTTATATTGTTGAAATTTTGATATTGCTAGACTACTGTCTACACGTTCAACGGGACATCAGCATGCTTCTTTGGAAATGCAAACACAACATTAGATGCCACCGTGACTTACCTAGGAGCCCAATTCGATGTGCCTGCATGGTCCGTTAGCATTCTTGCAGACTGCAAGAATGAGGTTTACAACACTGCCAGAGTGAACACCCAGACTTCCATTAGGGTCAAGAAACCGAACGCGGCCGAAAATGAACCTGTTTCTCTCAAATGGAGTTGGTTGCCTGAGAACATTGATGACACAATTGTTGAGGGCAAGGGTGTAGTCAGTGCCAACCAAATTCTTGACCAGAAAGTTGCTAATGATGTCTCGGACTACTTATGGTACATGACAAGGTACATATAGATTAATCATACAGTATCACCTTCCAAATTTCCGTAGGTTTCTTGAATGTCAATTTGATTTATTAGTATTTGATATTCGATTTTGGTGGAACAGCTTGGATCTACACAAGAATGATCCTGTGTGGAGTGATGATTTGAGCCTTAGTGTCACGGGAACCGGTCATGTAATACACGCTTATGTCAATGGAGAATATCTTGATTCCCAATGGACAGGCAGCAATGTCTTTGAAAGGAAGATCAATTTGAAGCCTGGGAAAAATCAGATCACAATCCTTAGTGCTACCGTTGGGCTACCGGTAATGCTAAAACTTTTTTTTTTTCTTTTCCCTACCGATTTACATTTATCCTCTTATGGGTAATGGGCATACACTAAATAGTGTTAAATGTATTTTTTCGATTTTGACAGAACTATGGTGCCAATTACGATTTACTTGATACTGGTATTCCTGGTCCTGTTGCTATCATTGGAAAAAAAGGGGACGAGACAATTGTTAAAGACTTGTCAAACCACACATGGACTTACAAATCTGGGTTAAATGGCATGAATAATGGATACTTCAAACCCAATTTTTCCACCAATGCAGGATGGCGTTCAGAAGATCTTGAAATAGACAGAAGGATGACATGGTATAAGGTAAGCTTTAAGACGCCAATTCTTACTAAATTGGCTGCGCGTTGATCGACACATGTTCTTCATTATGTTATCGGGAAAACAAACTTCATGTGTTTCTAACACATGGGCATGGTTGCGTATATTCGATCCTCTGCAATAGGCTCTAAGATGATAATGTTGTTGTTGTTTAATGTTTGTCAAAATATTTGTAATTTATTGTTGTAAATATATGTGACAGACAACTTTTAAGGCTCCTTTGGGTGAGGACCCAGTGGCAGTGGACCTTCAAGGACTTGGCAAAGGCGAAGCCTGGGTGAACGGCAACAGCTTAGGACGTTACTGGCCTAGTTACATAGCCACCGAAAATGGTTGTTCAAGCGAACCCTGCGATTATCGCGGCTTATATAGAGACAGCAAATGTGCCTTCAATTGTGGAAAACCAACCCAAAGATGGTTTGCTCCTCAATTTTCTCACACTTTGTTATTACATTTTCTCTATTTATTCTTATTGATCATCATTAGGTTCAGGAGCCCAAATGTGTAGTAATGACTCTCCATGTGTTAAAACCACATGGGTATGGTTTCGTACATCCGACCCCATGCAGGAGCCTGGTAATGTTGTTGTTAGAACTTATTGAGCTGATTGTTTCTTTTCAGGTACCATGTCCCAAGATCTTTCATGAACGATGGTGAAAACGAGTTGGTTCTTTTTGAGGAATTGGGAGGCAACCCTTCTCTAGTGAACTTCCAAACCGTCGTTGTAGGAACAGCCTGTGGCAGTGCTTACGAGAACAATGTACTTGAATTAACATGCGAAGGACGTCCAATTTCTGCCATCAACTATGCTAGTTTTGGAGATTCTAAAGGTGTTTGTGGCTCATATGAGAAGGGCAGCTGCGAAGGCGCGAACGACGCGCTTTCTATAATCAAGAAAGAATGTGTTGGAAAAGAGTCTTGCTCTGTACCTGCAACAGAGAGTGTTTTTGGATCAACTAGTTGTGCTTCTGGTACTATCAAGAAGCTGTTGGTGGAGGCTGTTTGCTAGATTCATTTTGCTTGCAATTGGTGCATGCTTTAGCCTTTTCGTTTTCATGTTTTGGAGTCGTCTAGCCTAGGAAAATTTTAGGTATTGATTCTAGTTGGGGTTTGTTGTTTTCCTATGTCAATTGTTGAGTAGTTTTGATCTTTTATGGTCTCAAAAACATCATTCTTTTTTAGGGCATTAGAAGCGATCATTCATTGCAATAAATAAGTATTTTGGCAATTGCACGACTTTGTATGTTTGGGTTGATATGATGCTTTCATGATTTGTATAGGCTTGTGTATATGAAGATTTCAAAAATTTGCAAAATAAATAGACTAAGAATAAATGTTTTAAACTTGAATAACTCTATAAGATGACATATGAGAAGGCTATTCATAAAAAAGCAATTGGTAAGCAAAAAATTATCAAAAATTAGTTAATAGAAAATTCAACTTATGATTGAAGCTTCTACTACTTATTTAGAATGTTCTTTAGGGACCTAAAGTCTTCATCATTGGTCCGAGGATTGATATGTGGGGTTCAGTCAAGCTATAACTGCTTAAAACAATAATATTATTATGAGAAATAAACACAAAAGGGGGAAAAATTCATTGTTCCATACTCAGATATTACTCTTTATCTTTTGCACGGGTTATGATCTTCTCGCTAGGGCTGTAAATGAACCAAACCGTTCGGTTGTTCGGCTCGTTTGGCTCGAGTTCGAGCTCGTCTCGGATAAAAGGTTAACGAACAGGCTTGAACACCTTTTTCTGTTCGAACTCGGTAAGTGGCACCGTTCGTTTAAGGTGTTCGGCTCATTAATGTTGTCCGTGAGTTAAACGAACCAAGCTTGAACAATTAAATATGTTCGTTTAAATAAACAAACAAGCTCGGCTCGTTCGTTAAGTTAAATGAACCGATCTTGAACAACGCAATGCTCGACTCGTTCGGCTCGTTTACAGCCCTACTTCTCGCCCACCATTTCTTCACCTTCCTTTACCGTTTCATCTAGCCTCTCACGTGTAGTGCGAGAAGGGGATGAGGGATCCAAACCTTTTGCACATAAACCCCTTTATCTTACTCCGACTGCGAAGAGTTGTAGGGCTTTTGTTATCCACGTCTGTGTTCATTTCCTCACTCTATCCACGAGCCAATCGCCCCAGTTTAATCCCTCTTCTTGTAATCTCTCCCTCTGGACGTCTGTAAATTTTGTTTATTTATGTTATTAAATTCGTTAATCACTTTTTACTTGAGTTATTTGCCAATTTTTGTGTATTATCACTAATTATTATTTTTTGGTGCAGAAATGGCAGCGATTCAGCTGACAGCATCAGCAATACCAGCAAAAGGATTTGCATCATTTGAAGGGCTTCTTCATCTACAAGTTCCACAGTTTCTTCTTTTGTACCTTTGGGACAGAAATCTTTCCGTGGTCTAGTTGTCAAGGCGACCACTCTTGTTGCTTCCAAGGTATATTTTTTTTCTCTCTAATTTTCCCAATTCTCATTGAGGATAACATTTAATTTGTGCTTTTCTTGAAAATGCTTTACTGAATGTCTGTTAGCTTGTTCAAATTGTTTCACGAGTTGTTTATTGCTGGAGTCTGGCAATTTTATTTGGTTGAGGGATATCATAACTGAAAAGAAGGGACTAACAATAGTTGCGTGAAAGCTGATCCAGTAGATTTGTGGATAAGTGGTTCATTGAGCCTTTTTGCGGCAAATATTCTTTTATCATTTGTAGTACATTAGAAGTGCAATTTTACCTGGTAAATTTATGCAAGCGGTTCGGCTTTGCATTTCAAAGCTTTCTGCTTATGCTATGGAATACCTGAGCTTATAGTAGTATGTAGCTGATGCCATTCAAACTTTGCTGCTTTTGCTATAGAACACCTAAACTTTAAGTACTATGTAGCTGATGCCAGAAGTTTGAGATCTATAGAAGAATTTGCGGGATTTGCTTTTGAGATGGTAGACACCAGCTAATGATTCTTTTACCTCATGGTAAATATGAATGCATTGTCAAATGCGGCTGATAATAATTGGGGCCTATTTAAGTTATTAGGCAAAGATGTTCAGTAAGATGTAGATGTTGATTATCAAGCCTTCTTTAAACATTGCTTATGTTGATTATCAAGCTTTATATAGGTTACCCTTGAATGTTTGGCTGCATCCTTCAAATTGTTTGTATTGTGGATTCTACAGATATGATCAACGTTATTCCTTACTCTTTTGGATATTTTGTTTGTATTAGTACACGTCACTGAAGCCGTTAGGTGATAGAGTGCTTGTCAAGGTTAAGATCCCAGAGGAAAAGACTGTTGGTGGTATCTTGTTGCCATCAACTGCTCAAACAAAGCCTCAAGTAGGTGAGGTTGTTGCTGTTGGTGAGGGTCGTACCGCAGGGGAGAACAAGGTTGACATTAGTGTGAAGGTAGTTGCTCCTTAAGCATATTGCTTTATAGCATGTGTATACCTCCTTTTGTTCTTTGTTTAATACTCGCCCCACTTCCAGACTGGAACACAGGTGATTTACTCCAAGTATGCTGGGACAGAAGTGGAGTTTGATGCTTCAAACCATCTTATATTAAAGGAGGATGACATTGTTGGTATTCTAGATACTGATGATATCAAGGACATGAAGCCTCTGAATGACAGGGTATTGATAAAGGTTGGGATTTGTTTCCTGTATACCTGGTATTTTACTACAACTTTGTGTTTTTCCTTCTTCCTTTTTGATCATTGTAGCACTTTTTGGAGTACATTGGTCTTATTTGAGATGGAACTGATTTACAGAGCAGCTTCATATGACTGGATAGAGCATGATTGTTCTTCAGCTGTGCATCTCCCTCTCTTGTGCTTGTATTAGCTTGAGATTTTGCTGTTGGTAGAAAATGTTCTTTGAGGATGAAAAGTTGGGTATCTAAGAGACGAAGTGAGATGTTATTGCCTCTGGTGTTTTCTCAGGTTGCTGAAGCTGAAGAAAAAACAGCTGGAGGCTTGTTGCTGACAGAGACAACTAAGGAGAAACCCTCAATCGGAACCGTAAGAATTTTACAGAATTAATGTATTTAGAGTTTGTGTTCAGACTCCTCTGTTAACATGAATACTTTGGTTTCTTTTGACACATGTATCTGGTTTTTCATCGGCTTCTATTCCAAGATAGTTAATCAAACTCATGCTTTTTCTATTTTTTCAAACTTATCACTGATAGCACTACTGGCATTTTCCTCTCCACAGGTGATAGCTGTAGGTCCTGGTCCTCTGGACGAAGAGGGGAAGCGGAAACCCCTTACTGTATCACCAGGGAACATGGTTCTATACTCGAAGTATGCCGGTAGTGACTTCAAAGGCCTTGATGGTTCAGACTACATAACATTGAGGGCATCTGATGTGATGGCTGTGCTGTCTTAGTCAGTCAGGCTATCTATTTCTTCTGAGTTGATACGGGATTTGAACCAAACACTGATTTGCAGACATCGGTGAGTTTTTTTGCAATGTAGCAAGGTTTCTTAAAAGCTAGCGGTTCGTCATATATATCAGCTTTTGGCATCCAACAACATATTGGTTGTCTGAAACCATTGTGGAGGATATTCTAATTGGGTATTCAATTGAACTTCGTGGGAGATTTTCACGATTTGCAGATGGGATTGTCTCAAATTTAGTAATTTTTGACAGTTTCTATTTGTACGTTTTCTGGTTATGGATCCTTGCTGCAATCTTGTGCCCCCCCACCCCCCCCCCCCACCCCCAACCTTTCAAATAACGGGAGATCTTCAAGAAACCACCCGAAAAGGTCAATTTAGACTACCATCTGCATGACTTTTTAGAACTTTAGGCTTGTCTTGTTCAATATTTGTGAACAGTACTTTGTGTAGACCAAAGCTAGACGGTCACAGAGATAAAGTTACTTCAATAGAATGACTATACACGCTCCGAAGGTGATTGGTAGTGTTAAACGAACCAAACAGTTCGCGAACTGTTCGAGTTCGAGTTTGTATTTGATTTGAATTCGTTTGTTAATTTTACTTAAACGAGTCGAATTCAAACACCTGTTTGTGTTCGTTTACTAAAATGCGTTAAACTGTTTGCGAACTGTTTGGCTCATTTAAATATAGTGTAATCGAACTGAATTTGAACCAATTTTAAAGCTCGTTACACTAAACGAACCGAGTCAAACAGTTCGTTTAGCTAAACCAATCCAAATTCAAAAACTTAGTATTTGGTTTGGCTCGGTTCGTTAACGCCTTTAATTGGTACCGGGATTGTGTGTGTTTTAGGGGTTGTAGCAACTTCACCCTGGGAAGGAAATCTTCATGCCATCTGCAAACGTTACCTACATTTAGTGGATGAGCTTAATAAGTCGAAAATGGTTCAGATGCTGCTTACAATAACAACATTACCCTCATTGTCTTAGAGGTTCCTGCATATGCTGGGGTTTGGGGGCCAGGAGTACGCAACCATATCCATGTGTTAGAAACACATAGAGGTTGTGACTTCTGCTCTGTGGCTTTTTGGGCAAATTACTGGTAGCCAAAACATGCAATAGAGTTTATTGGCTTAATTTGATCTTAGGGTCTGAAGTTGTGATCCCTGAATGACAAAATTGAATCATGTCATATGTCCGAACCAGGTCGTTGAATTGTTTACACACTGTGCTTCCGGGGCATTACTCTCGTTGGTTTCAAGGGAAGATTGGTTTTGAGTTAGCAGATGGATACGATCTTCCCAACTCATCTTCTGCAGAAAGTAAGTATCTTGATGGCTTGAACACAAGTTGAATTACTGTCCAGCAGTAGTGCAGTGACAGAACATGATATGTCCAAATTAATTATGTGAATGATTTTCAGAGAAAGAGTATATGATTATTTGAATGAAAATATATTTGATATAAAAGTTCACGTATAAAAGATTTTGCCAGTTCAATCTTCAAATGAGCTGATTTTTGAGAAGTCTAAACTCACATTATATCTAAATCGGGATCAGAGATCAAACTAAAATTCAGCTCAGCGGACTTTAATTCAAGGTTCAATCATTTATTTGTTAGATACAATTGGTCGGGCTTGGACCAGAATACCCCAGCGTGCTATTTGGTTAGTGACTTAAAAGGAGAGAATGCAAAAATATTGCAGTTTTAATGGGTAAATCTAGTTTTATTTTAGTTTTGGAAAAAATTTTACATGTATCATATACCGATTTGTCAACTGTGGCTACTGTGACATTACGGTTTTGATAAATTTGTGTTGTGTCACTTTGATCGTAGACACAGTATGGTTCTGATAGAACCATGTTATGTACCAATTTCATATTTCACGACTTTATAAAATATAGTGAAAGCTAACCAATTTCATAAGAAAATTCTTTCTACCCTATCAATCGAATTCCCAATAATTCGGGTAGTAATAGGCTTAAACGATGTTCGATAAGTGACGTTTTACTTATATTGTATGTTTAAAAAAGAAATCTGATACGATTATTTTGAATGTCTCAATCAACTGTAAGTTGAATGAATTAATCAGACATGCGTTGATAACCGTCAGAAAAGATGAAAATAAAGATGATCGAATTTTGGTGTAGATGGCCGCGTTTGGGTCTTAATATACACGAAAGATTTGATTGAGATGCCGTTATGGTATACAATGACGAAGGTCTAACAAAAGCACTTACATGTTGTTCCAAAGAAAAGACAAATCGGCACTAGTTCAGAACAGTTGCAGATGAAGTTTCCAAACCCAGAAGTACTGTCGAATAAATTATTAAACTTGTTAAAAGACTAATTTATGGTTGTATTTCTTTGTATGAATGCCAATTAATGTTTAACAAGTATTATATCAGCGTGCAATAAATATTGGTGACAAATTTTTTATGGTGCTCGTTACATTCTATAAACAAATCCAAATCTCAAACCCCAACCCTAAACAAACCATATACATAACAACCTTAGTCATTAAAAATAAATCGATACCAAAATTAAATAAAACAACAATAGAGTAGTGATTTAAAGGATAAAATACAAATGACTTTAACGAAAATAAACACTGCATAGAAATATTCAATGTGATGATGGTATTCTAATAAAAATAAAAATTACATAGAAACATAAAGACACTACTGATTATTCTGAAACTGTGTTATACTGTGACAAGTGTTACGATTGTGGCCAACTTGGTGAGATATATCACACGTTTGCGTATAACTTCAGTCCATTTCACCATATATCCCAGTTGATTTACGCCTCCTGCGTGCATGTTTTCTACAAACTAGGTGAGATTCAAGCACGAACAGCGGTGGATGTCACTATGCATAGTTTTGCTGATGAACGAAGCATTGTAGGTACTTAACATCGCTTGATATAAGTACAGAGGAGCAACCAACTACGCTGTAGACTATACATATTCTTACATACTTGCATAGAGAGTGAACAAAGCATATGGTAAAGCTGAAAGTTACTATAAGTGCAATTTTTTTCAAGGAGATTGACACAATCTTCATACACTGTCAAATTCATATAAACATGCCTTCAAAAAGGAGATTAAACATTACATTACAAATATATTGACACTATTTCCTTTCCAGAGGTAGAGACATTGAGATAGTAAAGAGCAAATTTGAATTTTAAGGGCTGGCAGACAAAGCTATTATACTTTAGTCTGGTCAAAAGAAGATTGGTAAAAGTTTTCTGCTGCCCTTATATCTATTTATGTTACTCTGAACAGTATAAAAAAGAAAAGAAGAAAAAACAGCATCATAGGTCTCCACAGATAAACCTTGCTTAGGATCAGAGATGATCAAGATAAAAATTTTGATAATCTCTTACAGTGAAATGTTACTCCTCATCCACTGAAGTCGCGGCAGCTGCAAAACAAGAAATAACACCGGCGTTACTAATTTTAAAATAGTCTAAGAGTAACTACAAAACAAACCGACATTATAATACACAACATTATGCCTTAGATGCTCCCATCTATAGCGGAGTATAGGAGGGTCGGATGTACACAACCATACCCATATGTTAGAAACATGCAGATGTTATTTCTCGTTGACCCATAATGAAAATTGCGTGTCGGTCAGCTGTTACTTCACAATATAAGAAACGCATCCAATTTAGTGAGTCGTTTTGTTTTATTCCATCACATTCCAAAGTTGTCACGCGTGTCAGAATCCCTACAGCGTTAACCAATGGAGCAAGGTACACTTCCGCATTTATTTATTTTGCTTTGGTGTTCTCTTAAGTGATCCTCGGAACACTTATTACCCGAGGATCACTTAAGAGAACACCAAAACAAAATGTGACGTTTGGAAATCAATACAAACGTTGGCAACATTTGCAACGTTTGAAAATATTGAATTGAGAATTCAACTGCCAAAACGTTCCGTTATATTTTAATATATAAAACTGAAATATTTAACACTTCGACAAGAATATCCGTAGATTCTTGTCCTTCGGGGACCAGATGTCATTAATAATACGGTTTCGACTTTACGAGTCCTACCATCAATGACTATAACTGTTACGTCCTGCTCTGCAAAGGAAAAAGAAAAAGAAAAGGAAAATAAAATAAGATATTTAAAATCCTAAATTACCTAGGATTAGGAAACTAATACATATCTTGTATGGAATATCCTAAGTCTACTAGGAAAATACCTAGATTATCTAACCCACACCTATCTATATATACTATCCTAACCTAAACAACTACTCACCCCCACAATCTTCAACCTGCCGCTCCTTCAACATCAAAAGAGAAAAAAAAAACTGCAGCTTCCTCCAATCTCCAGCGCTTCCAGTGGCCACCATCATCAACAAGAAGCAAAAGAAAAAAAGGGCCGTTGCATCCCTTTAGCCCATCCAGCCGCGCACTTGAGGGGAAGAAAAAGAATACTTATTGTCCAACCTTAAACCCGATTCTATTGTACGGTATCGTATATTGAGATACGTAAGTAATCTCCCTATACTTGCTATGTTTTGCGCAAATTCTATATGTTATGTTCGAGATAAAATTGGATCATGCATAAGTATTATTGTTTTTATAGATTGCTGCATCTATATGTGAATTAATTTTATATATATATATATATATATATATATATATATATATATATATATATAAGAGGGTGTAGGCCGAGGAACACGAAGGCCACGGCCTGTGAGTGTGTGAAAGGTTATTGAATTTACTGTGTTTTATATATAATAGTATATAATATATATGTACTTTATAGATTTGGATATGTTCTTGTAGAATTGTTGAAATTGTGGTGTGGGCCAAATTTGTGTAAGCTTGCTGTGGGTTTTAGCTTAGGGCCCGAAGTGGCCAGCGTGTCCGTGCTATATGGGTATATGTTGGGATAGCATGACTATGTGAGGATCTTTGACATATATATGTATAACTTTGTATACACATGAGTGATTGCGCAGTAATTTGCTGTTTGGCCGAATATAATTTTAGCATCTATCTGGCTACCACATTCGGCCAAATAAAGGTTATATTTTTGAAGTATGTTCATCTATGGTGTTATGTCTATGTTATATATATATATATATGTATATATGTATGTATGTATGTATGTATGTATGTATTTAAATTGAAAATCATGTTGAAATAAGTGTGATGGCCGAATATGTATATACGTGTATATGCACATGTATGGGCGTGGGCATATACATAAGTATACATACACGACTGAGGGTGATACTTTTGGTAATCTGAATTATTTTGGCCTAT
Source organism: Eustoma russellianum (assembly GCA_036186865.1). Lineage (NCBI taxonomy): Eukaryota > Viridiplantae > Streptophyta > Magnoliopsida > Gentianales > Gentianaceae > Eustoma > Eustoma russellianum. The sequence goes on along the minus strand of AP025071.1, from coordinate 28,060,903 downwards.
TTGGATTATTTGTCTGGAATTATTTGGCATTTGGAGGACAATTTGGTAATTTTGACAAATTTGACATTTTGTCTCATTTTGGTAATTTGAACTAACTGGGGTACTTGGAAAATGGTTTTGAAAAGTTGCATTGCATATTTTTGGAAATTCACCCCTACAGTTGAAATATATCGGTAAGCCGGGTTGATTCCTATTTTGTTATCGAGTGCTGCAGATGTAACTACCTCGTCAGGGAAAGGGTTTCTGTATGCCTATTTGAATTGCTGCAGATATAACTACCTCGTCAGGGACAGGGCTTCTGTATGCATATTTTGGGCCTGAGCGTAACTACCTAGTCTGGGACAGGGTGCAAAGGCAATTGTATTTAGTGCTATAGACGTAACGACCTAGTCTGGGACAGGGTGTCTATAGTATATTTGGATTTTGGATGAATCAATTCGTAAGTCTTATGGTATAAATCACTTGTAGAGAAAGTGCTATAGCCATTGCATTTGATATTGGACTTTGGACCGATTAAACCGGACTTGGTTATTTGGATTTGTGGACCGCGTTAATCGGATGTGGATATTGGATTTGGACATTGGACATTGGACATTGATATGAGAAACATTGGATTTGAAATATGGGAACATTGGCATTGCATTGTTTTGAATAATTGCATCACGTTTTAGCTTGGACTAACCTTTGCTTGGCTGTCGTTTGGTTTGACTTGGTCATTGGTCTATTTATTGACTTTGTTAGGTACTTAATTAGACTTTGTTTTGTACCTTGTTGGGTCTATTTGCTCTATTTGCTTTTGGATGTTAGGGGCAGAGTTGTAAATTTACTTGCGAAGAGAAGCATGCTATTATTTTATGTTGTTATATATTCTTATCACACTTGCTTCTCCGTGTATGATCCCATGGTAAGTATAGTGGGATTACTTGCTGAGCGACTTGTCGCTCAAACCACGCTTTAACATATTTTGCAGATAGATAGGTGATTGAGTAAGCATACCGAGGATGACCAAGAGTGGAGATATCGAGGTCGATGACATTCCAATGAGACTTTCGAGGGCTTAGTTGAGATAATGATTTTCGATACTCGAGGTTTATGTACTTTAGACATTCAGTTATATCTACATTTGACATTTGCAACGGATTTAGATTTGCCTAGACATTGATATTTATGAAGATGATTATTTCGAGGTTTTAGATTTTGACTTCCGCTGACCTGTATCTGTTTTGATTTTGACGCTTTGTATTCTCCTTAGTGAGATACGGCGGATGCACTGTTCCCGATATTAGGGCTCGGAAGCGGGGCGTTACAGGTGGTATCAGTGCATGGCTCCAGATCCACTGCGGAAGCATAGATTTAGGCTATGATCTTATAAATTAAGTTACGATTTTGCCTCTAAGTCACGGTCTTAGACATAAGTACTGATTTTTAGTCGTAAGCAACGATTATATATTAAGCATGTATTGGAAATAAGACGTGACCTTCGAAGTTAATGGATGACCTTGCCCATAAGTTACGGTCTTAGACTTACGGAATGACGACACTAGATAACGGCTCTAGAAATTAAGTGGTGATCTGAACATCAGGTGATGATTTGAACATGAACACTGATCTTAGTCATAAGCTATGATTATATTCTAAGCATTAAACTTAGAAATGAGTAAAGATTTTAGAGGTAAGAAATGATGATACCGGGTATCGATTCTAGAAATAATTGATGACATTAGATCTAAGTTATGATCGGGTCATGGGAGGTGTGTGTCGATGGTGAGCTTTTCTTTTCTAATTATCGATTTATCCGTGTTCCACCTTTCAACTTGTTATCGACTAATCTGATTTTCGCCTCATGAACTTGAACTACAGAAGATGCCTCCACGACGTGATCCAGCTGGTAATAATGGTGACGATCAGCAGGGACATGGGACCATTCCCCAGGTACTGGCAGACACGCTGGCCACTCTTACTGCATTGGTGGCCCAGCAGCAGGTGCAGCTGGCTCACTTGCAACAACAACAGGAGCAACAGCAGCAACCACCACCACCACTACCACCACCACCACAGGGGCTTCGATTCTTTTACCGGGAGATGCAGAACTCCCGGATACCTATGTTCAGGGGTACCACCCAACCAGAGGAGGCAGAGATTTGGCTCAAGAATGTATCCGAGCAGTTGAGGTTGTTAGAGGTTCCAGATGGCCTGAAGGTGGATGTGGTGATACCATTCTTAGAGGGCGATGCAGAGCGATGGTGGCAGGGTGTGGTACGTAGACGGACTACACCGCCGACATGAGCCCAATTCAGGGAGGAGTACCATAGACACTACGTTCCTGAGAGTGCCATTCAGAGGAGGATGACAGAGTTTCAGCTCCTGACACAGGGGTCCATGACTGTTGATCAATATTCTGAGAAATTTCATGCACTCGGGAGATACATGCCTGCCGTCATGGACGACGAGAGGACAAAGATGTTGAAGTTCGAGATGGGTTTGAGCTCACGCATTCAGTCATTGATCATATGCGCCCAGTCTACCACTTTTGAGGGATTGTTGGAGGTGTGTCGTAAGGTCGAGGGTGACCTTGTGAGGGTGGCAACGGAAGAGAAAAGTAAAAGACCTCGAGAAGAGAGAAGCAATTGTGGACCCGAGAGGTGGGTCAAAAATCTTAAGAGGGGTCAGATAGCTCAACCACGACCTCAACAGCAGCAAGAGCTCAAAGATAATGTGCTTACAGTGACCCCTACTTGCCCCACATGTGGACGAAGACACGCAGGAGAATGTTGGAGAAAGGTGGGAGCATGCTACAACTGTGGAGAAATGGGCCATTTGGCTAGAGATTGCCCAAAGCCGAGGAGACGGCTCCAGAGGTCCAATTGACGCTATCAAGGTACCTTTGGTTATGAATTTCAAATGATTAAGTTGTACATGTGTAACTTGTATTCGAACCCCTGAACTTGATGAGTGTTATACTAGTAAGCAACTGGTTGTAATCAATGATACTAACCACAAAACGGGTTAGATGGTGGTTAAGATGTAAATCTTAGAAATTATCGATATAAGGTGATGATATCAATATCGTTTAAGGAAATTAAGATGAACATAGAAACACGTAAGAATTGATGAATCTAGTAGACTTGAACTGAGATAATGTAAGCAAGAACAAATAGATACTGTCGAATCTAGTAAGCTTGAAGCGAAGGTGAGTAAGCGCGAACAAGTGGTGGTTGCCATCCATGTGAGATTTAGTTGGGTTAGATTTAGCAATTAGAATGCTCGATTGATATTTAGCTTGATTATGTATGTAAGAGATGGATCATATATGATGAATTTAAGAATTTGGATTGTAGATTACAATTATATAAGTGAATGTTATGCGTTAAGCAGTACAAGTGAAATCGAAGGCTTAACAACCTAAACGTGAGGTTGATATGATGGTATTAGTGATACATACTAGGTAAATGAACCAAGTAGAACTACACTAGGTTATTGATCACATAATACGCAAGTTTCGAGGACGAAACTTTTTGTAAGGGGGGAAGTATGTTACGCCCTGCTCTGCAAAGGAAAAAGAAAAAGAAAAGGAAAATAAAATAAGATATTTAAAATCCTAAATTACCTAGGATTAGGAAACTAATACATATCTTGTATGGAATATCCTAAGTCTACTAGAAAAATACCTAGATTATCTAACCCACACCTATCTATATATACTATCCTAACCTAAACAACTACTCACCCCCACAATCTTCAACCTGCCGCTCCTTCAACATCAAAAGAGAAAAAAAAAACTGCAGCTTCCTCCAATCTCCAGCGCTTCCAGTGGCCACCATCATCAACAAGAAGCAAAAGAAAAAAAGGGCCGTTGCATCCCTTTAGCCCATCCAGCCGCGCACTTGAGGGGAAGAAAAAGAATACTTATTGTCCAACCTTAAACCCGATTCTATTGTACGGTATCGTATATTGAGATACGTAAGTAATCTCCCTATACTTGCTATGTTTTGCGCAAATTCTATATGTTATGTTCGAGATAAAATTGGATCATGCATAAGTATTATTGTTTTTATAGATTGCTGCATCTATATGTGAATTAATTATATATATATATATATATATATATATATATATATATATATATATATAAGAGGGTGTAGGCCGAGGAACACGAAGGCCACGGCCTGTGAGTGTGTGAAAGGTTATTGAATTTACTGTGTTTTATATATAATAGTATATAATATATGTACTTTATAGATTTGGATATGTTCTTGTAGAATTGTTGAAATTGTGGTGTGGGCCAAATTTGTGTAAGCTTGCTGTGGGTTTTAGCTTAGGGCCCGAAGTGGCCAGCGTGTCCGTGCTATATGGGTATATGTTGGGATAGCATGACTATGTGAGGATCTTTGACATATATATGTATAACTTTGTATACACATGAGTGATTGCGCAGTAATTTGCTGTTTGGCCGAATATAATTTTAGCATCTATCTGGCTACCACATTCGGCCAAATAAAGGTTATATTTTTGAAGTATGTTCATCTATGGTGTTATGTCTATGTTATATATATATATATATATATGTATATATGTATGTATGTATGTATGTATGTATTTAAATTGAAAATCATGTTGAAATAAGTGTGATGGCCGAATATGTATATACGTGTATATGCACATGTATGGGCGTGGGCATATACATAAGTATACATACACGACTGAGGGTGATACTTTTGGTAATCTGAATTATTTTGGCCTATTTGGATTATTTGTCTGGAATTATTTGGCATTTGGAGGACAATTTGGTAATTTTGACAAATTTGACATTTTGTCTCATTTTGGTAATTTGAACTAACTTGGGTACTTGGAAAATGGTTTTGAAAAGTCGCATTGCATATTTTTGGAAATTCACCCCTACAGTTGAAATATATCGGTAAGCCGGGTTGATTCCTATTTTGTTATCGAGTGCTGCAGATGTAACTACCTCGTCAGGGAAAGGGTTTCTGTATGCCTATTTGAATTGCTGCAGATATAACTACCTCGTCAGGGACAGGGCTTCTGTATGCATATTTTGGGCCTGAGCGTAACTACCTAGTCTGGGACAGGGTGCAAAGGCAATTGTATTTGGTGCTATAGACGTAACGACCTAGTCTGGGACAGGGTGTCTATAGTATATTTGGATTTTGGAGGAATCAATTCGTAAGTCTTATGGTATAAATCACTTGTAGGGAAAGTGCTATAGCCATTGCATTTGATATTGGACTTTGGACCGATTAAACCGGACTTGGTTATTTGGATTTGTGGACCGCGTTAATCGGATGTGGATATTGGATTTGGACATTGGACATTGGACATTGATATGAGAAACATTGGATTTGAAATATGGGAACATTGGCATTGCATTGTTTTGAATAATTGCATCACGTTTTAGCTTGGACTAACCTTTGCTTGGCTGTCGTTTGGTTTGACTTGGTCATTGGTCTATTTGTTGACTTTGTTAGGTACTTAATTGGACTTTGTTTTGTACCTTGTTGGGTCTATTTGCTTTAATTGCTTTTGGATGTTAGGGGCAGAGTTGTAAATTTACTTGCGAAGAGAAGCATGCTATTATTTTATGTTGTTATATATTCTTATCACACTTGCTTCTCCGTGTATGATCCCATGGTAAGTATAGTGGGATTACTTGCTGAGCGACTTGTCGCTCAAACCACGCTTTAACATATTTTGCAGATAGATAGGTGATTGAGTTAGCATACCGAGGATGACCAAGAGTGGAGATATCGAGGTCGATGACATTCCAATGAGACTTTCGAGGGCTTAGTTGAGATAATGATTTTCGATACTCGAGGTTTATGTACTTTAGACATTCAGTTATATCTACATTTGACATTTGCAACGGATTTAGATTTGCCTAGACATTGATATTTATGAAGATGATTATTTCGAGGTTTTAGATTTTGACTTCCGCTAACGTGTATCTGTTTTGATTTTGACGCTTTGTATTCTCCTTAGTGAGATACGGCGGATGCACTGTTCCCGATGTTAGGGCTCGGAAGCGGGACGTTACAGTAACCGTATGACTGTCTACACATTTAGTGATCCATTCAGATTACACTGCGTATCATGTGTCCTAAGGAAACCGGCACAAATATGGTGTGAACTCTTTTATTTTAAACACAACCACTTGCGGATATTGCAGTTTCCCTAACTGCTAAGATGCATGTACGATAGGCTAAGCATTAAAAATAGAAAGAGCAATTGGATTATTACCTGAACTTTTGAGTTTCAAGTTGAGCCCTGATTTTTTCTATGATTCTCCATGCAATTAAGGAGGTACTTGAATGTCTCTATCTCACATGGAATTGTGAGAGCACCACTATGATCAAATCCAAACTCCTCCTCAACCTTTTCCAGCACCACCTTAAACAGAGGATCACCAAGATAACTTGTAGGAATAATAAACCTTCTAAGCTCAGGGCCGACATACACCGGCAAGAATCCTCTGGGGACACCATGAGGGGCTTCAGGGCTCCGGCATCCGTCCTCATCCGAATCAGAATACGCGCCGCAACCCCTCAGCCGCCGGCTAATTGCAGGGGAAATGCCCCCATGGTGAAGGCCTTCTTTAAGTGATTCCTTGTTCTCTTTTGGTCCAAGGGTGACATTTTGCCACTTGTGGAACATCTGCTTGAGCCTAACAATCTGCCTGATTGAGCTCGCCTTGCTTCCTCCATTATCTTCCATATTTGGCACACAAGTAGTGATGAGAATACCAACTCAAGAAGTCCAGTTTGTTCTAGACCAGTATGTCTCATCAGATCTTGATCCACTGCATTATATACAACAGCAAACATCATACTCAGTATGTCCCAACGACGACAAAAGCTATCGTTAAGGTCTGGAGAAAGTAATAGTCAGACAAACAATATATGTATCCTAATGGATAGAGACATAGCTCCAATTTTTCATATGCAATTGAACAAGGACAAGAATTCACATAGATGTGTGAGTCAATCTTCATACTGGTTGATGATTTTTCCATGTGCCTTGGGAATAAAATTTGAATAGATTTACTTGAGCATCAAGACACAACAACTGGAAAGGTGGAAACAAATCAGTCATGATTATCATTTTGTGGAAAAGAATCATCCCTGGTGGAGGTATTATTGTCATCACATGATCAGCAGCCTTAAAACAAATCAATCGGGTACATAAAGAAATTGAAATTCTTTTCAAATTTGCAATATAGACACAAAATGTGCATTTCATAGTGCTAGTAACTCAAATATTATCAAGATTTGAAAGGTTTAGGATAGAGAAAATCATTGAAAAAGTCATACAAAATCTCAGAAAAGTCATAGAAAATTTCAGAATCTCAAAACCGTTCTTAAAGCATCTTCAGTTCATAAAGTTTACAGAAATCTGATCTCGTCATAATCTCACATCTAGTGTATCTTATAATGATGAAGACATGCAGACTTTGGTATAACTAATGCAACGGAAATGCGTCTTTTTTTCAAGTTAGCCAATATTTCATAGTACTATAACTAAATGGCACGTTACTCCTTTTAATTAAAACGGTTATACCAAGTCAACATATACAATGTGGTGCAACAACTACGCTTTACTTCTTCTCTTCACTTCAAACACAAGCACAAACCCAAAAGGGTTCTCAGCTTTTCAGATACAAATTTTTTTTTTCAGATTTTCCAACTTCTTCTTTGTATTATCTCATAGTTAGAGATACATTCTTTTTTACTTTGGAATATGATAGAATAAAGAAAAATGATTCACTGAATTGGATGCGCTTCTTATATTATGAAGTAACAGTTGATCGACACAGGTTGACTCAATTTTCATTATGGGTCATCGAGAAACAACCTCTGTGTTTCTAACACATGTGTATGATTGCGTACATCCGACCCCCTCTTTATATTCCGTCATAGACGGAAGACTCTAAAACAATGGGATAATGTTGTTGTTGTTCTCGGATACTTCATCTCAAAAGAGTCTTATGTTTTCCAGCCATTCATGCATCATTTACCATTTGATTACTGAGATTTGATGCAGTTCTTGAATATATACGTTTGGTTGTAGAACTTTACTAGCCCCAATTCGAATATCTCATTTTCATCAAATTTTATTCTGACAAACAATAAATAAGTTAACATGTTCATTCATGCTTATTGACCAATAAAAAAAACCCTAACACATTGATATTACGTTGCTATTTGTTTTACTTTTATTGACCAAGTGTAGAATTCTACGTTTCATGACAAATAAACACATCTGATTAAATAAAATATATGTACATTAGAGGGGACACACAGGAATATAATTAGACCACCATAAAACCAGAGAATAATAAATACATAAATGAAAAGGAAGGTTTGATCAGTTTTGCAACAATTGTTTATAAAAAATTCATCAGCAACTATCAATATTCAAAATATTTTTATCAAGATTAATGATCAGGAGTCAGGAATAAAGTAAATAAAGCAAAATCCCAGAGCTATAATCCATTGCTCAAGCAGCCATAACCTCAATAGAACACCTTTCTCGGAAAATATAATCATATATCAAAAATCACGCAGTATTTTCACCCCCATGATGATTACAAACAATATTGCAATAACCACAAGAAGAATTTTGTTTTTCGTGATGAAACTATAACGTAAACTATTGAAAAAAATAATTATAACATAGAAGTAGGAACATGAATATATGATCTATCACAAAAATTTACCACAACACAAATTACAAATTAACGACAATAGATCATTTAGATGAAGAAATACACAAAAAAAACATATAATATAACGTAAAATGCACATACCTGAATCCTATGGAGGTGGAAAGTCATGCGACAAAAGAAGGAAAGAAAAAGGAGGAGCTCCGGTGAAGAGGGCGGTGGCGATGACAATGTGCCGCTAATGGAAAGCCATCCTCCACAGAAACTATTTCAAATTTTAGAAAATAAAAATTAAATCATAATTTCAAAACACCTCCCATCTCCAATCCTTCCGGTGCACCAACTTTTCCGGAACGGCACAAAGGTGTCTTCGAAATATTTGCAGATTCTTCGTAATTTAACTCTAAATACATAACGTGCCGAGGGGTAAAATGGACTTTTAAGTGTCTAAAACGTACATAATATATATATATATACACACACACACATAACCCGTGCATGCAGACGGGATTTCTGTGAAACGAGTTCCCCCAGCCACCCCACCCTTTCTCCTTAATTTGATTAATTAACGTTCAAGCATTTTACCTAATCAATAGTTTCATACATGTGTTTGTGTATTATCTAGTCGATATCAATGTTAGATATAAGATATCACTATTTCAAATTTGTTTTTTTGGGATTGAATCCTCAATTTCCCAGCCTAATATGAAACTACACATTTTTACAAAAAGAAAAAGAAAAGAAAAGCCACGTATCAAGATGTTGTGTGTAAGAGACACACAAGACACCTTATGGGATGTATTTTTAAAACAAAACTACGTAATTTTATATTAGTAAAAAAAAAGGTTAAAGACTCGATATTACAGATAATATTTAATTTTTTATACCGAAAGTGCTTTTGGATATTCATACGGTGATAAATTATGTCATCAAACAAAATGTTTCTTGTAATATTCTAAAATGAAAGGATTCGACTCGATTCAATGAACATGTGACCTCCTAAAGTCATCTAGTGAAGCAAGCTTCCATCTTTGCAGATGGATATTTCATAGCTTTATAACTCTTTCTTTATTTTTTCACAAAAAATTCAAGTAAGTGAATGTTCTGTTACATTTATTAGCGATAAAAATAATATATAAGTAAATAAAAAGAAGGGGGAAAATAACAAAAAGCTTCTACGTGAACGTATTAGAAAAACATTAAAATACTTTGTTTTTCAAGCAAGGGTATTAGAGGCTCTTCCATTTTCCTTTGGAAGAAAAAGATATTCAACATGTTCGATTCATCCCATGTTCCCGTGTCTCACCGTAGTAGTATCATATGTTTCAACAAAATGATATACGACCTATATGCAGGTAGTGTTATTATAGGTTTAATAAATTAAAGTCCCATAAGTAGTATTGCGCACCTAGTGTGCTACATGCAAATAAATATTTGGGTATGCATGCCAAGCATCAACATACATATGATATTCTCTCGACTTGGATGACCCCTCAACAGGGGGGGCCTATCTGATTTCGGAAAATTATGGTTGAAAGAAGAGTTTTTCATATATGATAGAATAATGCAAAATGGCTCACTAAATTAGATGTGTTTCTTATATTTTGAAGTAGAAGTTGATCGACACAGCTTAACGCGTTATTATGGGTCAAACAATCTCTGTGTATTTCTAACACATGGGTATGGTTGTGTACATCCCCTATACCCCGCCATAAGCGGAAGCCTCTAAAACAATGGGGTAATGTTGTTGATGTTGCATGATTGAAAGAAACAATCAAGACTCCTCATATGATGAACCAATGTCATCATCAGTCACACCCAGTATATCTCAACGACATCAAAAGCAATCACTAGGGTCTAGGGAGGGTAAGCGGTAGGCAAACAATATCTCTATCCTAAAGAGTAGAGAGTTTGCTTCCAGTGAGACTCCCGGCTCTATATGTATCTGCATAAATATCATAATAATAGAGATATGATGTGCTAGTGTGTTACAAAGAAGAAGCTATGATTTGCTCAGAACAGTCGCTGGTGTTACTCTGCAGAAGACACGCTTCCAAAATACTTCCAATTGGTTTCATCAGGCTATGACTACAACAGATTGGTTTTACACACATACCAAAAAAACACAAAACTGTACTTAAAAAAGTTTCCATTTAATCGTCTTTTACCCTCCGGAGGACTTTGGCAGCCCAACGGCGTACTCTCCGCTTCAATGTGTAGCCAACAACTACTCCAGCAACGAAGAAGATGGCACAGAGCTTTGAGCAAGTCACTAGAGAGACGACATGCCTGCAAAAATAAGCGTTGTCCTCAAATTGTGCACTTCCCAACTCCCATATTCTCAACACATACATAGGGCTTGTTACAAACCGAGCAAGTCGAATACTATGTTTCAAATTCGGATTCGTTTAGTTAAACGAGCTATTTGGCTTGGCTCATTTGCTGTAACGAGCTTTAAAATTTGTTCGAATTTGGCTCGAAAATGTTATAACTCTTTAAACGAGCCAAACAGTTTACGAACCGTTCGACTTGTGTTAGTAAACGAATCTAATTATGTGTTGTACTTGACTCCTTTAAGTAAAATTGACGAATGAACTCGAATCAAGTATGATCGAACTCGAACTGTTTGGTTCGCTCAACACCCGTGCACATACGTAATCAGATAACATACATGCAGAGATTTGAAGGATAAAAGATTGCTATTAAAACCAACAGAATTTCCGAGTGATAAAGAAGTTGAAGAGTCGCATAAAGCCAAAACAAAATATAACGAGTTGCATTAGAACTACGCCCACAATGAATCTTGTACTCTTGACACATGAATTCAAGTAATACTAAAAGCCTTTGATAACTAGAGTATGATACATCACAGTTGATTGAAACTCAGAAACTTGCATAACCATAACTACCATAAAGTTTATGCACTTCCCTGAAACTCTAAAGACAGAATAAAAGATAGCATAAGGATCATAAGATCTAAGCACTTCCTTGACACTTGACTGACAAAGTACTGTCTGAATAACAGCAAAAATGTGTCTCAATAAGGGAAATACGCACCAAGAAAGCATTAAATATGTCTTTACTAAAACAGCAAAGATAGCATAACCATAACCACCATAGATATACGCACTTTCTTGAAATGTAACTAACAAACCATTGTTTAGTAATAGGAAAGATATGTCTCAGTGGTGTAAATATGCACCAATGAAGCACTTAAAGTTGAAATTTAAGTTATCTCAGTTTCATACCAATATATGTCTTCATTGCACAAATATCAAGCAAAGGTGGAAGCATATTTTTCTTCTAAGAAATAATTGTTTCCCATTTGTAAACAGTAAATTACATCCTTCTCTATTGAGTTGTAAATCAGATCAATCAATTCACACAAATTTCTGCAGGTCTCTGCTTTTGTCTTATTATTAAAGACTTGGCACTTCAAAGTAGGTCAGATAGTTATGCAGCAAAGCTGGAACAATTTACGGTCTTCCGGTTAAAATTTTCAAAAGATCATTCAGCTAAATGGGATATTTTACTTGGCATCAATTCCAAATCTTTTGGACCAGCTCAAGGCAATTTTGATGGTATATATTTCCTTCTGAATCCATCAAGCATATTTTTTTCTTTTCTCCCTTTTCTTTTGGAAAAACCAGACAGTAATTTTTATCAAGAACTTTAAGACTCTTATGTTGACAATTCCATCATAGCTGCATTTTATTTACAGTTCTTGATGTTATTCTGCATTTCTAGTCAATTTTCACATACTCACAAGTGGCAGTATTAAAAGCATACTAACCAAAGTAACCAAATAAGGAGTTACTATACTACCCCGAAACTTCTCGACAACAGCAGGAAAAGTTTTCAACATTCTCCAAACAGCAGTAGTTGCAATAAATAACTCAAAAAAGATCTCACCAGCCAGATTTAAAGTCACCCAGAACAAGAGTACCCCAGGGTAATCTTTAGAAACCAATTAAGTTTGTTTTTTTTTTAAATACCATTTTTAAATCTTTAAAGTAAAGACGGAAATGCAACTAGCGGATGTCTTCACCAAAGCACTTGATGCCAAGCGATTGAACAACATTATACGTGCGTTTGGAGTGTGCAACATTTACTCCAAGCCTAGCTTGAGGGGGGTGTTGAAATTCAAGAAGAAAATGTTGCTGGGAATGCTGTTGAAGTGGTTGAGGGTGTTGAAGGAATTACGTCGAACAGTTTGTCATTTGCGTCAAACACCTTCTGGACTGAGAGAAGCAGCTGCAAGTCAGTGCCAGCGGAAGATCAAGCAGTTGAGGCGGTTAGTATAGTCAGCGGGAAGAAGCAGGGACCGCGTGTTATGGCTAGTTTACGAAGGAACTGCGCAGACTACAGAAAAGGAGTTGGTTGAGTTTGTTGGGTTACGTTGGCAGCGGTTGAATTAGCGGGATATTAGTTGAATTGTGTAGTTTTACCATTGTGCCCTTACTTAGACGGTTAATTGAGGCAGTTATAGGGGCTTTTATGTAAATTGTTCTCTTTCTTCTTCGTTGTAACTATTTAAACGTTTTGGCTGTACAGTTGAATGCAGAAGGAATTATTCCATTCCAAAAATTCTGTTCATTGCAAATTTCTCTCTCCTTTCGCTTTCTGCTTTTAGCGAACTGCTCAATTGCTCTTGCACTCGCATTAATTCTCTTTCTAAATTCGATATATTGATTTTTGACATGGTATCAGAGCCTATCAATTGGCACTGTTGAATTGATAGGATTACGTATGGCTTCCTCTTCGAATTCGAATCAAGCTGCAACCGATCCAGCAGATGATCTCCTATACTTACATCCTAGTGACAATCCTGCGTTGGTGCTGGTGCAGCCGTTATTGAATGCGCACAATTACCACGGTTGGAGTAGGACGTTCCGCAGAGCGTTGGAGTCGAAGAATAAAACAGGTTTTATCGATGGATCTGTGGTTAAACCTGATGAAAAGGACCGTAAGTTTTCTAGTTGGGTAAAGGCTAATAATATGGTTGCATCTTGGATCATGAATTCGGTTATTCCTTCTATTGCTCAAAGTGTGATGTGGATTGATGATGCACTTGACATTTGGAAAGATCTAAAACTAAGATACGGTAACGTAGATGCCTTTAGGCTATCCGATTTACAGGAAGAATTTTATGCCATTAAGCAGGACAATCTCTCTATAACTGACTATTACACTAAATTGAAGGCTGTATGGGAAGAATTGACTGTCTTAAAATCGATTCCTGTATGTACATGTGGAAAATGCGTGTGTAATGTATCCGCTCAGATTAGTAAATTCGTTGAGAATGATCTGGTTATCAAGTTTCTGAAAGGTTTGTCTGATGATTACGATTCAGTTAAGTCGCAGGTACTTTTGATGAGTCCTCTTCCTGATATAAGCGCCACTTTTGCTATGGCGGTGAAGTATGAACGGAAGATTTTATATAATAATAACGCTGGTTCAATTTCCTTTAATAACAACCCTTCTGCAGTTATGAATGCCACAGGGCAGTTCAGTAGCAGCTTTAGGCCTCAGAAGGGACAGAGTTATCGAGGCTCTAAGCCTCAAGGAGCATATAAAGGTCCCAAACCGCAGGCAGGATATGGTGTGTCAGGAGGTAAACGTGTTGTATGCACGTATTGTGGGTTCTTGGGACATACGGTTGACAAATGCTACAAAAAGCATGGATATCCTCCGGGGTATCAACCTAAAGGACAGGTGAATTATGTAGCCTATGAACAATCTGCAGAGGGCAATGAGGGCTGTGGCTATCAGAATGAAGTAACTACAGACGGGCCACAAGCCAGTCAACACATGGATATACACCACCAGGCCACGTTGGAAGAGTTACCTGCGTTGACTCATCAGCAATATACTCAGCTAATACATATGCTGCAAGAGCATCAGGAGAGAAATTTGAAATCCATCCACAATGTGAAGGAAGGTCATGAGGAAGGGCATGTGGTGATGTCTGCTCAGAAGCAGGGCACTTCAGGTATGAAACATGGTAATGTCGTTTATGAAAATTCAAATACATGGATCTTAGACTCAGGTGCTACTGACCACATATGTTGTACTTTGAACCTTTTTCACACTTATAAACCAGTCACTGCACTCAAAGTAAAACTTCCCAACAGTCATTGTGTTGATGTAACCCATGTTGGAACCGTAATAATCAATCCTTCTCTGCAATTATCCAATGTCTTTTATATTCCTTCCTTTACTTTCAATCTCATCTCCCTCAGAAAGTTGACACTGGATAATAACTACAGTGTGTTTTTTCATCTTGATTCGTGTCTGATCTTTGAACAGAAGTCTTTGAAGATGATTGGTTTAGCTAGAGTGAGCCAAGGGCTGTATCAACTTCATGGCTCACCACAGCAATGTCTGATGGATCAACAAGCCCATTCATCCAACTCCAATGTCGCTCTCTCAGCACCAGCCTTGAACTGCAGTCTTTGGCATTCAAGACTAGGGCATCTTTCCTACTCTAGAATGAAAGAAATCAGCAAATTAGATCCCTCAGTTGTTACCCCTAATAATCCTCCTCCTTGTACTGTGTGCCCCATTGCTAAGCAAAGAAGGCAGCCCTTTCCTATTTCATCTTCTGTGTCTGTTGCACCTATGGCTTTAGTTCACATGGACATATGGGGACCTTACAAATACCCCACCATGTTTGGACAGCGTTTCTTTCTTACTGTAGTAGATGATTACAGTAGGTTTTGCTGGATATATCTGATGAAAAGCAAATCTGAAACCCGAAATATTATTCAAAGTTTTTGTAACTACGTTTCTGTTCAATTTGATCTAAATGTTAAAGTGATCCGATCAGACAATGGACTTGAGTTCCAAATGGATTCGTTCTATGCATCCAAAGGGATAATACATCAAACCAGTTGCTCTTACACTCCTCAACAAAACGGGCTCGTTGAGCGAAAACAACAGCACCTTCTAACCGTTGCACGGGCTCTGAAGTTTGAGTCCAATGTACCTATTAAGTTTTGGGGGTTTTGCATACAATATGCCGCCTATTTGATCAACATTACTCCATCACCCATTATATCTCACCAAACACCTTTTCAGCTATTGTACAAAAGACCTCCATCCTACCAAGATCTCAAGACTTTTGGGTGCCTGGCATATGCAGCAGACACAAGGCCTCACAAACTGAAATTTGCCCACCGGTCAAGGAAGAGTATTTTCCTTGGCCTCTCATATACAACAAAAGGTTACATCCTACAGGACTTGTCTACTCATGACATTTTCATATCTAGAGATGTCATTTTCCATGAGCTTGTATTTCCCTTCTCCACAAATAATTCTCCTATTCCACACATCAACCCTGATGGCCAAACTTCCCAGTATAGACCAGAACCTACAAACCTTGACATGTTTAACCATCCCTGTACCTCTTCGTCCAATACATACTCTCATTCTTCACCCACTCATTCTTCTAACCTTCCTGCCACACTTTCTCCTACACAGTCTTCCTCAATAAACCCTGCCACAGAGTCCGTACCAACTACGTCACCGCCAGTAAATTTGCCTTCTTCCCTCGAATCTGATTCTTCCCCAACCAGTTCTCTTCAAATTACTCCTCAAAACATCACATTCAATGATACATCACCATCACTCTCACATCCACCCAGACCTCAAAGGGCTAAACGTGCCCCAGCCTATCTAGCCGACTATTATTGCAATCAAGTCCATACTCCCAAACACACCAGTACTCCTCACTCTCTTAACAAGGTATACACTATGCGATCCTTAGCACCTCAGTATAAAGTATTTGTTTTGAATGTTCATAGACATACAGAGCCTGCTTCCTATTCTGAAGCAGCCAGCTCCTCAGCATGGCAAAAGGCAATGCAAGCTGAGCTGGCAGCTTTGCAAGCTAATCATACTTGGCAGCTAGTGTCTTTACCTGCAGGAAAGCAGCCTATAGGATGTAAGTGGGTCTACAAGGTGAAATATCAGTCTAATGGGCAGGTGGAAAGATACAAAGCTCGGCTTGTTGCAAAGGGGTATACGCAACAGTACGGTATTGACTATCAGGACACGTTTTCTCCCGTTGCCAAGATGACTACTATACGTTTTGTGTTGGCTTTAGCAGCTAGTAGTGGATGGCACCTTCAACAGCTAGACATTAATAACGCCTTTCTCCATGGAGATCTCCATGAAGAAATCTACATGCTGCCACCTCCCGGATTGGACCTGCCATCTCCTAATTTGGTGTGTAAACTACAAAAGTCGTTATATGGTCTTAAACAGGCGAGTAGGGAGTGGAATTCTAAGCTCACAAAGTACCTTCAGTCTCTTGGTTTTATGCAGTCAAAGACGGACTATTCACTCTTTGTCAAGGTCACATCTACATATACTTTGCTTTTACTGGTTTACGTCGATGATATTATTATGGCATGTTCTGACTTGACAGCTATTCACACCATTAAGAGCAAGCTGCATGCTACATTTAAAATCAAAGATCTAGGTGACCTTAGATACTTCTTAGGGATAGAAGTAGCTAGGTCACAGGGGGGCCTTTTCATCAACCAACGCAAATACACACTGGAACTCTTGGAGCAGTCTGGCTTTCTTGGCTCCAAACCGGCCAAAAGCCCGATGGAAATGAACCTTAAACTTACTCATAATGACTCTCAACTGCTGCCAGACAGTTCATCATATAGAAGCCTCGTTGGTAAGTTGATATATCTCACCATAACCAGACCGGACATAAGCTACCCTGTCCAACAATTAAGTCAATTCCTGGATTGTCCTACCACTAATCACTTGAAGGCGGCTCATAGGCTTCTTAGGTATCTAAAGGCAAGTATTGGTCAGGGGTTACTGTTCCCATTCAACACTGATCTGAAACTGAAAGCTTTCGTGGATTCTGACTGGGCTGGCTGTACAGAGACTAGGCGTTCTATAACGGGATTTTGCGTTTTTTTGGGAGATGCGCTTATATCGTGGAAAGCAAAGAAGCATAACACAGTCTCGAGGTCTTCTGCCGAAGCTGAATATAGAGCATTGGCGAGTGTAGCGTGTGAGGTGCAATGGTTGTTATATATAGCGGCAGAATTGGGACTGACTAATCAAACACCAGTAAGTGTTTATTGTGACAGTAAAAGTGCAATGCATATTGCTGAAAATCCAGTGTTCCACGAAAGAACGAAGCACATTGAGATAGATTGCCATATTATACGGGAGAAGGTACAGAATGATGTTATAAAACTGATGCCAGTAAAGACGGAAATGCAACTAGCGGATGTCTTCACCAAAGCACTTGATGCCAAGCGATTGAACAACATTATACGTGCGTTTGGAGTGTGCAACATTTACTCCAAGCCTAGCTTGAGGGGGGGGTGTTGAAATTCAAGAAGAAAATGTTGCTGGGAATGCTGTTGAAGTGGTTGAGGGTGTTGAAGGAATTACGTCGAACAGTTTGTCATTTGCGTCAAACACCTTCTGGACTGAGAGAAGCAGCTGCAAGTCAGTGCCAGCGGAAGATCAAGCAGTTGAGGCGGTTAGTATAGTCAGCGGGAAGAAGCAGGGACCGCGTGTTATGGCTAGTTTACGAAGGAACTGCGCAGACTACAGAAAAGGAGTTGGTTGAGTTTGTTGGGTTACGTTGGCAGCGGTTGAATTAGCGGGATATTAGTTGAATTGTGTAGTTTTACCATTGTGCCCTTACTTAGACGGTTAATTGAGGCAGTTATAGGGGCTTTTATGTAAATTGTTCTCTTTCTTCTTCGTTGTAACTATTTAAACGTTTTGGCTGTACAGTTGAATGCAGAAGGAATTATTCCATTCCAAAAATTCTGTTCATTGCAAATTTCTCTCTCCTTTCGCTTTCTGCTTTTAGCGAACTGCTCAATTGCTCTTGCACTCGCATTAATTCTCTTTCTAAATTCGATATATTGATTTTTGACAGTGCTGGCTCCGCAATTCTGTTCGTAAAACTGCTGTCTTTTCTGCAACATTTTTCACAATACCAGAAAATTGCTCTGCTTTTCTCTGATGGTATAGGATAACATTGATTCAAATACAGCAAATTTCGGTCCTTTAGAAAATGCCTTAACCAAATTATGCGGGCCACGCAGAGATAGTCTCAACCTGATCAACCAACCAAAATCTGTTGACAACAAAATCCTTTTGGTACAAAAGATCTTTTAGCCCAACTCAAGTTTTGTCTCAAACAAATTAAGATAAAAGTGTTCGTTAGAAACAGAATCGAACTAGGCAAGTTTCATAGCTGTTATGAAACAAGATAATACGAATTAATTAAGAAAAACTACTCTAAATATGTTTTTATAATTGATGCAGTAAACAAAAGTCAAGCAAAAACATTTCCACTACAAACAAACAAACAAACCAAAAAATTGCCGACATATTGAAATCCCAGAAAAGAGAAAGGGGGAAGAACCTCGGAGGCCTGGTGAGCACCAATGGTGGGAGTTCAGGAGGAGGAGGAGGATTTGAAGCAGCAGCAGAAGAAGAGCCAGATGAAAATAAGGATTCTTTTGCTTCGTGGAAGGTAGAAGAAATTGCGGTGACCAAGCTACTGCTCTCCTCCGATTTGAAAATTGAACCTCCAAATACTTTATGTAATTCCTCCATTGATTTAGGACTGCCTTCCTAATATCTCCGGCGCCGGTAAAACAGCGTGGGGTTTTGCTGTTAGGGTTTTAGACCTTTATTTTGTAGCTTACCCATGAAAAGGGGTTGAGATCTCCTAACCCTATTTTCCTCACCCATTTTGTGACCACGTGACACGTGGCAGCAAAGAGGGGTGGTGAGACTAGATGCGGGTGACCCTCATCTAGCCTCACCACCTCCTTTGATGCCACGTGTCGCGCGGTCACGCGTCACTGCACTCCATTTGCGGTGAGGGGATCCTATCCCTATGAAAAGATCCATGATGAGGCTTGGCGTCGGGATGGGACCTCTGACCCACATTCCTCTCACCTCATGCGTCATCGTGCGATACGTGTCAGTAGGAGGTGGATGATGATGACTCTCATCTAATCTCATCATCCACCTCTGCTGTCACGTGTCACCGCGATGAAAGATTTACGGTGAAGGGATCTTAACCCCTCGGGGTCATGATGGTGGTGGTGGTGTTGTTGTTGTTGTTGTTGTTGTTATTATTGGTGTTGTTGTTGTTATTTTGTTTTCTTTTTACGCAAGTTTTTAACATAATTGACCTTTTGACAGCAATTTTTCGTCTGATAATTACGGTCAAGAGTTTGAAAGAAAACTATGGGGTGAGATCTGAGGAGGTTGGAAAGGAGGCAAAATATGAGGCCTCCAATCACGTCCCGCCACGTGTAAAAAACATTGTCAGTGGTCCCACCACATTCAAATTTTTTTTAAAAAAAAAGACAATTTTTTACACGTGGCGGGACGTGATTGGAGGCCTCATATTTTGCCTCCTTTCCAACCTCCTCTGATCTCACCCGGAAAACTATTGTCATGATTCTTATTGATATATTTTTTATAAATGTTTTATCTCTTTCATAGTTATTACCATACCAAAAAAGTGTATATAAACTAACAATATTTGTAGGTATTATTATGACTAAGATGAATAACATGTTAAATATTTTATGTTATTAGTTCCGGCAACTTAATATATTGTATATTGAATTAGATTATTTGAATGAAACATAAAATGATTTATCATTGCCATCAAGGATTTTTTAAACGTGGTCCATAAAGTTACTTGATTTTTTTCCCGAAAAAATAAAGTTACTTGATTGAGCTTCGGAAACTGATGGCTAACTGTTTTAAGTCATTTAATATTCATGTCGTGTACAAAAACGCACACGTATGACAACAATAATATTACTCATTGCCCTCGAGTCCCGCCTGTACTGGGGTAAAGTGTGTACATACATACATGCATGCATGCATACATATATGTATGTATGAATGTATATTGTTACTTTGTATTATGTAAAGTATTTTTTGTTGTTATATCAATTTTCTTTTATTTACAGTACATTTGTTTTTATAACTAATATAACAAAACTAATTAAAACAACAAAAATTATACCTAATATATAATAATGACGGTAAAAGCTATCATTAAAGTATGAAGAGGATGAGAGTTAGACACCGTAAAAAGTTGATAGCGCAGTTCAGAGTTTGCACCAAATACGATGCAGAATTTCATTTGACGAAGCGGTTGGAGCGATTTTTGCGTCAAATTTGGTGAAAATAGAAACCTTTGTATGTATATATACATACATAGATACATACATACATATAAATACATACATACATACATACATATATGTATGTATGTATGTATGTATGTATATGTATGTGTGTGTGTATCTATGTGTATATACATATATGTGTATTTTTTTTACATATATGTGTATATATATGTATGTGTGTGTGTGTGTGTATATATATATATGCGTGTGTATATATATGCATATGTGTATATGTATATACATATATGTGTATATATATGTTGTTATATCAATTTTCTTTTATTTACAGTGTACTTGTTTTATAACTAATATAACAAAACTAATTCAAACAACAACAATTATACCTAATATATAATAATGATGCCAAAAACTATCGTTAAGGTATGGAGTGGGTGAGAGTTAAACACCGTAAAAAGTGATAGCGCATTCTAGAGTTTGCACCAAATACGGCGCAGAATTTCATCTGCACTAAAATAGCGCCCTCGATAACACAGCGGTTGGAGCGATTTTGCGTCAAATTTGGTGCAATAGCAGCCCTTGTATGTATATATACGGACCAAAGTGATTTCTACAAACATTTGTTCACCAGTGAAGCTGTATAGGATGTTGATGATTTTTTTCAACATATTCCTCATATTGTCTCCCCTGCTGATAATGCCGGCTTATTAGGTTTTCCGCATTTAGATGAGGTTAAAAAAGCGGTTTGGAGCCTGAATCCAAATAGTGCTGATGGGTCTGATGGCTGCAACGGTTATTTCTTTCGCACATGCTGGGAGATCTTGAAAACGGACGTTCTATGTGCTGTTCAATAGTTTTTCTTGGGTATTCCAGCACCACAATCTATGATATCCTCTGTTATCACTCTTCTGTCCAAGATTTCACAACCTCAGACTTTTGCCGGCTTCAGGCCAATATGTCTCTCCCATTTTGTTGGCAAGATGATTACTCGTTTGATTGCTACATGCTTATCTAGTCGATTGCCTAATCTAATTTTTGCAGAACAAATCGGATTCCTTAAGAGTCATGACATTAGTGAGCATGTTCTTATGTCAAATGAAATGACTCATTTTTTGAAAAAAGATACTCGGGGCGCGCACGTGATGATTAAACTTGATA
Source organism: Eustoma russellianum (assembly GCA_036186865.1). Lineage (NCBI taxonomy): Eukaryota > Viridiplantae > Streptophyta > Magnoliopsida > Gentianales > Gentianaceae > Eustoma > Eustoma russellianum. The sequence goes on along the minus strand of AP025071.1, from coordinate 28,038,895 downwards.
TGGTAAAGGCGTTTGATAAGGTGAATTAGTATTACATGATGTTCTTGCTACAGAAGTTTGGCTTCTCCAATTTTTTCATTCGCCTCATTATGAACACAATGACATATTCAAAACTATCTACCTCGCTTAATGGTAGGATCTTTCGTTTCTTCTCACCCTTACGCCGTGTGAAACAAGGAGATCCGTTATCTCTGTTACTATTTATTCTTTGCTCTGAAGGTTTCAGACGGGGGCTCAAACACCTTTTTGAGACTGGTGCTCTTCATGGCTTTAATATGGGACGGGTACACGGGGTCTCCCATTTGACATACGCAGATGATTACTTATCTTTCTTAATGCGGATATTCCAAGACTTTCTATGTTCTTACCAACGTGCGTCAAAGCAACTGGTGAATTATAATAAAAGTCAATTTGTGGCCAGCTCCTATGTGTCATCACAACGTCGGCTGGCTAATGGCCAAATATTGGAAATACGGTCAACTTTTCTCCCGATCAAGTATCGGTCGTATCTGTATCGGGGAGTCAATCGAACACGGTATTGTCAGTATTTTTTACATCATTTTGATGCAAAATTGACAGGCTGGTCTTGTCAGTTACTTTCTCCGGGTGGACGGTTGGTCCTTTTACAGTCGGTTTTAGCTTCTTTACCTTTACACATTATGGTTGCGGCAAGGCTTCCTAAGAGTGTCATCGATGTTATTCATCGCAAAATGGCTTGGTTCATTTGGGGAGAGCATCATCATTGAGTATCTTGGTTACGTTTGTGTAGCCCAGTGGAGGAAGGAGGTTTGAGTATCCGAAATCTAGTGCTGCTACAACATTCATATGATTGCAAATTATGGTGGAATTTCCCCCACAACTCACTTTGGGTTATATACATGCAGGCTAGGTATTGTCCTACAAACGATTTTTCACCTCGTCTTTATAATTCCCCGTGCTGGAAGCGTATTTGCTCTATTCATTTGTTCTGCTTGGCACATACCTCCCTCAGCGATCACATGACATGGCACACTACCCATTCGAGTTTATTTACTTTGCGACAGGCTTATGAAGATGCCCGAGTACATCGACCGACTTTATTCTTACATAAATACATTTGGTGGAAATCCTTACCAAAGTCAGCAAACATTTTTATTTGGCGTTTATTTCACGACGCACTCCAGTAGAAGACCACCTTGCACGATTTCTTCAGATTTGCCCCTCTATATGCCCGTTTTGTAAGTGTTCTTCGGCTACCTTGTCGCATGTCTTTCTCAAGTGTATACATATTAAGAATATGTGGACCAGAATTGTTACGTCCGAAATACACTCTAGAGGGGGGGTGAATAGAGTGTTTGTCTCTTTTGCGGAATTTTCTTGTTTGCTCAACTCAAAAAAGGATATTCAAAATCAGAGCAAGAATGGGAGATGAGAAGTAGTGAATGAGTACACCGGATATAGAGTGGTTCGAATCGTAAATGATTCTACTCCACTACCACTTTGTTTCCAAAGTGGATTTTCAACAACTACTCTTCTTATTATGAACAATAAGAACAACCACAGCAATACTTACACTAACACTTTAGTGTAAGTAACCACAACAGCAACTTCTTGCACAAAACACACTTGTGCAACTACAACAACTACAGCTCTTAGCAAGAACAACTTCTTGCTTCCTCACAACTTCAACAAAAGTTCCCTCAAGAACTTCTCACAGTGGGTTGAAGAAATATGGTAAGGTTCACACTTTCTCACAAGTCTAAGCACAAGAAAGAGATCAAATATTTATGGTTCATCTTGTGCTTGACTCTCTTTCTCTCAATATACAATAATGAAGATCAAATAAAAGCTAATCAAGCTTTAAGCAAATTTACAAGTATGAGAGAAATATACAACAATGAAAATGAAACTAGATGATGTTCAAAGTGTGTAATTGCTTCATACAAGCCTCCTCTATTTATAGATGAAGTTCATCACGTTTTTGAGGCTCTCCACCAAGTCTTCATCTTCAAAAATGTCAAGATAATGCCCAAATAGTCTCTAGCCACCCTATGGAGTGATTTGATCTTGGATAGCCACCCTAGAGAATCTTAGACATGTATACAATAGTCAAGGAAGCATGTAATAGGTTGGGTTAAAGTCCACAAGAAGTTTGAAGAAGATTGGAAAGAGAAAACCTCAAAAATATGCCTTGGATTTTGTTCTAACATTCAGAAAATTTGAATTCTGGGGGACATCGATCGATCGAAGTGCCTGGGGTGAGAGATCGATGTCTTCCAGAAGCATTCCAGTTTTTGTTCTGCTGACATCGATCGATCGATGTCAGAGGCTGAAGTGACATCGATCGATCGATGTCACTTGGTTTAGAGATCGATGTTTCCTGATCAACATCGATCGATCGATGTCAGGGGCTGAAGTGACATCGATCGATCGATGTCCTCTGGTTGAGAGTTTGATGCTCTCTGTTCGACATCGATCGATCGATGTCAGGGGCTGAAGTGACATCGATCGATCGATGTCCCCAGCTTGAGAGATCAATGTCAACCAGTGAGTTCCAATCTCAACCATCTTTGGACATAGTGTGATTTGCCTATCTTGCAACAAATATCAAACACAAATTTAACTCATTCAAAACATCTTTTCATCATCAAAACGTTTTACAACTTAACAATCTCCCTATTTTTGATGATTTCAAAAGCATGATTCAAAAGATGTTTTTACATGATACAATTTCAACTATACTTGATATTTTACAACTCCCCCTTAGTTTATGCTCCCCCTCAACCCATGCATCAAGTTTCACATTTTCATCATTTCAATATGTAAGGCATATCAAGAAAGTTCATGTCATGCTATACCAAATTCAACTTCTCAAGCTAAGCTATATGATACAAAAACACCAATATAATATCAAGTTGAGACATCAAGATACCGAGCTATAACATGCCAAAAACTAAATCATGCAATGTCCAACTAACTATGTCAAAACATGGGAAAGCTAATGCCCAAACATGCTAAAACCCAATCATGCCATCAATACCAAACAAATTAACCATCATGCCAACAATATCAAAAAAATTACTTCTCCCCCTTTTTGAAAGCATCAAAAAAAAATAAGAGATACCAAAACGAAATGATAAATACCATTAAGAAATATCAAGTTTTGAGATACATATGTAAACTCAAACTTGCAAAACTATGCATAACCACGAGGGAATGGGAAATTATAAAGGACTACTCCTCATCGGAGGAAAAACACAATCCGGAGATAACCGCTTTGAGCTTTGTTTTCAACTTTTGATACTTGGTATTGTGCACGTTCAGCTCTGTTTGCAGTGTTGTGACTTGATTGTCCACCTTGGTTTCTAACGTTTTAAAACGGTCCTGGAGTGTCTTATAGTCTTTTTCCAGATCATCTATTCGAACAGCCTCTTTTGTTAGGTCTTCCCCCCATTGATCGAGATAACGATGTAAATCATTAATCTCAGCCTCTGCATCAAATGGAAGTTCAAAACCACTATCTTCCTCCATAGAAGCCTTGCCTTTATCTATTCGGGAGGTAGGACTTAGAGGGTTCGGTTGGGGTTCAACGATTGGCTCATTAAGTTGTGTTGGCAATACCGGCTCATTCTCAGCTTCATCTTCCTCAGGGTCATAAGTATCACCCCGTCGTTGCGCTTCCTTTCTCGACTTAAGAATTTGCTGGATGTTAAACTTTGTGTAATAATCCTTATTGGTAATAGACTCTTCATACTCGTCATCCAACACTATATCGACCTTTCTCAACAATCTATATATCAGATTACTGTAAGGAAGTGCTTTTGATTTCTTGGTAACTGCCTGCAACACATTTTCAAAGAAAACTTCCCCAAAGTTTACTTGTTCCCTCATGGCTATACGGTAGGTAATATAAAAGTCTAGGTTGCTTGGAAGTTTGGCCGATTTTCCATTTACACAGAATGTAACAATGGCAAGCGATAAACCAAAGGCATATCATTTGTGTTTTTCGTGGGGTGGAATCCAAGAAAGGTTTTTTACTTCGTTCTCGGTTACTTGGTACTTGTAATAATCCCACTTCCAAGGATCGAAATCTTGGACTCCCTCATCAGGTGCACCAAGAATTTCATTAATCTGTTTGGTGTGAAATGAGACCACTTGACCATCAATAACTGAATTTAGAAAAAATGGCTTTCCATTGAGATAGTTAATCCAAAGATTAGCATAAAACATTCGAGTATAACGAGTCGACATAGTGCCCATCTCAGAAGAATCCCAAATAAACATCCATTTTTGATCATACAACCAATCAATAATTGGTTTTAATTCCTCACTGCTCAAAATGTCCTCAATTTTGAGCAGTTTCAATGGAATAGTAGACCTCTTGCTACTTTCCCATTCTTCAAATAACAATTGAGCTCTAAGAGAGATATGTGTGGATATATCTGAACCTATGGGTGCAGCCAGTGCATTCTCATATTCTCCAGTCTTAAGCCAAGGGAAATTCTGAATACCAAGACTTTCTCTAACCTCACGAAGCAGATATTCTTGGGATGGCTCTGGTTGCTTCCTTAGTCATGCTGTTCTAGAACTAGTTGGAATGCCTTGTTGTGAAGTTCTTTGCCTTTTTTGATGATTTTTGGTTCTTGGTGCCATTTGAGACTGTTAGGACACTAACATTTTTGAGGTAGTAATGGAGATTGAAGATGGATGCGGATTTTGGTAATATTGACAGAAAAATTGAAGCTTGAGCAAAAATTTTGAGATTGGAGTTCAAAGTCTAAGTGTTTTCGCCGGAGAGATGTTTAGGGTTCGAAGTTAGAAATGAGAAACTGAGGCGTTTTGCAGTTTTTATAAACACTGTCCCGCTGACATCGATCGATCGATGTCTGGGACTTCGATCGATCGATGTCCTGGACATAGATCGATCGATGTCTTAAGAGACATCAGTCTCTGAGACTTCCACATAGATCGATCGATGTATGCAGAAATCTGTATTTTTGACATTTTTAACCCTTTAACCATTGTTTATCATTCCTAATCTTGTTCTAATTGATTCGAATGTCTCAGTTGGAAGAGATTTAGTAAAAATATCCGCTAGTTGGTCATTTGTTGGAACAAACTCAATGCATACCAATCCTTTTTGAATGCAATCTCTTATGAAGTGATGCCTCACTTCAATGTGTTTGGTTCTACTATGATGAACCGGGTTTTGTGCTATACTTATGGCTGATGTGTTGTCACATAGGATGTGAACTTTATCGAACTTAATATTATAATCGTTCAAAGTATTGATCATCCAAAGTAGTTGTGCACAACACGAAGCGGCCGATACATATTCGAATTCCGCCGTTGAAAGTGACACACTATTTTGTTTCTTGGAGAACCAAAAAACCAAGCAATCTCCAAGGAATTGACACGTCCCGGAGGTGCTTTTCCTATCAACAAGATTTCCGGCATAGTCAGAGTCACTATATCCTTTTAAATCAAAACAACCATTTTTGGGATAAAACAATCCAAAGTTCAAGGTTCCTTTTAAATACCTAAAGATACATTTAACAGCAACTAAATGTGATTCCTTAGGCATACTTTGAAATCTAGCACATAGGCACACAGTATGCAAAATATCCGGTCTACTAGCAGTCAAATAAAGTAAACTACCAATCATACCCCTATATTTGGTTACCTCAACCGGCTTTCCTTTTTCGTCTTTGTCAAGCTTTGTACTTGTGCTCATCGGAGTGCTCACACTTCTTCCATCCTCAAATTTGTACTTCTTGAGTAAATCCTTTGTATACTTTGTTTGAGATATATACACTCCATCTTGAGTTTGCTTGATTTGAAGACCAAGAAAGTAGTTGAGTTCACCCATCATGCTCATTTCAAATTCTCCTTCCATCAATTTTGCAAAATGCTCAAAAAGAGAATCATTAGTAGCACCAAATATAATATCATCCACATAAATTTGAACAAGCAATTGATGGTTTCCTTGTTCTTTAATAAAAAGAGTAGTGTCGACTTTTCCTCTTGAAAACTCATTCTCAAGTAAGAAGTTACTTAATCTATCATACCAAGCCCTAGGAGCTTGTTTAAGTCCATAAAGAGCCTTTTTGAGTCTAAAAACATGATTTGGATAATCATGATTTTCAAACCCCAGTGGTTGAGCTACATAGACATCTTCTTGAATTATTCCATTCAAGAATGCGGATTTCACATCCATTTGATATAGTTTGAAATCCTTATAGCATGCATATGCTAATAGCATCCTAATAGCTTCTAACCTAGCTACGGGGGCAAAAGTCTCATCATAGTCTATGCCTTCCTCTTGCCTATAGCCTTGTGCTACTAACCTAGCTTTGTTTCTAGTGATGTTTCCTTTATCGTCCATTTTGTTTCTAAATACCCATTTAGTGCCAATTACGGGATGATCACTAGTTTTAGCAACTAATTCTCAAACATCACTTCTTTCAAATTGATTTAATTCTTCTTGCATAGCTAATACCCAATCTTCATCATTTATTGCCTCCTTTATATTTTTAGGCTCAACTTGTGAAATGAAAGCATTTTCATTGAATTTTCTCCTAGTCATTATGAATTGGCTAGTTTCACCTAATATCAACTCTTTAGGATGATCTTTCCTATACTTATATGAATCCGGTAAGTTTGAGGTATCCCCTCCTATTTCTTCATCTTCAACCTTAGGTTCAAGGGGATCAATCCTAAGGTCAATAACGATATTACCTTTTGGATTCTCAAATTTCTCTATATGGCTTACTTCAATTATTTCATCATCATCATCATTAATGTTTGATTTATCCTCATTGAGTTCACTAAATTTTACATGAATTGATTCTTCAAATTTCATGCTTCTTTTATTATATACTCTAAATGCCTTGCTATTTTGAGCATAACCCATGAAGATTCCTTCATCCGCTTTGAAGTCGAGTTTATCCAAGTTATCTTTGGTGTTAAGTATAAAGCACTTACAACCAAATACCTTGAAATAACCAATATTTGGTACTCTACCTTTCCAAAGCTCATAAGGAGTCTTTTTGAGAAATGGTCTCAAATAAACTCTATTGATCACATGACAAGCGGTATTTAACGCTTCGGCCCAAAAATATTTGGGTAGCTCAAATTCGTTTAGCATGGCTTTACTCATTTCTTGAAGTGTTCTATTCTTCCTTTCCGCAACACCATTTTGTTGAGGAGTTCTTGGAGCTGAGAAATTATGTCCATACCCCTTGGATACACAAAATTCTTGAAATTCTCCATCAAACTCACCACCTCTATCACTTTTAATTTCCTTAATTGTGTCCTCTCTTTGATTTTCTAATTTCTTACAAAGCTTTATAAATTCTTGGCATGCATCATTCTTTTTAGCTAAGAACATTACCCAAGTGAACCTAGAGAAGTCATCTACCACCACAAAGGTGTAATGTTTTCCACTTAGACTTGCCGTACCAATATCCCCATACAAATCCATATGAAGCAATTGTAGAGGTTTGGTGGTGGAGATTTCACTTTTGGGCTTGAAACTTGTTTTAACAAGTT
>AP025071.1:28003787-28028197 GCA_036186865.1 Eustoma russellianum | reverse complement strand
GCTGAAGTGACATCGATCGATCGATGTCACTTGGTTTAGAGATCGATGTTTCCTGATCAACATCGATCGATCGATGTCAGGGGCTGAAGTGACATTGATCGATCGATGTCCTCTGGTTGAGAGTTCGATGCTCTCTGTTTGACATCGATCGATCGATGTCAGGGGCTGAAGTGACATCGATCGATCGATGTCCCCAGCTTGAGAGATCGATGTCAACCAGTGAGTTCCAATCTCAACCATCTTTGGACATAGTGTGATTTGCCTATCTTGCATCAAATATCAAACACAAATTTAACTCATTCAAAACATCTTTTCATCATCAAAACGTTTTACAACTTAACAAGAATAGCCTGCTTTTGCATGGCCCACTGTCTGAATCATCTACTATCCGACCTTACTTACTGAAATGGTGGGTTTCCTCCTCTTCGCGATCGCTTTCAGGGCAATATCGCATTGTAGCACCCTCTTTTATGTGTTGGGCAATTTGGAAGGTATACACAAATGCAATTTTCGGTGATGCTGACCTCTCCATTGGTAACATATATACATTGGCTCGACAATCATGTTATACTTGGACGTCTACATAATCTGGTAAGAAACATGCGGACAATCTTCAAGACTTAATTAAACTCGGTTTCTCGCCCTTCCTGAAGGTGCCGAGGGTCTAAGTTATTGGTTCATATTTTGTTCGCCGAGGTCACGTGGACGTTTAGCCACTACACGTAGGGGTGTCAAACAGGTCGTGTCTCGTGTTTCATATTTTTTGGGTTTCGGATATCAAAGTACCAAACCCATATCTTACCCGTTTGCTTCGCGTGTATGGAAGTAGATACCCAAACCTGTACATGTCAGGTTCGTGTTGTGTTCGGGTATACCCACGAACTTGACAAGTACAAATATTTCAGGTCGTGTACGGGTCATTTCATGTATATTTCAGGTATTTTCCGGTTTTGTTTATTTTTCAGGTTTCATGTATTTAAACGACTGAGATTGGTTGGAACTATTGCTATAACAAGAGTACTCATCAGGTAATAGTAGCAAATCAACAGGATGATAGGTTATGACTTATGGAGGGTAGCGGAAGTAAAGGTCACGGCAATTGCAATCTTTGCATTTCGCAGAGGGGACCGATATAGGAGAATGGAAGAACTAAGAAGGAAGGGGGTGGCGGGGCAGCAAGGGAGGAAATAGGGAATGGAATGAGAGGGATTAAGTTAGGTTTTTACTATTTAGGTAGGAGCTTTTTTTCTTTATTAATTTATAATTTATATTTAAAATATATTATTAAAAAATCAGGTATGGCGGGTATAAATGGGTAACCCGCGGATATATCTGGACACGACTCGCTCTTAGCAGGTAACTTTCAGGTCTTACCTGATTTGTATACGAAACCTACCAAGGCCATACCCATACCCGCAAAGAGCGTGTCAGATTTAGGTCGTGTTTTTATGTCGTATCTGAGATTGAAACCTCTAACTACACGCAGTTCCACTATCTCCTCTAATGCCTTTATTATCGTCACCTGTATTCTTTTTTTGAATGCAAACGTCTCCGGTATGATTTTGTTTACTTTGTTTTTATTGCACATTACCTTTTTCTATGGTTATTTTGCTCCTGCTCTTATCCTTGCGATCATCAATGGGAGCGAGTCCATGGTTTTTGTTTTTATTGCACATTACCTTTTTCTATGGTTATTTTGCTCCTGCTCTTATCCTTGCGATCATCAATGGGAGCGAGTCCATGGTTTTTGTTTTTATTGCACATTACCTTTTTCTATGGTTATTTTGCTCCTGCTCTTATCCTTGCGATCATCAATGGGAGCGAGTCCATGGTTTTTGTTTTTATTGCACATTACCTTTTTCTATGGTTATTTTGCTCCTGCTCTTATCCTTGCGATCATCAATGGGAGCGAGTCCATGGTTTTAGCTATGTCAGCGTGCACAAGTGGATGTCTATCATAGAAGCTTTGACTCGTTCATCTCTCATTAGATTTCACGTTATATTTGTATTTACTATTGATTTTTTACTTAATCTTGTATTTTCCACTTTCCTTTGATTTGGGAGAGTCTCCCGTAGATTTGAGGACATTTATGTAACCACGGTATTCCTCCGCAATAAGTGAGGGTTTAATATTAATAAAACACCGGACGGCACCGTCCGTCCTTCACCAAAAAAACACACACACGCACACACACACACACACATATATATACATATGTATATATATATATATATGTATGTGTGTGTGTGTGTGTATATATATGTATACACACACACACACATATATATGTATATATATATATATGTATTGTATATATATATATATATGTATATATATGTATATATATGTATATGTATATATATGTATATATATGTATGTATGTATGTATGTGTGTGTGTGTGTGTGTATATATATACATATATGTGTGTGTATATATATGTATGTGTATATATGTGTATGTATGAACTATATACACACATATATGCACGCACATGGACATACATGTGTCTGATATCTATATGAATATGCATGTTTCTTTGGATATACATGTTATATGATATATGATGTACTTGGTTGATACTTGAGAAAAAGATGCACTTCGACGAAATAGTGCAGGAGTCCATGGATCAAAATGAATTATTAAGCTTGATAGTTCATATACAAGTTCCCTGTTCGTTTAGGATAAATTTGTTGCTTCTAATCCATTCTTTGTTCTTACGTGCCAAACCATAATTTGATTGTGAACGATAACATATACTGGGTATGATTGATTGATTGAAACAAGAGAGACAAAATTGTCAATATAATAAAAAGAAGCTCAAACATTAAAGTCAAACCTCATTAATTAATCTTAAGCATCACAGAGGACTGGCTGGGGCTGCACACCAAACATTTTTAGTGTTTAAGATGGAACTAAACCTAACTGAAGGCTAAAAATGCTTCTACCTTAACCCCGTCATTATCGGTTGATTGCAGACAGAATCCAGTAATTTGATCAAGAGCAAGACAGAGCTTGTGAGCTCTAAACAGAAGCACTTGATGACTTCTTTCTTCCTCGTGTTCATAAAAAAAAAAAAAAAAGGTTTGAACATCACGTCTACTGACTAGCTCTCGGCCCGACACGCCTTTTTCGAGGGATAGTCTGTTCAAATTGTCTTGAAAATGCTGATATTTTCTACCAGCCAAGAAGTAATAGCTTTAACAGAGCCATTCTAATGTATAGACCATTCTTAGCTTGTCTAAAATAAGCAGCCCTGGGATCTTTGTCCACTTCCAAAGTAATCTGCAGCACGAAGCAGTAAAACTTGGTATTAGGGGAAAAGAAGAATAAAGATTTACTACCAAGAAAAACTAAACAAGCTTTTGCGGACCTCATCAAGCCTTGGCAGAGGATGCATTATCACTGCATGTTTCTGCATTACATCTAAAACACTCTGATCTACTACGTACTTTCCTCTAGCTGCTTCATAGAGATCAATTCTCTCTCCAAATCTCTCTTTCTGAATACGAGTTTGATACACCACGTCGCACTCAGAAGCAACCTCTAGTAGGTCAGCACTTTCTTCCCATTCAACTCCCATTGATCTCAGATAATCCTTTATATCATCCTGAAAGTACAAATTGAAATTGTCATAATGAGAAAATGCAAAAACACAAAAAATTAGTCATTTTAGGTTTTGCTCAAAGTTGAATTAGATATCAGTTGAACATAAGTTAGTTGCTCTAAAATGCAAAACTAAAATTCATAACAAATGTAAAAGGGTCTGCCAATATACCTTCATCTTTACTACATCTGGTGATACTAAATAGATTTTGACATCCTGGTACTTGGCAAGCAGATATGCAAGTGAGCGTACAGTTCTGCCGTAGGCGAGATCCCCAACAAGTCCTACTTTGATTCCATCTAGTTTTCCAATCTCCCTTTGAATTGTGTATACATCTAAAAGAGCCTGCCTCATATACAAAGAGCCTTGATCATGATGAAAAATATAATTAAAAAGAAGCAGCAGTGCCAGTGCCTCAACGAAACAAGCAAAACGACACTCAGTGACAATATGAGCAGAATCAAGGTCCACAATTTACATATGCAGCTGATAAGATGCGCAAACATGGAATCTTTTGTCAAGAAATCAAGCTTTGTCGCAGGATAAATATATACAGTATATTGTATGTCTGTTTATAATAAAACATAAATCAGTAGTGAAACATGCCACTGAGTATCTGGGTTACCCAGTGTTCCAAAATTCATCATTCATGTCCCAACAAGAATAACTACAACACGTATCATTTTGAAACGGCAATAAATTACCTTTGTTTGGTACTACTAAACTTCGGAATGGAGATCCTACAATGATTCCAAAATTGCAGGCTCACCTTACATTACTAAAACAAATTCACGAAGAATCACAGAAACTGAATATCATTAGGGCAATCCTGTTTCAGAAAATCAGAAAATATTATTTACCTTCTTATAGCACAAAATAATGAGAAACTACAGGAAAAATTATGAATCTACTTGAATGTACTCATGTAAACAATGAGAGAATGATCTATCAACAAGGAAAGTGAAGGTGCTGCAATGTCATTTAGTTAAATATGCAGATACAACGTAGATCATAAAGGGCATCAGTTCATACTGATATATGCCAAAAGAAAAAAAAATAGCACAGAAAATATGATAATGAAGATTACATTTTAAACTTTTTCACCATATGACCCACCTGAGTGGGATGTTGCCCTGGACCATCTCCAGCATTGATGATAGGTATAGTTGCAGTAGCAGCCGCCCTTCTAGCAGCCCCACTTTCAAAGTGTCTCATGACAATTATATCAGAGTAACCTTCAACAGTTCTTATTGTGTCTGCAAGTTAAATCAGTATGAGGATACAACAAACACTAAATTTAACTCTATCGGAGATTAGGATACAACACCCACCTTCAAGTGTTTCCCCTTTGGCTGCTGATGAGAACTCACGTGCATTTTCGGTGGTCAAAACTTCCCCACCTAAGCGTTTCATGGCAGACTCGAATGAGAGCCTAGTTCTAGTCGAGGGTTCATAAAATAGAGTAGCCATTAGATACCCTTTCAAAACTTGGCTTCCAGCAGAATTTTTCTCAATCCTTTCCATATCTTGTGCTACCTCAAATATAGCACTAAGTGCATTCCTGTCGAACTGCTGCGCCTCGATCACGTGCTCTAGATTAAACTTCTTCCCCACAAAAGAAGAATTCTCCATTTCAACCTGAAGGGCTCTACAAGTGAAACTACTTTCGGATGATAAAAACCCTCCTCTTCTGCAACCTGTTATTTTCTCGTTTAGCAACAAGCATGAGTGCAACATTTGAGGCGATGAAACTGAAGCCCTGGAATGACTGGATACATTGAGACAAGAGCTTGAATAACTGCGAATACAGCCAGTACTTTCCCTGGGAACTGTTAGGCTACCAACAAAGCCACACCCAGCATAAATTGCCATTTTTTACCAGCAAGTATCTACAAGGAAGGTCAAGAATTGGTTATCATATTTTCACCATGGAAACATTCTAACCAGGGTGTACTAAAGCCATATTGAATCTCACTGGCTTTCCAAATGGCAACATAAATTTCAATGAAAAATCAAAGGCAGAGAGCATGGAGCTGCATTCAAGGGACTGGCCCAAAATGAATGACCTTACGTCGGGAAAGAAAAAATATAGTTTTAATCAGACAATTTCTGGAACAAGCCTTTGGTTCTCTCCGCTATCGACTACATTATCAGGAGAAACGGAAAAGCTCAAGAACTTAACATGAAAGCAGGGGATAGTGGAAAACGGGAAAAAAAGATCCATATTTCAGACATGAAAGTTTCAACCTTCTCCACCAAACAAGACACAAGAGCTTCCAACCCCCACCAGAAAGAAAAGCACTAATTCTGAACACAATAAACATAAATTCAGAGAGACATCTCGGTATCTTTGAATAAATGATAAAAACTTGATAAACATCAGTCCCAGCAAGGAGACAGCGTCAAGATGCTCCCAGACAGAAAATTTTGGCCTACAAAAAGAATTTGGAAAGATACGGAATCTTCAGAATTTCACATCATCACATAAGAAGCATTAAAGCTAAATTTTCACAAACTGTACTTCCTTCACATCAAATTCATCATCAAAGAAGAAGAAAAAAAAACTACCTTAAAATCGCAGCTTTCGTACCTTTCTTTCGCCAACAGTGTCTCCAAATCAGCTCTCAAATCGCACCCAGGCAGACATGGATGCGGGAATTTGAGTTCTCAACGGTTCCGATATCGCTAACACAAAACGAAATGGCGTCGTTTTAAACATCGCCGGGCTTTGCGTTAGGGTTTTAGACGTCAATTTTGTACGGTTTTTTCACTTGCCGACGAAAGGATCTTCGGTGGCCTTGTTTGATTTTTCTTTTTTTAATTTTTGAGTATATAGTTAATAGATGCCACAAATACACAGTATACAAAATATATAAACCATCTGAATTCGTTCAACCGATTCCATGTTTGACACACATTCGGATCTAACGATATTATTATAAGCAAGAAGTACTGAATGTCCAGCAATATCTCGTGAGTGATAAAAGGGTAATGCCGTATGTATAGCTTTTTTGTCAAGTGTGCCATCATGACATGACCTGAAGAAGAAGTCCCGGCTAACTCTATGCCAACAGCCGCGGTAAGACAGGGAAGAAGTGTTCTTTAGAATGATTGGAGTTAAGGAGCACGTAGGCGGTGAATGGGGTTGAAAGTAAAGTCGCTAAAAACCAGAAGAACGCTCTAGAAACCAATTCACTTGAGTGAGACAGATGAGAATAGAATTTCATGTGTATAGGTGAAATCCGCATATCTACGAAGGAATGCCAAAAGCGAAGGAAGTTCTCTAGGTCCATACGGACGCTGGGTGCGAAAGCATGGAGATCGAATATGATTAGATACTTTGGTAGTCCACGCCATAAGCGAGATCTTGAGATTTATGTATTTATTTAAGTCATTTCAGTTTATTAAATCATAAGATGACTAACATAGTGCATATTTTATCATGTAAACTACAATAACAACCACCATCATGCATAGTATATCCTAACGATATCAAAAACTGTCGCTAAGGTATAGAGAAGATGAGATACAATCAAAAAGATTTTTTAAAACTTAGGTTAAGAAATCCTTGACGATTGACCTCACTTTGTATTGTAGTGTTTGTACATGCCAAAAGATTACTTTCAGCAAACTATTATAAACTGGACACCAATGCGGTATAAAACAATATTGTTGTGAAACACGAACCCATGTGATGAAAATTTGGGCACATCTGGCATAAGTCCAACTAAATTTACTTTGTCTTCAACGGATTATCCAAACATGAATAAGACATTGTAATCTAAATCATTGGACGTATTCAACCACAACAACGTTACCTTATTGCTTTAGAGGCTCCCGCCAAGATATCGGATGTACGTAGTCATACTCATATGTTAGAAACACAGATGTTCTTTCTCGACGACTCATAATGAAAATTGCGTCAAGCTGTGTCGATCAACTGTTACTTTACAATATAAGAAACGTAGCCAATTTAATGAGTCATTTTGCTTTATTCTATCATATTCTAAAGTCAACCAATAAAACATCAAACTTGAAACTTGGAAGGGTAAGTAGTTGTGCATGCTAAAGAGAACGCCAAATTCCATGCACCTGATTCATTCTAATGGGCCAAGTGAAATCAGACAAGAGATGCATGAAAGATACTGGTCTCCCTTGCTATACCTTTCTTTTTATTACAAATTATACTTTAAAATGTATTCATACCTAAAATGAAAATATTTATAAATAATTGAATCATTTGAAAAATAAGAACTTGTAGTGACATAACTATTAAAATACCTCAAGGTCATCTAAGTTCCAGTTTGAGCCTCAGCTTATACAAATGAAACCTATCATATACAGATTTCTCTCACACATCATAGTGCGCTATAGGCTCGTTTATTATAACGAGCTTCAAATTTGTTTGAATTTGGTTCGAAAACACTATAACTCTTTAAACGAGCCAAACAGTTTGTAAACAGTTCGGCTCGTTTTAGTAAACGAATCTAAGTAGGTGTTCGAACTCGGCTCATTGAAGTAACATTAACGGACGACCTCGAATCACATGCGAATCAAACTCGAACTGTTGCAAACTATTCGGTTCGCTTAACACCCCTACCTTTCCCTGACTATATTTTAAAGGACGTTCCTGATGCACTAGGCTCTCGCATTTGCGTGGGATCCAGAGATAGACCGGATCGTTTCGCAATCTGATATACGTAGCCTTATCTTAAAGTGCCCTGTATATACTTTGTATTACTCAAATATATAGTTTCTTTTTTCTTAAATAGGTAGCTTTTGAATGAAAAGAAAGAAGCACATTATCATGGATATTCAAGAGAATTCACAAATTATATTTTTTTATTAATGTCAACCCTCGAGAAATGGTCCATAGTGTTGAGAAATGGTCCATAGTGTTGTTACGTATCTAAAATTTGAGGCATATACTATAACTAGGGCTGTAAACGAGCCGAACGAGCCGAGTATTACGTTGTTCAAGCTCGGTTCATTTAACTTAGCGAACGAGCCAAGCTTGTTCGTTTATTTAAACGAACATATTTAATTGTTCAAGCTTGGTTCGTTTAACTCACGAACAACATTAACGAGCCGAACACCTTAAACGAATGGTAACACTTACCGAGTTCGAACAGAAAAAAGGTGTTCAAGCTCTGTTCATTAACCTTTTATCCGAGCCAAGCTCGAACTCGAGCTCGAGCCAAACGAGCCGAACAACCGAACGGCTTGATTCATTTACCGCCCTAACTATAACCCAATTATTTGATTAAGTTGCAGGACAATCGTTACGAGGCTCTTAAGATAAATTTCAACGCAAGACTTCGTGTCTTATCTTGAGTGAGATATTAATAAGTGAAAAATTAAAGTCAGTAAATGTTCTTCTATTTGTTACTTCCCAGTTTTATAGTCTCTTGTGTACTTGTTATTCGAATATCCAATTTGACTACCATGACAGCAGCCATTTTATATTTTATCATTGAAAAAGAAAGATTCATCATCATTGTAAAATTATAGGAATACTCACGCTTAAATACTCAAATGCCTCTTTGGGACTTCCTTTATTGTTTGTCTTTTTTTTGTTCCTTTTCGATGTAATGATTGTAATGACTTCTACCGTTCTAGTTCCAATAAATTTCGTAAAGGATGTAGATTTAGTCATAGTGGCTGTTGGAAAATTGCAGAGAATATTGGCAACACAAACTATAGAACAGCCGAGACGTGACGGATTGTCACTGTCCTTAAAGCAATTTTGCCTATACCAAAGAGCAAGGTATACTTCTAGCAAATGCTTCCCAGGATATAACGGCTTACTTCCTTTCTATTGCTCTTAGAGAGAAAGTATTGAACTTGTTGAGTAGAAGAGAATGATAGTGAAAGGTAGAAGAAGAATGCTGCAGAATTTTTTCACAAGAATTCAAGAGTTTTTCATGTATTTTTCATATCTATTTTGAAGATAGCAAAGCCTACTATTTATAGGCTTTGAGACAAGTTCAAAAGACCCTTTTCTGCAGATTTTTCCTCCATGGATCGGTTATGGACGTTCAATATGAAAGGAGATGTCATTTGGAGAAGAAGATGCATCTTTTGTGAACAGTCGGGTCACATTAGGCGCTTCATGTGACATCGAACGCCACATTAGGCGCTTCATGTCACTTCGAACGACTGTACAAAATGACATTAGGCGCTTCATGTCACTTCGAACGACTGTACAAAATGACATTAGGCGCTTCATGTCACATTGAACGCCTATACAAGGCGTTCGAAGTGTTCTGGAAGTGTTCCCGAACACTTCGAACGCCTACATTAGGCGCTTCAAGTGTCTGGAAGTATTCCAGAACACTTCGAACGCCTACATTAGGCGCTTCAAGTGTTTGGAACGCCCCCCATTTCCTTCCATCCTTCATAAAACACTCCAAACTTCATCCCATCTCCTATCAATAGGTCACATAACACTATACAAGGTTGGATCACAAGATTTAAAGTACTTTTAAGTACTTTTCCAACAATCCCCCACATGATCCAAGCTTGTATAGTTTCAAACGAACGAACATAAACCAATCTTTTCACTATCAAACGAAGATAATGACACATAACGGAGCAGTGACAAACGTCTTGAACTGGCCGGTAGTACAATTTGCAGTTATATAAACGGAAATAGGGTGACAATCGTCTTGAACCACATATTTCACTACTGTTTATATGAACACACAAATGACATGCCATTATCTAACTTCTTACAAGTTCGCGGTGTGGTGCATTAAAGGCCCTGCACCCAATCCCAGGATTCATAAGCGCTCTAGAGAGTTTTCCAGGCTCTCATAGGAAGCGGCCCCACTTTCACACTTATATAGGTGATATTCATCAAGTGTGTACTGCAACACACCACCATCCTTGATGGCTATGAATTATCCATTAAGAGATTTACATCTCACCCTCAAACATGCAGTGAGTACTATCCTCGAACATCAACATAGGAAGGGACATATGTGATAGTACTTAACAGAACTCTTCTATGACGTGTTTTTACCACATTGAACTCCGTTTGTAGGATCTCTACTAATAGTGAGTTGGGTTCCTGTCATAGAGAATTCACATCCAACGGAACAAGTCCCATTCCTCTCGATGTTTTAAGAACCATTTTCCGGTTCAACCCTTTAGTTAAGGGATCCGCCAGGTTTAACTCGGTTTTTATGTATTCCAAGTTAACCACCCCAGAACTAATCAAGTCACGCACAATATTGTGTCTCAAGCGGATATGCCGGCTCTTTCCATTATATATTTTGTTCCTTGCTCGAGCAATAGCTGCCTGCGAGTCACAATGAACAAAAACAGACGGCATAGGCTTAGTCCACAAAGGAATATCAACTAGTAAATTCCTTAACCATTCTGCCTCTGAACAAGCAAGTTCTAAAGCAACAAATTCAGATTCCATTGTTGATTTAGCTTTACAAGTTTGTTTAGAGGATTTCCATGAAATGGCACCACCACCCAAAGTAAACACATACCCGCTGGTGGAGTTTATTTCATCGTTATCTGTGACCCAGTTAGCGTCACAATAACCTTCTAGAACTGCAGGACTACCGGTAAAAGTAAGTCCTAAGTCCATAGTACCCCTTAGATATCTCAATAGTCGTTTCAAAGCATCCCAATGCTCTTTACTTGGACTATGAGTATATCTAGCCAAACGATTAACTGAGTATGCAATATCTGGCCTAGTACAATTCATGAGATACATGACACTACCAATGATCTTTGCATACTCGCACTGAGACACACCATCACATTTATTCTTTTCCAATCTTATAGATGCATCATATGGGGTACTAACAGGCTTGACATCATAATGATTAAATTTCTTCAAAATCTTTTCAACATAATGAGATTGAGAAAGCATATAACCCCCACATTTTTCTATCAACCTAAGACCAAGAATTAAATCTGCTTTTCCCATGTCTTTCATTTCAAAAACAGATGATAGAAACGCTTTAGTATCATTTACAACATCAAGACTCGTACCAAAGATTAACAAGTCATCAACATATAAACAAACAATAACACCATCATGATTTTCAAATTTGCTGTAAATGCATCTATCACTTTCATTTACAACATAACCATTAGACAACATGGCATTATCAAATTTCTCATGCCATTGCTTAGGTGCTTGTTTTAGTCCATATAAAGACTTTTTCAACCGACAAACTTTATGCTCTTGTCCTTTAGCTATCATCCCTTCGGGTTGCTTCATGTAAATTTCTTCTTCTAAATCTCCATTTAAAAACGCTGTTTTAACATCCATTTGATGTACAACTAACTTATAAATGGAAGCTAAAGCTATTAACACTCTAATGGAGGTAATCCTAGCAACAGGAGAATAGGTGTCAAAGAAATCTATTCCTTCTTGTTGGGTAAATCCTTTAGCCACAAGCCTAGCCTTAAACTTATCAATTGTACCGTCCGCCTTTAGTTTCTTTCTAAAGACCCATTTACAACTGATAGGTTTACAACCTCTAGGCAAGTCTACGAGCTCCCAAGTATTATTGCTAAGTATAGATTCAAGTTCGCTATTGATAGCCTCTTTCCAAAACTTAGAATCTATAGACATTACCGCTTCTTGATATGTAGTCGGGTCATTTTCTATAATGAATGCAGTAACAAAGTCATTTCCAAAAGACTTTTCTACTCTTTTTCTCTTACTTCTTCTAGGTGACGTGTCATTACTAGACGTTTTGCTAGACTCACCTTTTTCAAATTTAGGACTAACTAATGACTCTTTCTTCATAGGAAAAATATGCTCAAAAAACTCAGCATTCTTAGATTCAACGATAGAACCATTATCAACCAACATGAATCTATATGCAGCACTATTTTGAGCATATCCTATGAAAACACAATCATTAGTCTTAGAACCAATTTTACTTCTTTTGAACTCTGGCATACCAACCTTGGCTAAGCACCCCCACACTTTGAAGTAATTCAAGTTAGGTGCGTAACCTCTCCAAAGTTCATAAGGAGTTTTATTGGTCTTTTTATGTGGGATTCTATTCAAGATATGACATGCCGAAAGGATTGCCTCTCCCCACATATTGTTAGGCAAACCTGAACTTATAAGCATGGCATTCATCATATCCTTAAGCGTTCTATTTTTCCTTTCAGCGACTCCATTAGATTGAGGAGTGTAAGGCGGTGTAAACTCATGTATAATTCCATTATCTTCACAAAATTTTTGCAAAGATAACACATTATACTCACCTCCTCTATCTGTCCTCAATCTTTTAATTTTCCTGTCTAGTTGATTTTCAACTTTATTTTTATACCTGATGAACATGCTTTCAGATTCGTCTTTATGTGCTAACAAGTAAACTCTAGTGTATCTAGAGAAGTCATCAATAAAAGTTATGTAATACTTTTTACCACCTTTACTTGTATAACCTCTAAAGTCACCAAGATCACTATGTATGAGTTCCAACTTATCTGTTGTTCTTTCAACAGATTTAAACGACTTCTTGTGATGTTTTGCTTCTACACAAAACTCACACTTTCCAAAGTCATTTTCACATACATACGAGATTAGGTTGGTGAACTTTAGTCTTTTTAATGCATCTTTATTAACATGTCCTAATCTTGCATGCCAAATATTCAAAGAGTCAACAACATAAGCAGAACTAGATGCATTCTTATTATTCATAATACACACAGCATCTAATACAAGTAAACCCCCGGAGCAATAACCTTTCCCGACAAACTCCCCATTTCTAGAAAGTATAAGCTTATCAGACTCAAGAACAAGTTTAATGTTAGCCTTGTTCAGTAGTACTCCGGAAATCAAGTTCCTACGCATCGCAGGAACATGCAACACATTGTTCAACTCCAGTCTCTTGCCAGAAGTCAACTTGAGGAGCACCTTTCCTTTACCAAGAACCTTGATACCATGTGCATCTCCCAAGAAAACTTGCTCGCCATCATCTATTTCTTGATATTCAAAAAATAGATCCTTACTGGTAGCAATGTGCTTGGTAGCCCCAGTGTCTACCACCCATTCCGAAGCACTACCGACAAGGTTTACCTCAGATAAGACGACCGCAGCAATGACTTCGTCATTTGTTTTGTAGACTCCACAAGATGTGCTTGATTGCTAGGCTGGCCTTTCCGCTGGTTGCACTTGGCTGCTCTATGTCCCAGCTTTCCGCACACCCAGCATGCGCCTTTCATCTTCTTCTGTCCTTGTCCCTGCACAAATGTCTTACCTTTGCCATTGTGCTGAGTCTTTTGCCTCTTGGGTTTGTGCTCCACCACATTGGCTTGGGAGTTCCTTTCATCACGTCCAATGTCATCAAGCCGATTATTCTCTTCAATGCGAATGTGCTTGATGACTGCATCCAAGGTCAACTTGGCATCATCATGCTTGCCTCTCTTCTTGTATTTGCTCCAAGAAGAAGGTAGCTTTTCCAACAAGGAGGCTGCTTGAAAAGTTTCATCAACTTTGATGCCTTCTTGCTCCATATTATCCACCAATTGTTGATATTGGTGGATTTGATCATTGATCGGTATGTGGTCCACCATTTGGAACTTCAGAAACTCGCTGACCACATATTTTCTTTTGCCAACATCTTCAGAACCATATTTGTTCTGAAGTGCTGCCCAAATATCCTTTTGCTGACGCAAATTTGACATAAATGTCAAATAGAGAGTTGGAGAGAAAGTGCAGAATGTGTCCTCTACACGTAGTATTGTCAGCATCATACTTTTTTGCCTTCTGTTTCATCTGTGGTCTGTCTTTAGTAAGCACATACGAAACAGAAATCATCTCCAAAAAATAGCACCTTAGCCGCCCAACGTTTGAAGAACTTGCCATCGAATGGCTCCATCTTTGACATATCAGGAACTGGTGCTTGTCTTGTTGCCATATTCACAAAAATTGCTTTAAGATTGTTGGAAAATTGCAGAGAATATTGGCAACACAAACTATAGAACAGCCGAGACGTGACGGATTGTCACTGTCCTTAAAGCAATTTTGCCTATACCAAAGAGCAAGGTATACTTCTAGCAAATGCTTCCCAGGATATAACGGCTTACTTCCTTTCTATTGCTCTTAGAGAGAAAGTATTGAACTTGTTTAGTAGAAGAGAATGATAGTGAAAGGTAGAAGAAGAATGCTGCAGAATTTTTTCACAAGAATTCAAGAGTTTTTCATGTATTTTTCATATCTATTTTGAAGATAGCAAAGCCTACTATTTATAGGCTTTGAGACAAGTTCAAAAGACCCTTTTTTGCAGATTTTTCCTCCATGGATCGGTTATGGACGTTCAATATGAAAGGAGATGTCATTTGGAGAAGAAGATGCATCTTTTGTGAACAGTCGGGTCACATTAGGCGCTTCATGTGACATCGAACGCCACATTAGGCGCTTCATGTCACTTCGAACGACTGTACAAAATGACATTAGGCGCTTCATGTCACTTCGAACGACTGTACAAAATGACATTAGGCGCTTCATGTCACATTGAACGCCTATACAAGGCGTTCGAAGTGTTCTGGAAGTGTTCACGAACACTTCGAACGCCTACATTAGGCGCTTCAAGTGTCTGGAAGTATTCCAGAACACTTCGAACGCCTACATTAGGCGCTTCAAGTGTTTGGAACGGCCCCCATTTCCTTCCATCCTTCATAAAACACTCCAAACTTCATCCCATCTCCTATCAATAGGTCACATAACACTATACAAGGTTGGATCACAAGATTTAAAGTACTTTTAAGTACTTTTCCAACAGTGGCGTCCCTACGTGAGAGACCCATTACGTGGTGCCTACAAGATGTCTAATCTTAAACATGCTCCGGTATAAAGAGATGATGCCACGGCCCAAACATCATATCATATTAGGTCACTGCATTTTAGTTTTCGACCATAGGCGAATCTAACTGGTAATTAGATTTTCTGGAATTTTAATTTTTTTTTAACAATTTTGAGAGATGTCAACTACCAGAAAGAAATTTACATTTTTTCTTAACAATTCAATTTAAAAGAAGTTTAAGGTCGATTTTGTAGTGGACAATAAGTAATTGTATTAGTTACTCAACCACTAAGAAGAAATATAATAATTGGGGCAGACTCTTATTTTGTATATTCAACACTCTTACATCTCAATTGCTCTTTATCTTATTGGTTCATAAGTGTCCAATATTTACTCATTGACTACTATAAAATTTACATATGTTTAAAACGAACTCTAATCCTATGTTAACAATGTCAACACAAATAAAATCCTATGATAATTTTTAAATGTTTTACATGGTATTCAAACTAGGCATACATTAATCACATGATAGATGTAATGCCCCATATTGGTCCAGCAATCACCTTATACATTACTTTTTCTGGTTTTATTTTCGTTTGAACAAAAATGATTAAACCAAGTTAACATTTAATATTTATCACCGTAATCATATATCATATTTATTTTACTTTTTTTTTGGACGAGGTGTTACAAGACACGTGCATCAAATACTGAGTTATGGCTGTTTAAAATATTCATTGAGTGTACACATAACCGATACAAGTTAAACCTATCACATACGGAGATTTTTTTGTTTTCTGAGAGAAAAATCAATAAAGAATAAGTTACAAGAACCCTAATTGACTAAACTAGTTTCAACCAACCAATCAATCAATCAATTATATCCGTATATCCTAAAGGCAGCAAAAACTATCGTTAGGGTCTGATGAGGGTGAGTGGCAGACAAACAATACCTATATCCGAAAGGACAAAGAGTTTGTTTCCTGTAAGTTCCCGGCTTTATATACATGTATAAATGACACAATAATAGGGATATGATGTGCTAGTGTGTTAGTGATGGAATTCATTAAACACAAATATGTATTTCTGTTATTAAAACAGGCATAACGTGTATATGCACATATAATGCAAGACAAAAACAAAAACAAAAAATAAAACAAGTGCAAAGTCAACATAAAGCGTAGATAGTATCGAAGCCGATAAACATACTCTAAGTTGCCCTTGTATCGTGTCTAAACCTCGTTAACCTTAATCATCTGCCTCCATAAACTCATATCCTGGACCATGTCCTCAGAGACGTGTAAATCTAGTAGGTCATGCCTAATCCACTCAATCCAAATCAGTTTGTGACTGCCTTTACTCCTCTTCCCCTCTACAATGAGACTTTCAATTGCTCTGACAGACGATGTTGTCTCTTTCCCCCCCGAAACATATCTTTTCTGATCGAGTCTAGACTTGTATGTCTACATATCTACCTCAACATCTTCATATCTCCACTTCCATCTTCTGCGACTATGTCCTCTTGATGACCCATCAGTCTGTTCCATATAATATTGTCGACCTCACTGCCACCCTATAATATATTTCCTTTAATTTGGTTTGAAAATTATTGTCACATAACACTCTTGAAATCACCCTCTATCTACATCAGCCTGTCTAAACTCGGTGTGCTACATCACTATGCCTTTTGTTACCACTATAGATCTTAGAAATATTTCTTTTTAGATCATGCTCCTAAAATATCATATGAGAACCTATCAACATAATTGTTGGTGCGACTGGTCTATAGTAAAACTTAGAAATATCCTATCTCAATACGACACCGATCTCGTCATTCACACGATAAATCCAGATCAAATAGATTGCGAACGGGTGGAAAGCAATGCAGTTAACTTTTTTTTTTCATGTTAACAATATTACTAATTAAAATTCCATTTCCAATAGAGTTAAGGACACATTCTTTCTTTAACTGTAGAATATGATAGAATAAATCAAAATGTCTTACTAAATTGACTACGGTTATTGTATGGTGAAGTATCAGTTGATCCACTCGCAATCTTCATCATGAGTTATCCAGAAACAAACTAATGGACAAGGTTGTACAGCCTATTCTCTTACCCTGTAATTGGCGTAAGCTTCTAAGACAATGTGGTAATGTTGTTAATACTGCATAAAAATAGACACGATTCAACTGTTATGTAATAAATGCAAGAGTGGTACCTTAAATAGAAGACAAGAAAAGGTTCATTCATTACACGAGACGTAATCCGGCCTTGTATTTAAGATTGAACCCTAAAATTTAAAAGTCATATGGTTAAATTATGCTCACCAATCAAATAATATGACGTTACAGTATCTAAGTTACGTGTAACATCACTTTAGTTATCACATAACCAGATTAAGTGTAACAATTGTTTCGAGTGACATGTTTTTTTCTGTGTTAAAAAAGCACTTATTATAGCAAAGGGACGGCATCTTCTAGTACCTGTAGCTTGCACATGATGCTAACTTTTAGAACTGCATTTGTACTTGAAAGGTGACCACCATAACCTTTTGGTCACATGATTTTATTTAAGTTCACATTCATTTTGATTATAGAAATGGACCCCAATTTCTCGTACTCTTTTTCACAAAAAAGGTTAAAAGTAAACATCAAAAGCAGCTTGTGATGTATTACAACTTGTTGGATTCTTTAATCTTGGAGCAAAAGATCATTCTGAGTCTCTGAAGGCTTCCATTGTCTCAGTCTCAAGAAACATTGCGGATGATGCAAATCAGGAATCTAGCGGCTTCTAGGTTGAGTGAAGACTTATACAGTGACTCACACAAGGTGTACCCCACAAATCAGGCATTCGGCCTAGCATCAGTGGGATATCCACCCTGTGCGTGTCCATGGAATCGAACCATTAATCTTTTGGAGCAATTCACAATTCGAGTATCAACTGAGCTATACCGTAAGTACATGATTCTTTAATCTTGGCTATATTTACCGTGGGTACACGTTGAGCACTTAGAAAATGTTCCTGCAATCAATTTTGTGTTGTAAAGTGGGAACTTGATCTGACAATTTTTGTGCTGTCCCAAGTAAAAGCATCAAACAAAAGGTTTATGACCGGAAACTTCAACCGGACTTCTATCAGCCTGTCTTACGGTGCGATAGAGATGAAAATCAGATGGTCAAGACCTGTTATGGCAGAGTTTGGACTACTTTAGCAGCCATAGAGATAAGAATGAAAGTCAGGTGTCCAAAGCCTGTTATGGCAGAGTTTGTACTGCTCTAGCAACTACAGAGATAGAGATAAAAGTCAAGTGACCAGGTCTGTTATGGCAGAGTTTGGACTACTCTAGCAGCCAAACAAGGAGCTCATTGCAAGCAGTGGAACTACAATACCATGCGCTTACCTGGAAGAGAGTCGAAAATCTTGCTTGGGACAAGAATCAAACTCTCGCCATTATTCCGAGTCTTCGCTACCAGAACCATTAGGGCATGTCATTGGGACAATAAAAGCTTCAAACAAAAGATACATTAGATATGAACTCGATCGAAACTTTTCTTATTAACGCTAGAATACTAGAAAAGTTCAAGCGTGATTGTTATACAAGATTTACGTAATTTGTCGATATGCCTACATCTACGTAAAGAAATTACACAAATCTCTATTATCATCAATGTACGGTTACAATACTAAGCTATTCAAGATTAGGGCAAGTTCGATAATTTTCAAATGAAATACAGATTGGCTCGTGACTCATTTTGCTACCTACTATGACAAACCCAAACCTCAACTGCTTGGAAAGAAACGGTCAACTAACGGAAAGACCAGTACGCCTCGGTCACTTGCTCCTCGGCCACGGGCACCTCGGCTACGGGTACCCGGTCATTTACCACGGGTACCTCGGCCATAGGCACCTTGGTCACTTGCTCCTCGACCATGTGCATCCCGGCTCGTAGTCATGCAACGTAGGCTCGACCTCAAGGCCCAGACTTTACCCTAGGTAATTCTGCCAGGTAAAACCCGTCTCCAGGTGTCCATGATAGCCAAGCCCAGCGAAGCATATCGCCACATGGCAAGCATGCAGAAGTAAGAGTCATCTTTGTGACTTCCTTGCGTGTCACGATCTCTGATTTCTGCC
Source organism: Eustoma russellianum (assembly GCA_036186865.1). Lineage (NCBI taxonomy): Eukaryota > Viridiplantae > Streptophyta > Magnoliopsida > Gentianales > Gentianaceae > Eustoma > Eustoma russellianum. Next base: position 28,008,665 of record AP025071.1, on the reverse strand, counting down.
CATGCATTGGCTCAGACAGCCATATAAAAGGCAGAAAATAGGAGAGAAAAAGACAAGTGAATATACAAAAATTACAACATGGACTCATCTGTAGGGGAGAAGCAACAAGTAGGATATAACACCTACAAGGATCAACTTCAAGACAACCAACCAAAGCTTAACCAATTCACCACAATTGATTCACCAAGCAAAGATCAATCCCACATCAAAACCATAAGCAAATTATGAAAGATAATGCTTCAAACAACACAAGAGATTTATACGTGGAAAAACCCCTTTAATGTGAAGGATAAAAAACCACGGGACTTGTAAGGAGTCCACCCTTCTTCTTCTCTTATTATGAAATTGAGGGTAAAAACACCCAAATCAGTCTACAAGGATGTTAAAGCCCAACAACAACAACATACATAAGAGACAACAATTGAGGGAGAACAAAAATGCAGAAATTTCACCAAAAACCGCAGCTGACACCAGCAGCGATTAAAAACGATCCAGAGCTCGGATTGAAATTCTGAACGGTCAGAATGTAGCCCTGTGTGTTCCGAAGATGCTGTCCAAATTTCATTAAAATCCAACGGTTGGATCTCCAGCGATCGTCAAAGTAGCGGAGGCTGTCCAGAAAATCTGCACCTACGCGAAAACTGCCTCTCTCCCTCTTTTCTGTTTTTCTTCTCACCCTCAGATGTTCTACAGTACCATCCAGCCTCTAAAAGACACATTTTCAAGAGTTGCTCAAACCATTTGGGCCTTACAAAATAAGTGATTGGTCTATCACTTACAAAATGTCCAATAACAAATGGACTGGACTAATGCCCCAACAATCTCCCCCTCCAGTCCAATTTGGGGAAGATCATATGCAAAGCTCATCAAAAGACATACCTGCAAGCTTGGAACAAAATTCAAGCTTGCTTCCAGGAACTACCTTGTCAACATATCAGCACCATTCTTGTTGGTGTGATCTTCTTCAACTTCATTAGTTGCTCTTCAATGACATCACGCAACCAATGATACCTTACATCAATATGCTTCGTGCGGGCATGATACATGCTGTTTTTGCTCAAATCAGCACTTTGACTATCACAAAACACAACATACTCCGTTTGCTTCAAACCCAACTCTTGAAAGAAACGTTTCAACCAAAGCATTTCTTTACATGCTTCCACAGCTGCTATATACTCCTCGGTTGTAGACAATGCTACACACTTCTGTAGCTTGGATTGCCATGAAATGGCTCCCCCTGCAAATTTGAACAAGTAACCTGAGGTAGACCTTCTGTTATCAAGATCACCAGCCATGTCAGCATCTGTAAATCCCTCAAGAATAGGCTCACCACCTCCAAAACACAAACTCAATTTTGAGGTGCCATGCAAATATCTCAAGATCCACTTTACAGCTTCCCAGTGAACCTTGCCTGGATTAGCCAAGAATCTGCTAACCAATCCAACAGCATGTGCTATATCCGGTCTTGTACACACCATAGCATACATCAATGAACCAACAGCAGAGTAAGGAATATGTGACATACTTTCCTTCTCTTTCTCGGTAGTAGGACAACACCGCTTGCTCAACTTGAAATGACCTGCAAGTGGTGTATTAACTGGCTTGGCATTCTTCATATTGAACCTTTCAAGCACCCGTTCAATATACTTCTCTTGTGACAACCAAAGCTTACCAGCTTTTCTATCACGAACAATTTCAATGCCAAGAATTTGCTTTGCAGGACCCAAATCTTTCATATCAAAGGACTTTGACAAATCCTCTTTCAACCTGCGAATCATCTCAACATCTTGTCCCACTATCAGCATATCGTCAACATACAAGCAAAGGATAATGAAGTTACCTTCAGAGAACTTTCTAAAATAAACACAAGGATCTGCAGAAGTCCGCTTGTATCCATTAGTACTCATAAAGGAATCAAACTTGCGGTACCATTGCCTTGGTGCCTGCTTGAGTCCATAGAGACTCTTTTTCAACTTACAAACAAAATTCTCCTTACCTTTGACTTCAAATCCTTCCGGCTGCTCCATGTAAATCTCCTCATGCAAATCACCATGTAAAAAGCAGTTTTTACATCAAGTTGTTCAATTCAAGATCCAAACTGGCAGCTAGTCCCAAAATTATACGAATGGAAGTCATCTTCACCACTGGTGCAAAAATCTCATCAAAGTCGATGCCTTTCTTCTGGTGGCATCCCTTCACCACTAGTCTTGCCTTCCGTCTCACTAGCTTGTGGCCATCTTTCTTGTTCTTAAACAACCACCTGTTCTTCAAGACTTTCTTCCTGTTGGACGCTTCACCAAGTCATAGGTTTCATTCTTCTTCAAAGAATCCATCTCCTCTTGCATAGCCTTGAGCCAATGGTCTTTGTCTGGATGTGACAACACCTCTTGAAGGCTCTCAGGCTCTCCCTCATCTGTGATTAGGATATACTCAGAACTGGATAAAGTCTTGAAGGTTGTCGAACTCGGGTTGACTTTCTAACTGTTTGCTCTTCCACCTGTGGGCTGAATTGCTCCCCCTGATTAGAAGACTCTCCATGTTCAACATCTACATCTTCATTTTCAGGTTGTGGTACAACAACTTCTGGTTGTACCTCTTCAATATGGTCATGTTCATGAATGGTGTCATGACCATCCTCGGGAGCATCACCTGTTTGTTGATCATCTGGAACAGAAATAGGAGACATATCAATAGCATCATGAGAGAAATCAGTAGAATAAGTTTACCAGCACCTAAGAGATGAAAACCCATCTCGTGCTCATAAAAGACAACATCTCTACTCCTCACAACTTTTTGCTTTGCTGGATCATAAAGTCTGTAACCAAACTCTTCATCACCATATCCAACAAACACACAAGGAGAAGTCTTGAAATCAAGCTTCAATCTCTGTTCCTTCGGTACATGCATGAAAGCCTTGCATCCAAAACCCTCAAATGAGAATAAGAGGGATCTTTCTCGAACCAAACCCTCTCAGGAATCTCAAACTCCAAAGGAACTGATGGTGCTCTATTTATCAAGTACACAGCGGTTCCAACTGCTTCTCCCCAAAACTTAGGAAGATTGGACATCCTAAGCATACATCTCACTTTTTCAACAATAGTTCTGTTCATCCTCTCGGCAACACCATTGTGTTGTGGGTACCAGGTTCTGTTCTTTCATGCCGAATGCCATATCTTGAGCAATATGCTTTAAACTCATTTGAAGTGTATTCACCTCCATTATCAGTTCGGAGACGCTTCAATTTGCAATCTGACTCCCTTTCCACCATGGCATGAAACTTCTGAAAGATACCAAACACCTCGCTTTTGTTCTTCATCATATAAACCCAAGTTCTCCGAGTAGCATCATCAATAAAAGTAACAAAGTATTTGTTACCACCAAGTGATTCCACCTCATGGGACCACACACATCAGAGTAACCAACTCTAGCTTCACTTTCTTTCTTGTGGATCTCCTCGGAAAAGAAACTCTATGTTGCTTTCCTGCTAAACAATGATCACAAGGGTCAAGAGAGATGGTAACATCAACAGGAATAAGAGACTTACCACCAGCCAGCAACTTTATACCCTTCTCACTGACATGCCCCAATCTTCGGTGCCATAAGTTAGGTGAAGTTTTCTCCTCAACAGCATTCAACTCACTAGTACACACTTTCAAGTGTGTCTTATACAAGGTGCAGCAGAGCTTGCCACGAGCAACAGTCAAGGAACCCTTAGACAATTTCCATTTACCCTCACCAAAAGTGTGCTTGTAACCTTCTTGATCAAGTACATTAGCAGACAATAAATTGAGGCGTAAATCTGGAATGTGGCGAACATCTCTCAATGTCAAATAGCACCCAACACTGGTTTGTACTCGAATATCTCCAATTCCAACAATACTAGCTGAACTCTGGTTTCCCATCTTCACACTACCAAAATCTCCAGCTCGGTAGTCAATAAAGTACTCCTTAACAGGAACACAATGATAAGAAGCCCCAGTATCAACAAGCCATTCAGAATCGGAATTGTCAACATGACAACAATCCCAGTAGTACAAATCAAAGAAACAGAATCATCTGAAGTAGAAGCTGTCGCAGCTGTATTCTTGTCCTCACCCTCTTTGTGATGATCATTTTTCTTCTGTCGCTGATCTCTTTTCAACTTATAGCAAAATTTTTGAATATGGCCAGGCTTGCTACAATAGTGACATATCGTGGGTTCTCTCCCATCCTTGGACTTGGACCTGTACTTTGACTTGCCACGCCCCTTGGGACATCTACTCTTGCTTCTTCCTCTATTCTCTACCACAAGTGCCTGTGAAATATCAACACCCATCTCCTTTCTTCTAAGCTCTTCATTGAACATGCTCTCTTTAATGACATCCAATGAAAGCGTACCATCTGGAGCTGAGTTGCTGATGGACACAACCAAGGTTTCCCAACTGTCCGGCAGAGAACTCAATAGGAATAAAGCCTGCAACTCATCATCAAGAACAATCTTCATCACAGTCAACTTGTTAATGATATCTTGAAAGTCACTTAGATGCTCAGAAACTGACTTCCCTGGCTTCAACTTGAGATTAACAAGTCTCTTAATCAATGAGGCCTTGTTGTGAGCAGTCTTTCTTTCATAAAGACCCTCCAATTTTCTCCACAACTCAAGTGGCTCATTCTCTTGGGACACATGATTGAATATGCTAATGTCAATCCACTGTCTAATTGTTCCCAAGGTCTTTCTCTTTAGCTTTTCCCATTCTTTATCCGACATCTTCTCTGGTTTAGTGGGCGTGTCATCTTTCTTGGTTTTATCCACATCAATTGGGTCAAACAAATCTTTACAGTATAGCAAATCTTCCATCATCGGACGCCAAATGGAATAATTGGTTGATGTCAATTTAA
>AP025071.1:27921758-27997215 GCA_036186865.1 Eustoma russellianum | reverse complement strand
ACCTCGTTTCTGATCCGGTCTAGCCTTGTATGCTCACACATCCACCTCAACATCTTCATCTCTACCACTTCCATCTTCTGTAATTGTGACCTCTTGATGACCCAGCAGTCTGTCTCATATAGCATTGCCGGTCGCACTGCCAACCTATAAAATTTTTCCTTTAATTTAGTTGGGAAATTTTTGCCACACAACATCCCTGAGGCAGCCCTCCATCTACACCAGCCTGCTTGAACTCAATGTGCTACATCACTATCTATGTCGCCATTCTGCTGCACAAATAATCCTAGGTACTTAAACTTACTTACCTGTGGTACCACTTGACCATCGATTGTGAGCTGGCTATCCTCACTGTCTGATACGCCGTTGAAGTCGCAATGCAGATACTCGGTCTTAGAACGGCTAATCTTTAAGCATTTTCTCTCTAAAACACCCCTCCACCGCTCTAGTCTCATACTTAGGGTATGTCTAATTTCTGCGACTAATACAATATCGTCAGCAAAAAGCATACACCACGGAACTGCCTCTTGTATCGACTTTGACAACTCATCAAGAACTACTGCAAAAAAGAAATGGGCTCAACGCAGACCCTTGATGGAGACCGACCTCCACCGGAAAGACAGGCGTACGAACGGTTGTTTTTGTCCTAGCTTATATATCTCTAATTATGTCTATATACTTCATAGGGATCCCTCTTGCATCCAGACTATCCCATATCAGGCTATGTGGCACACTATCATACGCTTTTTCAAGATCGAAGAAAACCATATGTAAATCGTGCTTCTTCTTCTTATACTTCTCCATTAATCTTCTGAGAATGTGTATTGCTTCCGTAGTTGACCTTTCTGGCATAAAACCAAATTGGTTCACCGTAACCTGAGTTTCTCTCCTAATTCGAGTGTCGATTACTCTCTCCCATAACTTCATGGTATGGCATAGCAACTTAATCCCTCTATAGTTCCCGTTAAGTAATTACTCGCAAGTAATTTCATTACGTAAGTCCTCACCTAACCTAAGAGACCGCTGAACTCCTGATTTATATCATACACAATGCTATTTAGAGTTGGGACGATGACCCTTTGATCCAACTAATTTCTACCCGAAACTTTTTAGAGCGTCCCAGGGTAGCATGTGTTTCCATGTCTGGAAAGTGGAAGACACTATTTTCCTTTCCTCATATTCCTTTTTTCTTTAACTCTTATTTTCTAAATAGTTTTTTATGACAATTATTGTACGGAATCTTTGGAGTACACTGTCTTTTCATCGCCCTCACGTAAAGCATTTAAGAAATAAAGTCAAAGGGAAATAAGAAAATATAGAAATTTAGAAAATAAGAATTCTATAAAGCAATAGTTAACAAGTTCGCTAATATACTATAGCTTAAGAGAGCATGCATTACTGATAACAAGAATCTGACTGTCTATTTAATTGCAACAAAATATGTTTTAAAACTACGGAAAATGACGCTTTGAGTCTATAACTATAGCTGATGTATTTATATTGTATCGTAATTTCTCAAGCTTCATTGTGCACTTATAATTTAGTTGTATTGTTACGTTTTTGACACAATAAACGCCAATGTTCTTTCATAATGTTTCAATTCTCACCGCATACCCATGAATTTTTTTCTTTTCTTACGTTTTTATCACAATTGACAATTGACAGCTGACGTTCATTTGATAACAAAAATTTAGACTAAGGAATCTTACTTTTCCTTCTTTTAACCAAAAAAATATACCAGAAACCAAATTCATTTTGATGAATGTTTGAAGAAATACAAAATTCAAGTCATGAAATTAACCTCTCATGCTCAATTTCGCTAGCAAAATTGCTTGGATTTCTAAAATTTAATGGTTCGCCAAGGTCAATCTAAAGCAATTTTCATTTTGAGTTCAGAGATTTTTGAGTCTAAGTGTTGTATAGGAGAGGATAAATGTAATAGGAGTTCTTTTACTATCTAGTGCGTTTTTAGGTTAGAACAACGAATGCACAAGATTCACTAAGTAAACGTCAGTTGTCATTTGTGCCAAAAACGTAACAGAAAAAACTAATCAGGTTGTGAGTGTACTATGAAAATTGAAAAGTTGTGGATCAACATTACTTTCAATCGTGTCAAATACGTAACAAAACAACTAAGTTATGAATACATAGTAAAAATTAAAAAGTTATGGTGCAATATTGATACTCAACCTTATAGAGCTGCGTGAATGATGTAAATTAGGGACCCACAGCATCCTATATTGATAAGTCGTTACAAAACAACCCACACAATGAGCTAACTGCAAACCAGACCTGTAACCAAGCATCCAATTAGTTCGGATTCAGGCATTTGACCTTCAGACTCATATAGCAGTATTGCTACTACGCTGTGCGTGTCTTGTTTCGAATCTGCAAATTTCTAGAGTAATGTCCCAATTTAAATACCAACTGAGCTAGGCCTTGGAGACGTTTTTTTTTCCTGGGTTTTGAAAAATGATCACCAATTAAGTTAAAAGAAGTCAAAATGAAGTTAAGAAGCCAAAATTTGATAGTAATAACAACTAGTTAGACATATTATTACCTTTTACAACATCAAAACTCAGTTTTCTTCTAAAGACATTTCATCTTCGTCTTTCAAACTTAACCAGGAAGGCGATCAAATGTTTAATCATATAATAAACCATGTATATTCATTTATCATCATTTTTCTCCCACTAATCCACACGATTGGGATCACAGGAGGTAAGAAATGAGGTAAAAAATGAGGCCTCCAATCACGCGCTGCCACGTGTACAAAAATGGAAGAAGTTTAATTTTTTTTTGTTTTTAAAAAATAGTTACTTGTACACGTGGCAGCGCGTGATTGGATGCCTCATTTTTTACCTCATTTCTTACCTCCTGTGATCCCAACCGCTAATCCACAACCAGGTTTTAAAAGAGGAGTTGAAAGATAAATGCTCGCAGAAAAGAATCAAAGGGTACATACTTTGCCTCCAAGTCATAATCTAGTTGATACTCGGTTAAGATTTGCTCTAAGAAGTCAAGAGTTCGAATCTAGAGACACGCACAGTATGAATGCTCCACTGATACTAGGCCGAAGGCCTAGTTTGCGGAGGCATTTTATGTGGGTCACTGCGTAAGTCTTCACCTAACTTAAGAAGACTCTAGGATCCTGATTTACATCCTCCACAATGCTCCTTGGAGTTGAGACGGCAAGGACTAGAGGCATGGACGGCCCTTTTGCTCGGGTTGTGATCTCCCCATCCCCACTTTCCTCACCCCTTTGTGACCACGCGACACGTGGCAGCAAAGGAGGTGGTGAGGCTAGATGAGAGTCACCTGCATCTAGCCTCACCAACCCCCCTTTCTGTCACGTGTCGCGCGGTCATGCGTCACCGCACCCCGAGGGGATCCTATCCCCTAAAAATGTACCTACTTTATTAGATTGAAATGAGTAGATGGTGTCCCATCTATCAAACATAGAAAACTGCGTGCGCAATTAGTTTTTTTAACTATACCCAATTAATTATTGAAAGTTAACAGCAACAACCATATCGTATATTCCATCAAAATCAAAAGCTATTGTCAGAGAGTCTAGAAAGGGTGAGAGACAGACAAACTATACCTCCATCTCAAGAGATAGAGAGTTTGTTTACATTGAAATTATATACGTGCATAGATAGCACAATAATTAGTATATCCACTAGTGAAGAGATTTTATTAAACATAAGTAGAAAGCTTCTGATATTAAAATAGACATAGACGTAGATGAGATAAGGGATACAATACTAAGAAAATACGGTTAAAATACTCTGTTTAATTGAAATGAGTGATAACTTGATATTCTTGAAGGCTTTTGTTATAAAGTTGGTATTCTAGTATAATAAACATATGGTGTTATTAACATAATTTATTATACCCTAAGAGTGGGAGACTGTACTACGTACGCATATTTCAATGGGAAAATATTCTTAACTTTTTATTTCATAACTTGTTTTTTCAGTATTTTTTGTTAAATCGGGCATTATAATCTCTCATTTCTGTTTGAAGAACATGTATATCGTTTTTTTTATATACTAGCTCCTTTTGTCTTTCAATATGGAGGATATGGGGGTATGGATTTCAAACTTGACACTGCCGGTCAACGCCGCCGGCCACCGCCGGCCGGTCAAATTTTTCGGTCAGTTTTATGACCGCCCACCTTCAATACTCGTTTAATTCTGATACGTTCCAAACACCATCAATGACAATCATACATATTCTCACGTCAATACCAAACAAATGTGACTTTTATGCCCAAACTCATATAATGTTAAACCCATATACTGTCATACTCATTCTGATTCCGATTTCGATACACAAGTGCAAACCAAACGCCCTCTAAATTAATTGATTAAGCAAGTTATTAGGTAAGAGGAATAGTTTTTTATGTTTACAAATATTCGAATCTCAAATTCGTTTCGATATAAGAGGACTAGCGTTTGATGTTTACAAATATTCAAATCTCAAATTCGTTTCGAAATAAGGAGTTGATTGTAAACATACGATCTCACATTGTAGTTGTGAAGATCCAAAAGTGTATCTTTACGTATACCAACTGAGTTACATTAATTATGAATTTGGCTTATACTTTTGAGTAAAATATACATGGGTCTATGTGACTTTAAACGAAAATGAGCCCACACCTTGTCATATGATGTTTTTTAATTGGCATGTAGTTAACAATGCACCAATATGAACTTGTACCTTTGTTCGTTGAAATTAGATGAAAAAGGAAACTTGCATTTATGGGGGGTAACAAAAGGCTGTTCAAAGGTTCTGTATCTTGTGATGAAAAAAGCAATAAAATTTTGATGCCATAATTACTTGATATGACATATCAATAAAATATCGAAAATCAGGTGATATTCTTTAAAGTTGTGGATTGCATTTCTACATGATTTTCAATAAAGCATCGCAAAATTAAAAAAAAAAAAAAGCCAAATCTCTCGCTTTGGAGCCCCAATCACAAGAAGAATTGTAGAAGATACAAATCAAGAGTCCAACGACCTTCTAAATTGGATGAGGACTTACGCAGTGACCCAACGATGAATAAATGCATGAGACTCATATAAGTGTGGTTCAACCAACGAACAACGACCACACCTAGTAATATTCCAACAAAACACTGAACTATCGTTAGAGTCTAAGAATGATGAGAGACAAGTGAACAATACCTCTTGTTTTGCCTTATCGTGCATGTTAAATTGATTGCAACCCAGTGGTTTAAAGCAGTAGAACGTGCCCTTTTGAAAAGGAGGCATCCGCTTTTGAAAGACGTTGATGTTACAATTAGCCCTGTAAATGAAATCACAACTGGCTCTCAATTGGGGAAATTTCAAAAACAAACAAAAAAATTATAGTTTTAATATAAAAAAACAACAAATATGATAGAATTGGAAAGTTAATAAAATATTATAGTTTTAGTCTAGTATCACAAATGCAAATACATACAGAACCGGAAATCTCACCGAAAACAAACTCTGAAATTGAGGTATTGTTTGCATGTTCCTCACCGTTTTCAGACCTTATCGATAAGTTTTTCTGTCGTTTGAATATACTGGGTATGATTGTTATTGTTGTCCAATATCAAAAATGTGATACGAATGGCGCCTTAGGGTATGTACCACAACATCTACAATACGTCATCCGCCATACAGCCCGTGAATTAAAAATTTCATACAGTTTCTTTTGTATGATAGTTACTAGATATGACAAATCAAATTTCTATGAACTTTATAAACTTAAGATGCTTTAGAAACGGTTCCTCGATTCCCAGATTTTATATGATTTTTATCGATCTTAATTCTTCTGATTTTTCTCTAATTTCCCGCCTTTCATTTAGTTACTAGTATTTGGGGATATGCATTTGGTGTCGGATGCATTTTTTGACAGTTCTCGCTTTCTCTAACTACAATACTAGCACCATTTTTTCTTGACCTGCTCCTTTAACATATGATTTACGTTTACATTGATCAAACATGATGTAAACCTTGTCAAACCATTCACATAATACAGTAGGAATATCAGGTGAAAACCACCATGAGAACAACTAGATTAATGAATAATAATTATAATAACAAAGTAGGGCAAGGTGTCAAAACCCAGCATGAAAAATAAAGCTTCGACACAAACAACAACAACAACAATATTACCCTATTGTAAATATATAATTGGGATACACACATGAACTTCTCTGTACCGTGCAAACAGCAGATGTATGATTAAAAAAAGGGTTCCAGAAGGAAAGGTAGAAGATACCACTGCTTGCTACATCAGATTCCCAGACGGAATAAAAGATAGACATCTCTCTGCTTACATTTTTGAAGAATGATCAAACTTACAACATTACCTCATTGCCTTAAAGGTAGATCCTGTCTATAGCGGGGTATGAGATTGGATTTACACAACTATACTCATGTGTTAGAAACGCATAGATGTTGTTTCCCGGTGACCCATAATAAAAATTGCGTGTCGATCAACTGCTACTTCACAATATAAGAAGCGCAGCCAATTTAGTGAGTTATTTTGCTTTATTCCATCACATTCTAAAGTCAATAATCATACTTACACAGGATAAATAAATGACTAGGTAAGTGGTATCACATTTTGTATACGCAATTCTCCAAATACAAAGAAATGAAAGCAAGCACGCCTTTGCAAATCTCCTAGTTGCTCTACCAAGTATGAAAATTAGGCCAGAAGAGGAAGGGGAATGCGATTGAAAACTCACAACCAAACCATGAAGAAAAGAATATGATGTGGCTTAAACTCGAAAAGCAATTAATGAAAGCAAAAAAACACTCATATGTACTCAAACCATCCTAAGCAATGATTATATGCAGACATCTCCTGACTCCATTGATTAAAATCAAGAAAACAAGCCTCCTGGAGCAGCAGCAGCTAAAAATGCACCAATGCTGTCCAAACTTTTGGAAAGAAATATGCCACGTCCTGCATCTAGAACTTGAAACAGTCCAATTCCACAACTTCTGCAAATCACAAAAAAAAAAAAAAAATTAAAAAAGAAAAGGAATGAACATAAGCAGATATGTATATATATGTATACTAATGTGCATATAGCAAGAGAGATTCTTACAAATATCACATGCTTTCTTTTAACTGCAGCTCGTGATGCAGCAGCAATTAGAGAAGATTTAAGTGCCCCAAGCACCGGATTCTAGAACAACTGAAGGGCCATTTTCAACTTGTTTTGTTTCCATTTCGGTAACTTATAGAACGCGCCCTTGGTCATTCCAAATTTGTCTTTAAACTCTTCTGAAGACAAATAAGCCTGTAGAAAAATGCCCCCAAAATTCAGAAACACGGTTATGGTAAAGGATATTAGTCATCAATCCAAGTGTTGCATTTCCAGATAAAAATACCTCTCGCTTAGTCACATTAATATCAATCACTGGGTCTGTTGATGATGTTTTAAGCCGCTCATATGGGTGAGTCGGTAGTCCATCCTCATCTTCAGGTTCGCCCTCTTTAACATCTTCCTGTATCGTCTCTGGTTTCAATTTTGGTGACCCTGTGTTGCTGCCGACAGAGTTTTCTCTCGAGTTTGTGTCCAAAGTTGATTGGGACGTCCCAGAATTAACTTTAGAAATGATAAATGTTACTAATATATGTGTTAATGTAAGGTACGGAGGTTCTAAAGAACTCAAGCAAGTGTACCTTTAACCATGCGAGGTATAATTGTCTCGCGAGCTGGTGCTGTTTTTTCAAAGCTAGCACTGAGAGAAGCTATTTCTGATGATCTCGAAGACGGGGTCACAGAAACTGGGGTCACTGATTTTGGATAAATCTTTCTTATATTTGGTGGTGGAGTTGAAAGATTTCTAGCATTTGGGTTCTCAAAATTAGCCGCAAGTGCATTGAAGGCTGGAGATCGGCCTCTCACACGAACTCGGTCCGGACTGAAAGACACACTTCTGGAGCGTTGTGATTTGTCCGGTGCTGGAGACCTCCCACCAGAAAATACAGGTGTTCTGCGCTTTGGTCTCTACTCTTGCAACGTAGGAGAGACATGATCATTACGAATATGTTTCAAAATGAAGAATAGGCTGCAGCTAGAAAAAGCAGCAAGAAGTCCAGGGAGGTAATTGCAAATAGATATATCGTTAAAATCAACTACTACAAGTTCTTCGATATCAAGAAACATCAGGTTCAGTTCATAAACATTTATAAAAGATATTTCCAGGGTGCATTAAAAATTAAAAAAATAATAATCAATAAAGAACCCCTCAGCTTAGCTTGCCAATTATTACACAGGTTCGTAACTTGTTTAACAACTCTGTTTAGTATCACCTTGTGAGCCAAAAAAAAAAAAGTTGTTTAAAACAAAGCTAAACTGCCAGCTACATGATTCTGGCCAAGAAATAAATATTTCACTTATGAGCATTTCAATTTAGGGAGGAAACATGTTAAGAATCTAGGAGTGAGAATGAAATGGACTGATATGGAAAGAAGAGAGTCCAAGAAATCTCATTATTGTGTTCTCTCTTCTAATCTTGTTGGTTCATTTCATTCTCACTCCCAAATTCTCATTATTTTCAGTAATTTAGTTTAATATATCATTCCATTAACATAGCAAGATGTTGGAGATATTCTTGGAACTATTTTTGGATGAGTTAATGCTTGGATTAATTGCAGCAGGCCGGTTTCTCCTTCCAGCTTAAGTTTCGGCATGTGTTTTTTGTGTGTAAATCACATTATTGTAATTGCTTGATTGTAGGAAGATTAGCTTGATTATAGGGTGTAATTAGGAAGAGTTATTAGGCTGATTTCGGTTAGGCAGATTTTTTGGTGTATTGAATTGTAACATCCCTTGATTTGTGGGATTGATAGAGTAGGTGTAGTATAAAATCTTTGTAAAAGGAAACTTGAAGTTAGTGAAGGAAATACAATATTTTTCCCTCTCTTTCCTGCTGGCCGAATTTCATGGTATCAGAGCCAAAGCAGTAAACAATCAAACTCTCATCTTCAACCTCATCCCTAGCCGAGATGAGCACAGAGGCGTCCGCCTCCTCTTCCACCGCCGCCGCCACACCGGCTCCAACACCTAATGATTCAAGTTTCCAACAAGCTCTCAATGAGAGCTCCTCACTTCAAATTACAAATCATAGATTGAATGGGAAAAATTTCCTGTTATGGTCTCAGTCAGTCTTGATGGTCCTACGTGGCAAGGGGAAGTTGGCCTTCATTTCTGGCCAAGCCACAAAGCCAGAGAGCACCGATCCACGCTACCCAGCATGGGAACTCAACAATTCCTTGGTTATGTCGTGGCTCATCAACTCCATGGAACCACACATCAGCCGCACCTATCTTTTCCTGCGATCCGCTAAAGCCATTTGGGATGCTGTTCATGAACACTACTCAGATCTTGAGAATGCTTCTCAAGTATTTGAGATAAAGAATAAATTGAAGGAGATTCGACAAGAGGGTGTGAGCACCACTGAGTACTACAACACCTTGCAAACCCTATGGCAAGAACTTGATCTCCACTATGAGGCTGACTGGGGAGACCTCGAGGGAAATGTTAAATTCAAGGAACATTTGGAGAAAGAACGTCTCTATGAATTCTTGGCTGGGCTCAACAAGGAGTTGGATGAAGTGAGAGGTCGTATATTGGGCAGAAGGCCACTCCCTTCACTAAGTGAGGCCTTTGCAGAAGTGCGGAGAGAAGAGAGCAGACGGCGAGTCATGCTCGGAGAAAGGAAGGATATGGCGTCCTTGTTGGAACGGCCAAGTGATATGTCAGCACTGAATGTTAAGACAACTGGACCTCGAACAAACAATCGGCCCAGGTGCTCTTTCTGCAATAAACTTGGACACACCCAAGACAAATGCTGGAGTTTGCATGGCAAACCTTCTGATGTGAGACCGAAAAAAACATTTCAATCGTATGGGCGAGGCTTAGCTGCCGTGGCTGAGGAGACAGCACCGGCCGACAACTCTACTCAGGTGGCCTTGAATCAATCGCAGCTTGAACAACTGCTGAATCTTCTGAAGGCCCAAACCGAAGGGACCCCTTCCGCCAGCACTAAACTTCATCAAGGTACTGTTAATTTTGTAGAAATCTCACCTTGGATTCTAGACACAGGAGCCACTGATCATATGACAGGTAATATATCCTTATTCACAACATATGTACCAAGCTCTGAAATCCTGAAGGTTAAAGTGGCAGATGGAACCTTTGCAATTGTCCAAGGGAAGGGGTCGGTTAGGGTTTCCACCTCAATTGTTCTTGAATCAGTACTTTATGTTCCCAAATTGACTTGTAATTTGATCTCTATTTGTAAACTTACAAAGGATGTGAGTTGTGTTGCTAAGTTTTGTCCTCAACGGTGTGTTTTGCAGGAGCAGGGGTCGGGGAAGACGATTGGCATTGCTAGAGAAAGGAGCGGTCTATATCAATTTGAGGATCACAATTGTCTAGATTCAAAAAACATTGTACTCCATACCTCTACTTTCAAACAATCTGATGTACTACTACTTCATCAAAGATTGGGACATCCTAGTCTCAGTTATCTTAAACAGTTGTTTCCGTTGAATAATAAACAGTTGTCCACTCTAAATTGCGATGCCTGTATTTTTGCTAAACAAGTTCGACATGATTACCCCCAAAAGACACACGCTCCGTCCGCCCCCTTCCGTCTCGTGCATAGTGATCTTTGGGGTCCATCTCGAGTTAAAAATGTTTCGGGTGCCAAGTGGTTTATCACTTTCATTGATGATCATTCACGAGTGTGTTGGGTCTACCTCCTTAAAGAAAAAACCGAGGTTGCTACTATTGTTCAAAACTTTCACTCAATGATAAAAACACAGTTTCAAACTTCTATCAAAATCCTTCGGACCGACAATGGTACAGAATACTTCAACAAAGTTCTAAATACTTATCTAGCCTCTGAGGGGATCATTCACCAGAGTTCCTGTCCCGACACACCACAACAGAATGGTGTTGCCGAACGCAAAAATCGCCACCTACTAGAAGTAGCCCGGGCCCTCATGTTCACTATGCACGTTCCTGCTTATTTATGGGGTGAGGCAGTTCTTACAACATGTCATCTAATTAATCGTCTTCCATCCAAACCACTCAAATTCAAATCTCCAATCTCCGTTCTTCAACAAATCTATCCTCTCATTCATAAAGGCTCTAATCTACCACTCCGCGTATTTGGCTGCGTAGTATTTGTTCATCATCATAGTCACACCTCTTCCAAGTTGGATCCTCGTTCATATAAATGTGTATTCGTTGGCTACTCTTCTACCCAACTGGGTGACAAATGCTACTCGCCAACTCTTCGTCGTATATTTGTTACATTGGATACACACTTCCGAGAACATGAATCATTCTTCCTTCCATCCGAGCCAAATGATCGAAACATGCTACTCTCACTTGACTATCCTTCTTCTATCGAAACTCACGAATCACTACCTATTCCTAATATTCCCGGTAGTGATTCAGGGGGAGAGATTGAGCAGCCGAAGCCGCCTCACCCGAAGCCGAACCTGGAGCCGAACAGTCCGACTTCGGCTCCAGCCGATTCACCTAGCCCACACAGCCATTCATCATGCAAATCGCCCAATCCTTCAAGTGACCCCAGTTTGTCTCAGTTCTATCTAGAACCCTTTCAACATCCTCATCAAAGCCCTTCTGACATAATTATCTACTCACGCAAGCCCCAGTTCCAACCTCAATTTGGTAAGGACACGAATATTTCTCTAGAATCCCAATCCTCACCCGAAGCCGAACCTGGAGCCGAACAGTCCGACTTCGGCTCCAGCCGATTCACCTAGCCCACACAGCCATTCATCATGCAAATCGCCCAATCCTTCAAGTGACCCCAGTTTGTCTCAGTTCTATCTAGAACCCTTTCAACATCCTCATCAAAGCCCTTCTGACATAATTATCTACTCACGCAAGCCCCAGTTCCAACCTCAATTTGGTAAGGACACGAATATTTCTCTAGAATCCCAATCCTCAGAGCCGGTCTCTGTCTTTTGCGGGGAGGAGGACACTTTGGATCTACCTATTGCGCTACGTAAAGGGAAAAGGGTATGTACTCAACACCCCATATCAAACTTCGTTTCTAATAGCAAGTTATCAGCCCAGTTTTCAGCATTTTCCGCAAAGGTAGCTAACATTCAAGTTCCTAAGAATATTGATGAAGCACTTGCAGACAGGGAATGGAGGAATGCGGTTCAGGAGGAATTAAGGGCGTTGGAGAAAAACAACACTTGGAAAGTTGTAGAACTGCCCAAAGGTAAAAAACCAGTTGGCTGTAAATGGGTCTTTTCAGTGAAGTTTAATGCAGATGGGAGTGTTAGCAGGTATAAAGCGCGACTTGTTGCTAAAGGCTTCACACAGGTATCAGGCATTGATTATAATGGAACTTTTGCACCAGTGGCTAAGTTAAATTCAGTAAGGATCTTACTTTCATTAGCAGCATGTCTGAATTGGCCACTTCAACAATTAGACGTTAAGAATGCCTTTTTAAATGGTGACCTCCATGAGGAAGTGTACATGGATTTACCCCCTGGATGTTTCGAACGAAAAAACTTGGTTTGTAAATTGCAGAAATCGTTGTATGGCTAAAAACAGTCCCCTCGTGAGTGGTTTGGTAAATTTACTCAAGCTGTTAAGACTCAAGGGTTCAAACAGTCATAGGCTGATCACACCATTTTTTATAAACATACTTTGGAAGGAACCCGCGCTATTCTGATAGTCTATGTTGATGATATTATTCTCACAGGTGATGCTCAAAATGAGATTGATTCGTTAAAGAAATATCTGAGTAGCAGGTTTGAGATGAAAGATTTGGGATCTCTAAAGTACTTCCTAGGTATGGAAGTAGCAAGAAATTCTTCAGGTATTTCTATATCTCAACGGAAGTATGTGTTGGACTTGTTGCAGGAAACAGGGATGTTGGGTTGTCGACCAGCGGCAACACCAACCGAACCTAATATAAAATTGGACCTTAATGGAGGCGAGGAAATGGACCGTGAAAGGTATCAACGTCTTGTTGGTAAGCTTATCTATTTGTCACATACACGTCCAAATATTGCTTTTGCAGTGAGTTTGGTGAGTCAATTCATGCATTCACCAAGAACTCAACACTATGATGCTGTACTCCGAATCCTGAGATACCTAAAGATGACTCCGGGAAGGGGGTTGTTTTTCGGGAAAAGGGAAGACAGGGGCGTTGAAGTTTATACTGACGCAGACTGGGCAGGTTCTTTGGTTGATAGGAGGTCTACTTCTGGATACTGCACTTATGTCTGGGGCAATCTAGTTACTTGGCGTAGTAAGAAACAAACAGTGGTGGCACGAAGTAGCGCAGAAGCTGAGTTCCGTTCGCTAGCCCATGGAATGTGTGAAGGTTTATGGATCAAGCGGTTGTTAAGTGAACTACGCGTCGAGGTAATGGGTCCGACCCATCTATACTGTGATAACAAGGCGGCTGTAAGCATTGCTCACAATCCAGTCTATCACGATCGCACCAAGCACGTTGAGGTGGATCGTCACTTTATTCGCGAAAAAATTGATGACAAAAGTTTTCATATGATCTATGTTCCAACCAAACAACAAGTGGCGGATATCTTAACTAAGGGCTTGCATGGACCAACGTTTGAAAGACTAGTTAGCAAGCTTGGTATGAGCAACATCTACATCCCAGCTTGAGGGGGAGTGTTGGAGATATTCTTGGAACTATTTTTGGATGAGTTAATGCTTGGATTAATTGCAGCAGGCCGGTTTCTCCTTCCAGCCTAAGTTTCGGCATGTGTTTTTTGTGTGTAAATATCACATTATTGTAATTGCTTGATTGTAGGAAGATTAGCTTGATTATAGGGTGTAATTAGGAAGAGTTATTAGGCTGATTTCGGTTAGGCAGATTTTTTGGTGTATTGAATTGTAACATCCCTTGATTTGTGGGATTGATAGAGTAGGTGTAGTATAAAATCTTTGTAAAAGGAAACTTGAAGTTAGTGAAGGAAATACAATATTTTTCCCTCTCTTTCCTGCTGGCCGAATTTCACAAGATTTGTACAAAAAAATTGAGTTTTAACATACGTAAACCACATGCTCTTATTCCTTCCCCACTTCCCCCTATACAAAAATATACATGGGAAGACAACAATTGATAGCAACTTTCCAATTTTTCATGTTCTTCCAAAATTTCCTCCAGGCTCCAATTCTCATTGTTTCTCATTATAAAGCATTTTTCTTTAAACTACCAACATGATATCCAAAAGCAACAGGTGGTGCGAAGTAGCTACTCTGGCTTTTTGACTGGTGATGACACACTCTTCCTTGGTCAAACCATTTCATGTAGCAGAAGCTTATCATAGCACATTTGGAAGCAAAATGTTCATGCTCCTATTTAAGCTTCTTGCACTCTCGAGTACAAAGTCAAGTTAAGAAGTCGATGGTTTGGAGTGCAAGAGGCCAAAATAAGAGATTCAGAAATTAACTCCCCTCATCAAGCAACCCAAGCAATGTTATTTTCCCCAACTCATTTAATCATAAGATATCGGTCAATCAGGTTGGCAGTGTTGATGCCTTATCTATGCAGAACACTGTCCTAAGTTTCCCTTTGATTTGGCCTTTTTATAATCTGCTTCGCCAAAAAAAAGAAGGAAGATCAAATTCTTTGGCTCCATCTAAGAAGTGTCTTTTTACTCTCTCAGATTCATTTGGCTTCACCGGACACTTTTTCACATCTTATTCTTCAGAATAAAACTGTCCAGATAAAACTTTCAGGACAGTTGACAATGTCAACCTAGGTGCTGCTAACTGCTGTCAAGTCAGCCATTAGCCTCGCACTCAATTCTCTGTATGTAAAGTAAAAAACCTTTTTTTATCGTTGAAGTCAAAGAACTATTAATAGACAGTTAAGTCTATCACCACTACCTCAGTTACATGATAAAAACGAGTCAAGAAAAAGATCAAATTACGATAGGATCTGCTAAAAGGAAGTCATAACATAGTAACAATTATTCTAACACCAAAAAAGGGAAGTTGACCTAAACAGAAGCACCGGTTGCCACATAAGCTGTGTGAAGTCTATAACCAAGTATCTTAAAATTTCCATACAGATTGGGTGATGATACTAACATCACGCACAGCATCTGAAGACACCATTGGAAACTTCAACCAACAAAAACACAAGAAGAAAATTGCACTTGATGTTACACAGATTTCGAGACAATAATATACTTGTAATATTAAAAACTCATAGCATAAAGGACAAAAAAACACAACAATATTTATTCACATTTTATATTATTTTAAATAAAAATGAGAACCAAACTCACATCAATGGATGGAGAACCACCACCTTTAAGTATTGCGAGTCTCCTTTGAAACGAGTCCCCATGCATCTGTATCATGTAGTATACAAGGATTCTCAAAAATGACGCAATAATATGACCGCAGTAATATGATGAATTTCAATGTCTTGTAGTGATATTGCTTACAGAAGATTTAGAAGAGTCCCAGGTGAAGAAACGTGTAAAGAAAGAAGGCTCGTTCCCTTCCATGACGACAAATATTGGAGCTTGGCGAGACAATTTTTCGAGAAGAAAATCCTTTTCCAAAAAGCTCTGTCAGAAATAAAGATAAATTCCATTACAATTTCCTGTCATATATCTCTACAAACATGTTTCTATTTCCAATGGAGTCAATGACACTCTTCCCTTGACTTTGGAATATGATAGAATGAAGCAAAATGACTCACTAAATTGGCTGCGTTCTTATAGTGTGAAGTAGCAGCTGATCGACATAGCTTGACGCATCATTATTGGTCATCAAGAAACAACCTCTGTATGTTTCTAACACATGGTATGGTTGCGTACATCTGATCCCTCCCATACCCCGCCATAGGCGGGAGCCTCTAAAGCAATGGGGTAATGTTGTTGTATATATCTCTAAAAACATATGTTTGATAGCTCATATGACGCAACAGAAAGGAGTGCAAAGGAGATGGATGCTGCAAGCTGCATCATGGTGCCTTTCCAATTCACAGGTAGTTAAGCAATTGAAACTTACTGGAACATATAATTCATAAGTTTATTTTCCCTTTTTCAGCTGATCACCTGACATCTCATGTATTGCCCAGAGGGTGGTAGATGAATGGCAAAATCGCACGCTTAAGGCTACACTGCTGCTATGTTTACAGTCAGATATTGATGAAGTAGCAATTTTCATAAATTTAAATGAAAAATAAATATGCCCAGTAACAAAAGAAATCTACTTGATCTTGGAAAGACAAGGGAATGCCAGCAATTTCGGAGGTTCTTTTCGACTCAAAACAAATTTTCAAAGGAATAATGGATCGCTTAGGTTAGATTCAGGAACTTTCAAGTTCACAGAAGCTTCACCAAACAGAAATACCTCATGGGTGGGTTACTCGCACTTCCAGGAAAGTAAAACCAGTTCTTTAAAGAAAAATTGATTGATTCGTTTTGGTTTTGGGTTGGTTTTACTGCTGAATCCTAAATCTGGGTGGTCGAGTTTTCGTCTTGCCAGCCCAAACCCGAGTAAAGGAGGAGGGTTGCGTTAGGTTAACAACAAGTGTAAAACTTTGTCACTAAACATGTTTATAGATCAAACAAGAAATTGTACTAATGTTAGGATGTTCCCTATATAGAATACACCGTATAGTCAAAATGCGGTGTCTCGCAAGTACCGCTGCATCTGGGGGAGCTTGGATGCAGTGTTAAATAAGCAAGGGTCCCTTTCGAATGGTCCAAATGCAGCGACAATTGAGCTAGGGCCGCTGCATCTCCTAGATAACTCGAATGCAGTGAAAAATAAGCAAGAGTTCTTAGGTCGTATGTTAGATACTAAGAGAGTAGATACTATGGTAAGTAGGAGTATTAGACTGGAACATGGAACATTAAAACTCTAACATAGAAGACAATTGAGAAGGTGGACACGATGATAAGAAGAAAAATAAATATTTTATGTTTGCAAAAGACAAAGTGTATAGATGAGGATCTAGGATGTTAGACAATTTAGGATTTAAATCGTGGCACACAGAAAAGAATAAAACAAGAAATGAAACTGGAGTTATTATAGATGCCTCATTAAGAGACAAAGAGTAGGTGTGATTGGAAAAAGATATATAATTGTAGACCTTAAGTTGGTGCTGGGAAAAGAAAAAATCAATATTATTGCGTACATGCTCTTCAAATTGGTTTTGAGAAGGCTATAAAAGTTCAATTTTGTAAAGATTCAGAAAACGTAGAACGTAAAATTCCAATAATTGAGAAGGTATTTATAGGAAGAGATTAAACTAAACATATAGGTAAAAAGAATAAAGATTACAATGAGGTAAACAGTGGATTTGGTTTTAGAAACAGGAACGACGAACAGAGATTAATTTTGTATTTTGCAATAGCGAATGGCTTTATAGTGGCTAATACATTTTTCTAACAAAGAGATGAACACTTGATCATATTCTAAATTGAACTAAATAAGTCACAAATAGACTATTTTATAATTCATACGAGACATAGAAGAGCTTGTAAGGACTGTACGGTGATCCCAAAAAAAAGTTTAACAAAGCAACAAGTGTTGGATGTCTGTAACCGACATAGAAGATTGAGAAAACAAGGCTCATAGAACCCAAGACAAAATGGTGGAACTTGAAAGAAGTTAAACAAGCATAGTTTAGAAAAATAGTATTCGATTGAGAAGTCTTAAAAAATTCAAATAATGGTGCAAATGAAGCGTGGAAGAATGTGCTTATAAATAAAAAATAGCAAAAAATTAACTACACAAGTAAAAAAAAAAAAAGCTGAGCACCTGAAAATAAGAAATCTTGATGGTAGAAAGGAGAAGTGCAAGAGAAAGTAATAACCAAGGGAACCAGTTATAAGGTACTTTAACGTTATATGAATCAAGAGAATTGAAAAAAAAATATAGGCTGGGTAATGAGGAAAAAAAGCTAAACATGCCACAAGTGAAGCCAAATACAAGGTGCTTCAACGTTGTCTGAATCAAGAAAATTGAAAAAAATATAGGCTGGGTAATGAGGAAAATGCTAAACATGCCGCAAGTGAAGCCAAATCAAAGGCTTTTGAAGATTTTTATAAGTGTTTAGGCATGAAAGAAGGTGAAAGATATGTGTATAAAATCGCTAAAGCGGGAGAAAGGAAGACAAAAGATCTGACTCAAGTTAAATGCATCAAAGACATAAATAGCAAGAATTTACTAGAGAAAAGGACAATAAAAGATAAATGGATAAGATACTTTGAAAAACTTTTTAGTGAATCGGTGGAAGATGAACTCGTATTGGACGAGTTACGTAACTTTAAAGAGGATGGAAATGCAACATATAGTAGGAGAATTCCATTGCCAGAGGTAGAATATGCTTAGGAAAAGATGAAAAATGGTATAGCACTTGGACCCGGCGATATTCCAATTGAAGTTTGAAAATGCATAAGGAAAGAAATCATTACATGACTCAAATCTTTTTGACAATATTGTGAAGGTCGAAAAGATGTTTGGCCAGTAGAGGAAGAACACTTTGATACATCTGTATAAAAACAAAAGAGATATACAAGATTGTGCAAATTATAGATAAATTAAGTTAATGAGTTACACAATGAAGCTCTGAAAGTGAGTAATTGAGAAAAGACTTCGCAAAGGACTAGTGTATCTCAAAATTAATTTAGAATTATGTTGAAAAAGTCAACAATGGAGGCTATTCATATCTTGAAAAGATTAATAGAGAGATATTGAAAGAAGAACAAGATTTGCATATGGTTTTCATTGACTTTGAAAAGTATACAATAAAGTTACACGAGAGTTTTTTTGGAGAGTGCTTGAAAAGAAAGATGTTAGATTAACATATATAGAAATTATTAAAGACATATATGACAATGCAATGACAACGTAAGTACTCCAAGAGGACTAAGCCTAGAAGGATATAGTGAGATCACACCAAGAATCGACATTAAGTTCATATTTATTTGCTTTAGTTATAGATGAGCTTACTCGACGCATTCAAGCCAGAGTTCTGTGAGCATTTTATTTGCATATGACATTGTACTGGTGGATGAGACTCATGATAAGTAAATGTTAAGCTGGAATGTTGGCAGGAGACGCTAGAGGAACGAAATTCTAATTGAGTCAAAAGAAGACTTGTTATGTAAAATTTAATTTTAACAACAAAAGAATGACATTGGAACCTTGTGTGAAACTGGAAGAGCAAGAGATTCATCTAAGTAAGAGTTTTAGGTATATAAGATCTGCACTACAGAAAGATGAAGAAATTGACAAGGATGTGAATCACAAGATATAGGCATGATGGTTAAAGTGAAGAAGTGTATCAAGTTTTCTTGGTGATATGAATGTATCTTTTAAGGTTAAAAATAAGTTTTACAGGACGGCAGTAAGACCCGCACTGCTATACGGATCTGAATGTTGGGCAATCAATTATGAGCATGAATAGAAGATGGGAGTGGCAAAATTGAGAATGTTAATATGGATGTGTGGGCACACAAGGATATAATAAGAAATGTACACATAAGGAGAAAGGTGGAATGACTCCAACAGATGAGAAGATGACAGAGTCGATGTTAAGATAGTATGGACATGTGCAAAGACATCTTGAAGATGCACCGGTTAGGCGGTGCAGACAATGAATGAGATGCATGTTAAACGTAGGACGGAGATACCAAAGAAGACGTGGAGAGAAACTATAAGAAATGATATGACTTATATGACAATTGGCCGAGAGTATGGTTATTGATAGATCATAGTGAAGACAGCTGATTCATGTAGCCGATGTCATGTAGAGTGTATAAGATTTAAGTGAGAATTTTAGGTACTTACAGCTTGAATCACGCTTAAGATTATATGATAGTTTTGAAAGATGAAAATTCTAAAGGTGCATATTATGCATTAAGTATTAGGAAATACATAAAGAGGGCATGATTTAGGCTACGACTAAAAAACTAAAATAAAATAAAATAAAATAAAGCGCAATAAAAATGATTGATCCATATAGCCGACCTCACATAATGGGAAAATGTTTAAATGTAGTTATTTCTAAATCCTAAGTTTTGTGCAGGGCTAAACCCAGGCAGAGAAGAGGCAAATATTCTCTAATTGATCATTACGCGACATTAAAAAAACAAAAACAAAAAAATGTAGGTTTCTCAGTATAGAGTTACAGAATACTGACTCACTTGTAAAGAATGTATATCATCAGGAATAAATAAATAGAACGATATTATTGACAAGAGTATACCTCACCGATAGTTAGAGCCTGCATCTTAGTTTTTGGCGGAACATGTTGCCCAACCCATACGTATATCTCTGAACGACAATCGAGAATGAAGATATCTTCAGTCATTAGGTCATCCTGGTTGAAATTATAAATCTCTGTCACCTGAAACATGAAGCTGTGTTACGTAAAGCAGGAGAAGTGTTAAACCTGACAAGGGAGGTATGTGCTAAGAGTCCTTTACACACAAAAAGTTGAATGTAAGATATCAATGAACTTAATCACCAGGGATAAAACAAAAGAATAAGACGAGAAAAAAACCAATTGGGCTTTAGAAAGTTCCTTCTCAGTTCAACTAACAGATCTTCCCCCAAAACAGTCAAATAAAATAAAGCATATACAAAAGATACAAGAATGTTACGCACCTGCAGTTTTCCTGGAAGAACAGAAGTAAGTTCCACACGCCCCAGTAGTTGATTAACAAGAACTGAATCAGTAAGTGCAAAGTAAGTTTCAACATTTTAAACCAAGTCCATTAATTTTTCTAACCGTTTGCATAAGTGCACGAGAATAGGTGAGGATCAGATTCAGCATCTCTTCCGATCTTTTGGCTTCCATACTCAGATTTTCCATTCAACAATTCCCAAAACAACTCAGATTCTGCACCTTCCTTTTGCACTTTGCTCTGCATATTGGGCTGCATACATAGTTGAAGACAAGTGACTAGGTAATTAATCTGTTCAGGGAAAGCTCGATTATGATACACATACAAACACACAAAAGAAGGATAAGAAGGCTGATAACAACCCATCTCCCGCTCCCCCTCCTCTCCGAGGCTTAAGAAACAATAACAACATTTCTCATTGTTTTAAAGGCTCCCGTCAAAAGCAAGGTAGGAGGGGTCGGACGTGCTCAACCTTACCTATGTGTTGGAAACACACAGAAGTTGTTTCCAAGACTTAAGAAACAAATAGATAGAAACAGAAGGTATAACTTAGATTTCTTTATTTTTTTTTTCTTCTCTTTTTTTTTGGCAAATAACTTAAATGTATTCAAGTAAACCAAAAAGGAGGCATCAAAGAAAAAGTGATTTACTTGATATATAAACTTAACAATAATAAAAAAATAAATCAAAAAAACACATAATATTGATAACACTGAAAAGAAGTGAATCTTTAAATATCTTATACAACAACACTCAATTCTTTTCTCATTAAATCTTTAAATATCTTATATAAAATAAAAAATAAATAACAAAATACAAGTATTCACAAGTATCGTTGTACCTTTATAATATCCAGTTGCCTCTCAAGAAGTTCTTGGTCTTCAACGGTTGTAAGATTTCCAGACCATGTAAAGATGGAGGAACCACTATGCAGAATGTAACAATAGGAGGAATTTAAAGATGATGCCACCTGAAAATTGCAAAATTCACAAATGTTTCCGTGTACAAGTATAATTAATTATAACAACAACAAATAGTAAGCACAGAATATGGTCAAATATTCCCATTATCAATGAACCAAAAAAAGGCCAAGAATTGGCCACCTAGACAAATTCTTAAATTAAAACACTAAAAATAGTAGCACCCATAAGTTATGACACCTTTAAAGGCATTCATTTTAACTGCGACATAACTCTTACTATCAGATGATAAGTACAACTGCAAACAGCTGCTTGCCATTTAGCACTAATTCACATGTACATGACTTCTCTATCAACACAGAAGAAATGATAGGACCTTTATGCTCTATAGAGCTAAGAACACTTCTTTAAAGTAACTCCGGCATTAACATTCAATAGAAAGATGAAAAGCGAGCAAGGCCGAAAAGGCTGAACCCAAACCAACCAGATCCATGGAGGAACTCAAGAAAAGATGCATCAATATCCGCCATGTCAGTATGCTAGAAAAGGTCATAAGCTCATCTTCAGACCGTTCTTTAATCTCCCACTCATAGAATGGGAGAAAACACAAAAAGAGAGAGCAATAACCAAGATCATAACATTCTCAAATACAAGCCAACATATTACTTCATGGAAAAAAGAAAAAGATAAAAATAAACGAAAGCACATAACAAGTTCCACTTGCAAGTGAAATTTGCAAAGCAACCTCAAATGAGAAATACACGTCCATAGCATGGTAGGAACAGCAAAAAAAGGGCTGAAAAATCTCAATAAAGATTTAGAAAAACAGAAGAGAAGCAGAAATTACTGGTTCAACTTGAATTGCTTGCATATTCTCAGGTCCAGTACCCTGAACTCGAAACAAAGCAAGTCCATTTTCTGAATATGTATCATCAGAAATTCCATTTTCTTCTATATATTTCTTGTACTTTTCACCAACACTGCCCTGGAAATTTCCAAGAAATTAACACCAAGATCCAAAAGGCATCGATGAGATCAAGTATATAACTGTATGCCAACCTTGAAAACAATAAAGCTCTGGAAAATAGCAAAGAACTGGATAGGTTCATGTCCTTCATAGATGCAGGCCTACAAATTTCATATCAGAGAAAAAAATTATTGTAAATCCATAATACTAAACCATCATTCTCTTAAAACAGCAGAATATACCTGTGTGGCTAAGAACTTCAATGACTCGACCATTTTGCTTGCCTGTGCTGTAGCTGAGGCTCTCTTTTCCTGAAGCACATTTAGGATGACGAACAAGGCATAAATAATGAGTATTAATCAATATGAGAAGTAGTAGCACTTAGGTCCAGACATTGAATTGCAAGTCCAAAAAGATGAAGCAGAAATCCGTATCAAAATGCTTAGTCTTTGTTGCAACCTAACATGCATATTGGTACCATAGTGGTGGTTTCACTGTCAGAGAACATCCAAATGCATAACTGCAAAATTTATCTAAAAACGAAAGGAACTAGACCTCACCTCAAAGCTTCCCTTCCCAAACCATGTTCCAATTAGGTATTCTTCACTCTCCTCTCCTGGATAAGAATATTGGAAAATGTAACAGTCTCCACTGTAAAATTTTGACTGGTCTGCAGATTGAAGAAGAATCTTTTCTTGGCCATTCACACGCCAAACCTACAGAGCCATCTGGAGATATTCAATAAAGATATACACAAAGAAGCAGATGGTAAGCTGATAAATTATCAAGGTTTGCTATTCAGTGATCTTTACACACTAGAATATAACAATGACAGCCTCAGGTAAAGAGGCACTTTCATAGCAGATGAAGAATAATAGCACCTCTATTATGAAGAATTATGAATGAGCCTTTAATTTGGGCCATACTTTGAATCCATTACTGTATTTGAGCATCACATGCAATCAAATAGATCACGATGAAAATTAATGGCATATGTTAGTTCACCATTCATTTTGTTCCCAAACTGCCCAAGATCCATCACAACCCTCAATAAAGAAGCTCCTCAGAACTTTAGTTTATTTTTTATCTTACTTGTGTACAAGTGGTCACAGGGAGCATAGGTAGAACCCTTATTCAGATGTACAATGGCCCTCAAAATATTTAAACAGCAGGTCAACATTTTATGCGAAATGAAAGCCAGTCATAAACAGTGTGCCCCACTAAACTTGTTAGGATTTGGAAGAAATGACTAGCAGAATTCAGCACCCTCTTTTTCAGAAAGTGCATCACTCAAACGGCATACTACAGAAAATTTTCGATGGATCCATGAGATACAACAAAGACTAAAATTTAACCAGACTGTAAATACATAGAAATTTCAAATCAAGAGGTCAATTGTAGTGTAGCAACTTCAAGTAAGGCATACTGGCAATTCTGCCACGATTCAGAACTAAAATTTCCGCTTCAACACTTCAAAAAGTGTATCATAGAAATTAGTCATATACTGTTAAAGGGACACAATGTCATCAACTCTTTTGCTTTTTATCAATTCTACCTCTTCCCAATCATTTTAGTAAAATCACTAAATTCTGTAGGCGGTCGGAGAAGGAAACAGTACCCCATTACATTTCTGCAGGAACTCCTCAAAGATCTTTCAAGCTTGATAGACTACTACAATGCGAACTAAGCAAAATTTGAAGCAAAAGCATATATTCGTATTAGTTCATACCAGCAAATTCCCTGTGCAGTCTATGTACGGTTGAGGTCCTTCCTTCTGAGGTGTAGCTTTCAGCAAACTTCTCACATTAAGCCCTTGACGCTTCAGAAGTGCTAGGCATAAAAAGGAAGAACAAAAACCACTTCCGCAATTAGGGGACTGAATGACATTATGATAAGCTCTACTAGAATTCAGAAATAGCAGATATGTTGTATAATTTGACGAAAAGAGAAGGGACTGTGTATTAGTTACTAACCAGCCACCTTGCCTCTTCCATCCTCTGATACAGCAGCATCAGATGACTGAGGCCAAGACTCGAATTTTGATTTGAAGGGCACAGTCTCAAATCCTTCAATTACCCGTACTACATGACATTTTGGCCTATCACTTTGACGCAATAATTTCTAGGGCATAAAGATATAAAAATACAAGGTGAAGATTTATAATTGAATAGATATATCATGAAAACAATATTTAGCACAAAAGATTACATCTGCAGCTCCAATTGCAGTTTTCCTTTCATCAAGAGTAGTATTTCTGCCCATCCATAGGAAAAGATCAACTCCGCAGTCAAGAATATAGCATCTATTTGTATCCAATAAATCCTTTGAGAAATCAACTGCCTCAATAGATTCTGCCTGCCCCTTTTCAACCCTATGACAGCAAGCATAAAACAGAAAGCATCAAGGTTAATAGAATATATGTTCATGATATATGACAAAAAGGAAGAATATCTCTGCAACAAAGCATCCTCCAACAAAGTTTCAACACCAATATCCATGATGAAAGATTTTACCTTTGGAAATATGACTCCTCAAGCTAAGTGAAAACAGAGGCAAGCATATAATACCAGAAGACTTTTATACTAAGTATACTTTAGACATTTCTAAAATATATGCTAACATTTAAGCACGCATCATATGCATCTACAAAGTAGTTCAACTAGACATTTTGCTACACATCCTGGGTTACATGGACATCTTAGTTTACTGCAGATGCTAAATAAGTTGGATATACAACATTATAGTGGCCTGAATAAAATACCTAAACAGCCTAGTGGGAAGAGCAGCAGTACTTCTGTCCTCATTACTGGTAGTTTTCCTTGGAAGGGGAGCAAAGCCACCAAAAAAACCCCAAAATTCTCCAGTCTCAGCATCCGCCATTAATTTACCATCCTCTATAAAGTCCACAAAAGGCACAGCTTATATGCAATAATTGCAAAATACCATGCCATGATGATCAACTTGATAAGCCACTCACCAATTGCAGCAACCTCACATTTTCCATCATGGAAAGTGTCTTTTATGTACTGCACAACTTCAAGTGCTTTCGCCCTTTCTTGTATAGATGAGTTGGACCCGTTAAATTGAAATATTTTAGACTTGGTGTCAAGAATAAAGATGTCATCATGGTTCAGTGATGAACGGGCAAATGGAACCTGTTCCATGAGAAAGTAGTTGGAGTGAACCTAAAATTGCATCGACATTATCCTCTTCGAAGAATAGCATAATAGAAGCAACTTGCCTCTTTCACACGGACAACGTGCTTTCCTTGGCATACCCACATTCGGTTCTTATGCTCCTCAGCCTCTGCATGCCTGAAACCTGATGAAACTCCACCTTCTTGAGGTAATATACATGGCTTAAAATAAGAAAGGAACTTCTCAGTCTCATGGCCTTGAACTTCACGATATTGGACGGCACGCCCACCAAGAACTGCGTCCAACTCGACAGTTTTTATAGCTGCTGTACCTGCTTCATCCTGCATAATCCAGATTTTATGGAGCATAACAAGAATTTGGTTACAGGCAGTTGTCATATCGGAGAGAGGGTGGGGCCACTCACCTGAGAAGTATCTTTACCAAGCCAATAATGGATGTCATGGCGTAGAGCACCATTTTTTAGCGTATTAGTCTGCAAAAGGGGAATAAAGAATTTATTCATTCTACCATTGACGCTGCAACACAACCACAAAAGGTGAAAAACATACACTGCACAGTGGAAAGGACGAATATGTCTATAGCTGGGTAACTCAGGTATATGAGAATGTACAGCACTAAGGGTGAACCAATAGGTATCTTAACCAAATTTCAATCTAGATGCAATCATCAGTGATCAAATACTGGATACACACTATTAATGATTGAACCACACTATTACAGTTCATTCCAGATTTCTATGTAACACATTTGAAATTCTCAAAATTACTGCATCAAGGCTTAGAAAACTGAATTTTAAGCTTGAGGAAAGGACAGTTGAAATTTGCCTACCCTTCAATCAGTAGTACTTGGCCTCCTGCTTAAAAAATTTGACATTCTAGCACAGCGATTTAACTGAGCATATTGTATTCAACTTTCAGCTAAGGGCATCGGAGAAAACTGTAACACACGCATTTGCACATTCCAGATTTGATGGAATACATTTAACAAAATGAGCTCAAAATCAGCAATGGCTGTTTCAGTGACCAATTGTTGATTCCTAATGCTCATAACTTACTTTAAAACCAAGCTCAGTGCAACCATGAAAGTCTAAGGCACAAAATAAAGAAGGCAATCAATATTCATATGAGTTAAGAATACCGATGAGCAAGTGTCTAACAGGACCAACAACAATAGCTCTAAAGAAAATGCTGAAACCCCTAAGAAGAACATGTAGCAACTAAGACATACAACAAAGGTTATCCTTGCTGACCGAATGTAAGAAAGACAATTCTCAAGTGATAGAATTACCTTCAAAATCACGTAGGAGTCTCCATTGAAAAATTTTCCATATGAAGACTTTGGGATAGGAACAGGACGAAAATTTTCGATTCGCCATATCTCAATTCCACTTTACACAATTAAGGAGCAATAACATATTTCTGATCAACAAAAAATCTTATACCTACCATGTCTGACATGCAAACAAAGAATCTTATACCCACCATTGTCTGACATGTAACAACATGACAAATTAACCTTAATAAAAAAACTATTTACTTACCCCAAGCAATGGCCATCCCGTAAAATATATAGATACACACACATATATATACACACATGCAAGGGAAAATGACATGAAGAAAACGACTTGTTTAAACAAGGGTGAGAATAGAAACTTGGTTGGGATTTGAAGTTATTAGTTTAAGGATACGCCTTCTGTCCGGCCCCTTGAAATGCTGGATCAAGATCTTTCACTGAGACAGCCATACTCTTTTAAGCTTCTTTACAGGAAGGGAGAAGTGGATCCTGTTGAGTAAAAAATGGAAACAATACCTTGAAATATTACAATATGAAAGAGTAAAACGATATCATATAACAAATGTAAAATTAACCCAACACAAAATGGCACCTAAAGAAACCAAACAACATGGCATCCCATTCTGTAAACACTATGACCCCATGGATAATGGTCATACAATAACAGGTTCTCAGAGAAGATAAAAACAATACAAGAACGAAATAAGCAGAGGTTTCATTTAAAATTAATTCACACATTTAACTGAAAACAAATCTCTGTCACAATTCAAAAATGTCTAAAATTATAATTTAATCATATTAAATATCAGACTAATGGATTTCTAGAAGAGGTAAGGTTGCACATAACAGACCTAACAGAACAAAGTTTATACCCACTAAATTTAGGTCCTTTTTGTAAGTTAAATTTAGTTCGCTTATACATCTATAAGAGCTAATGGCCTGGGATTTCCCAAAAATTCGAAAAGACAGAATGCTTTCCTTCACCAGACTACCCATAACAAACTAAATGTGACCTACAATCGCTGAAAACACAGAGTACCAAGTTGGCAATGTTATTCTAACCTTTCTTCCTTGCAAACCTTTAAAGGCAAAAACAATAAACTCAGAAGTACCAAGGAGGCAGCAACCCAACATATTCACATGTAAATCACAAGCTTACAGGAACTGTATCATGTGAGCATTCATTCACTAATTAACTCGAAAGGACTTAAATAGAATTTCTTTTGTTCGATACAGACTGTCACTCTGTAATGACCTGACCAATCGGGCTAAGCCACTCTTTTAAGTCAAACAGGACAAATTGTTAATTCAGGGATAAATAATAGAACAGGACCAAAGCATAGAACACTAGCATGGCCCAAAAGGTACAGATGGCTTGCATAAATCCAGAAATATGTGCAATCATATGAGCATAAATGTACCAATTCCATCCGAGCAAGCACCAGTTAGAAAGATGAGAACTAAGTGGTTCACATGACTAAGCACTAACCAAAGTGAGCCAGCTCTGGAGCATGTGAGATTAGTTTTAAGCGGAATAAACCTCCTGCAGAAACTGTAAAAACAAGCCACTTTTAGAATCACATGATGTGTGATACGATCATGACTTAACCAGGCTCCTCCCAGGCCCTCCACGTCCCTCCGGAGAGTAGGAGCATGGTGGAAGAGGATGAGGAGAATGTAATGGTGCCACATGGAAAGCATACAGTAAAAGTGGCTTGGCCTCTATGCAGGTGTTTACAGTTTACTCCCGTCTGACCCACAGAGTAAAAGTGTGAATGACAAAATTCAAAGGACGATGAGCCAAGCATTTATATTGTTTACAGATCTCCCAATTTAGATTAACCCTGTGGACTAAATTATTTGTTTTAGCCATCTGAAGATTCAATGACTTGAAAATCTTCACAGAAGAATAAGATCTTGAATCGCAATTGCATTTGCAAGACCCCAGGTTCAGAAGTTCTTTAACACAGCAAGCTTTCATAATGTACTCATGCTCTCAGGACCCAAAGTTCTAATTGTTAAAATATTTCCTGGTTCTTTTCTGTGTTCCTTCCACTTCAGATGGGTAGATAGGTTAAAACGAACGCTTTTCAGAAAAACCCCAACACGAATCTGAGGTTCAACAAGTTTAACTAAGGGAATCCAGCAACAGCAGCTCATTTGTGACGATGAGATACAAAACAAAAGGTGAACATCGGAAACGGGACATCTCCTTCAGTAAAAGTGCATTGGAAAAAGGGCAAAACAAGCTCCATGAAAGCAAACTTTTGGGTAAACGAGGAAGAACATAGAAGAAGGAATTGAAGTAAACGAGTAAATCGAAATACCAGCTAGAATAAGGATCCAACAATTAAATAAGTGCAAAAAATTAATAGTATTGAAAATATAAATCCCTCCAAAAGTATCAAAACTGAATTAAAATACACGAAACGCGAATCTCTCACGATTTTCGAAAATTAGGAAAAAAACACATCGTTTCAATACAATCACCAAAGCAGCCAAATTCATAATTCACACATACACAATCCCCAAGTCATTAGAACCAATCGTCCTAAAACACAGATCACGAAATCAAACCATTTCCAAGTTCCAAAAAAATCAAAAAGCAATTAACGTACCTCTTAAAACAACGATTGCAATACAATTCAGCAACAACCTTGAAACTCCGAAACGTACACAGATCCAATGCAACAGAATCGAACTGAAACCAACAGCACAGCTCGACCAAAAGAAAGAGGAATTTTTCAAAAGGAAAAAAAGAAAGAGAGACAGCTAGCTTCTATCACCACTTTTAAGGGGAAAAGTGAGAAAGAGAATTAGAGAGAGAAATAGACAATGAGTTGGTAAAAGGAGAGGGCAAGATGATGAGTTTGCCAGCAATGTTTTATAATCACTACCAGTAGCTAAAAGAATGAAGGCCCCATTGCTTCCCCACTCATTACAGGAGAGAGCAAAAGAAAATTATGACCTGTAAAGCTTAATATTGTTTAATTTAATCAAGATTTATTAACAAAATAATTATGAGATAATTATAGAATTAATGAATAAGAGAAAGAAGTGGCAATATTCCGGGGGAAAGAAAGATGTCCGAGATCCCCTCACATCTAAATCCCTCACATTTTTCTTTTCTCTCCACCGTTTGTCACGTGTCTTTCATCTACTTTCATTCATTAAGGATCTCTCACCCTTCTCTCCACCGACTGTCACATGTCTTTCACCTACCTTTATACATTTCTCGATGAACACTCCTTATGAAGTTTTACCAATTCTCTTACTGTCACGTAACGAACGATAAGAAAGAAGTGAGGGATTTGGGAGTGAGTTTATCCTACCGAGATTGCAAGGCGGGTAATGTAACCAACTTCCGATTAGAGAGGGGATATATTTTGTAGAGGGGGGAAGGAGAGGCCGGGAGATAAAGTCGGGCACCGGCCATGAATCATGCTTGGTCATAAAGGATATAAAGGGAAAAGAAGAGACCCACCAATGCTTACAAGTTACAACTTCAAATGTGGAAAAGATTCTTTATGACTGCTACCTTGATCAACATATTCCTACGGATACAATCCTAAAGAATTTCGTAGATGATATAAATCGGATCATTCAACCGTGTTTAAGGTAAAAGGCTTAAGATTTAGTGTCTACAAGATATCTAACCATAAACATGTTTCGGTATAAGAAGCTGACGACAAGACTCAAACAGTTAAATTACATTTGTCAAAATTTGAACCGCCAACCATATATGATGACTTGTCGACGTTAGAAATCGGTAAATCTAGGATGTACAACCATAAAATTATTGATTTTTTATCTACTCTACGTCATATTTCCTCAGAATTTGGTGTATCGTATGTGATAAATTAATTAAATTATGTTTATTTTTTGAACTGTCATTGTAAATCATTGATGCAAACAATGGATTAATTCTAAGAGCCTAATGAATGAAAAGGATAAATTTGAGGATTAATGACAATTTTTCTGATCAGATTATATATCGAGTTAATCACATAATAATTTAGCATTCGTATGTTAAACTAGCAAACTACTATGAAAACATTATCTAAGAAAAAAATTGATACAATAACCAGTAGTTTTAGAATGCCATTTTAAAATGTATGCTCTAGTGGAGTTACATGGAGTCAAAGGTACACTCTTTTTTATTTTAGGATATGATGGAATAAAACAAAATGACTTATTAAATTGGTTGTGCTTCTTGTATTGTAAAATATCGGTTAATCGACACAATTTGATACAATTTTTATTATGAGTCATCGGAAACAACTTTGTATACTTCTAACACATGAGTATGGTTACATGCATCTAAACTTTCATATTCCGATATAGTCGGGAACTTTTAAAACAATAGGATAATGTCAATGTTGTTATGGTGTAGTGGGATGCATGATAGAAGCTATTTCATCTAGTCATGAGCAGTAGTGGGACATGCGTATGGAAGGAAAAGTAATCCATTAAGAGTGCGTGTGTAGTATTTTATTTTAAAAAGATTTTAAAAAGATTGATTTAAGTTTTAGTTTATGAGGTATATGGTATTTAATGAGATGTCATGTACTTTTTTTTTAATATGAAAATGCCATGTATTTAATTCCATGGCTTATACTTTTCCAGTTTTATTTGCACGTTATATTAATGAATTGAAGATATTTTTTATGTATAGCATATACATGGTAAAACTTTCTAAATCACAACATGAATTCTGACACTCACACCCACTCATCTTTTCTAAATTTCTTTGTTTTCTTTCCTTCCAGCAAGGTCAAGATCTCTACTGTCCCAAACATTGTGAATGATGTAAATCAAGAGCTCAACAGCTTTTTAAGTTGGATGAGAACTTACCCAGTGACCCATATAAGGTGTCCTCCTGCAAACTAGACCCTCGGTATAGTTGCAGTGGAACACCCACACTGTGTATGTCCATGTAATCGAATTTTTGACATCTTAAAACAAATCATAACTCAAATAACAACTGAGCTATGTCGGAGTTGTCTTTCCTATTGGCAGACATGATGGAGATTCAGAATTTGAATAAGCAAAAGATGAAAACTAATAGTAAACAATAAGAAAATAAAGAAGGAATTGAATTCCAACTGAAATTTCCAACGTTTCAAAGCATCGAAATCTGTTACTTTGACGGAATAAACAAATAGTGGGCGCATACATCTATTTGAAACACAATAATTCTTGTAATATAGCAATAGTATTCTTTATGTATCATCGACTAACCAGAAATTACTCATAAACACACAAAACTAATTAGTTCGCAAAAACAAAATCTAAAGACCATGAAAAATGAAAATGAAGTTATACAATTATTGAGTTTCTAAGCTTAAATGTCTTTACTTGTTTATAGAATTTCGTAGATTACGTAAATCAAACGATATGTTATAATGAACAGCTTTCGATAATATATCTGCAACCAATTAGGGACCGGATCTCTTCACCTCCCACACCTTCACTCTTTTGCTCACCGCTTGTCACGTGGCAGCAAAGGAGGATGGTGAGGCTAAATGAGTGTCACCCGCATCTAGACTCACCATCCCACATTGCTGCCACGTGGCGGTCGGTAGGCAATGGAATAAGGACGTGGGCGCTGAGGAGATCTCATCTCAACCAAGTATAGGTCCTAATCTAAACCATGAACTCCACAATCCTCTCCTGATGTCATGTATCGTGCGGTAGAAAAGTGGGTGAGGGAATTGTGGTGAGAGGATACAGTCCCCACTATTGAGTTGTCTATCAATTATCGCATTCTACGTCTTGGTATTTTTTCTCATTGAGCTATACTCATATGGAGAAAATGAAGGTACAAATGTTGCACGCTGAGGAGGAGAACCCTCTTAAATCATGTAAAATCATGAAGCATCTAGGCCATACTCCAGTTGGTACTCAGGTTGAGATTTGTTTCAAGAGGTCAAGAGTTCGAATCTAGGGATACGCATACTGTGGGTGTTCTACTGCTGCTAGGCCGAAGGCCTGATTTGTAAGGGATACCTTGTGTGAGTCACTGCGTAAGTCCTCATCCAACCTAGAAGACCGCTGAGCTTCTGATTTACATCCTCCACAATATTCATTGAGGCTAGAACAGTGGAAACCCTATGGCGATGGATTTCGCCTCTTGCTCCAAGTAAAATCATGAGAAATTTCTTGTTTGATGTTGCATAGACCTTGGTTAGAAAACTAGAATCCAAGAGGATAACAACAACAAATAACCCCACAACCTCGGACCTTCCATGGTGCTATGCTTTTTTTGGACCATAGGCCTTTGTTTGAGTGCAAAAATATGGTTACACCGCCTTGTCTCATGAAGCGATGGTCATGACAAGATCTTATATGTCTTGCTGCCATGGATGCACTCTAAATCATACCGAACAGGTTTGGAGAGTAATTATGGGTAATAATGCAGATAGTGATATAATTATAATTCGCTAAAGTCTGAATCATTTTAAACGTAAATCCTCCCGTTTAAGAATAAATTAAAGGGCGTTCCCGGTACACTAGATTCCTGCGTTTGCGCAGTGCTTGGGGAGAAACCGGATCGCTTCGCGATTTGGTGTATACACTCTTACCCTACACTTTATACACTAGGCAGTTTCTTCGCTTCGAACCCGTGACTTCTCATTCAAGAATACAATATTCAAAGTCCTTTGTACACATATATGTATATGGATACGTTTATACATTATTATGAGGTAAAAATGAATTATCTAATGCAAATAAATCAAATAAATTAATGAGAATAACACTATTATAAACAACCGTATGAGAATAACACTATAATACGTGAAAATAAACAACCGTATAAAGAGGAAAGAATTCTGCATTTGGTGAAATTTGAACAAAGCCTTTTAGACCTGACGACTTCGAAGGCTCTAGCCATTCAAACTATGCTTTATCATGTTTTTTTAGTTGGGTATGCAAAACCTAAAGAAATATGAACAAGTTCATGATATTTGAAAGGTAAATCCTTTGATGAGGGAGTGGGTTCTCCCCCCACCTGTACCAGAGGCCCCTTAGCCAGGTGGGATGTAAATCGAGGGATGTGCTCCACCGGCAGCCCTGCAAAGGGAGAGGACACTCGAGACTCAGCCAGCCCAGAGGCAACCCTTGTAATATTTCAACAAGGATTGTCTCCACACGGACTCAAACTCGAGACGTCGGGGTTCTAACTTCAATCACCTTTGCCACTTACCACTGGACTATGCCCATGGGGGCATGAAAGGTAAATCCTCTGATTCAAGAATAGGGCACGCAAGAAAGGAATAACATGCGGTCGAAACTTGAGGATTTATTTATTTTTTATTTTTTCAAAGAAAGAATAACATCCATTTAAAAAACTTATATGACTAAAGATGGACCACAACATTTTGGGGCACGCGAATATGATCTTTTAGATAGAAAAATCCTCTCCGATAAAGGGCGTTTACGGTGTATTATGTTTCCTCGTTTGCACAGGGTCTGGGGAGATGTCGGATTGCTTTACGATCGGATGTACACAACACAGGGTCTGGAGAGATGCTGGATTGCTTCGCGATCTGTGTGTAAGAGGCTGTTTTAAAGGGCGTTCCCGGGACATTAGGCTTCCATGTTTGCACAAGGTTTGGGGAGGGGGCGGATCGCTTCACGATCTGATATACGTGGCCTTACCTTACACTTTGTGTAAAAGATTGTTTCCGCAGCTCGAACCCAGAACCTCAAAGTCACAAAGCATCAATCTAACCAGTTGCTCCAATGCTCACCCTCTAACTAGAAAGTATGTGATATACGCAGCCTTACCCTACACTTTGTGCAAAACTGTTGCCGCAACTTGAACCGCAACCTCAAAGTCACAAAGCATCAATCTAACCAGTTGCTCAAAGGCTCGTTCCCTAACTAGTAAGTATTTGAAAAAAAATTAAAAGCATTTAGGTGAAGAAAGAGCATAACCTTGGGGTGCATATACAACAATTATATAGTTTCAATAAGAGTTAATAAATACTCATTCTAATTGTTGATAGGATATAGTTAAATATGGAAAATGGTATATGAAGCCATTTGTAAGTTCATATTTGTCTATCTCTTACTCCCTAAAGTTGTAAGTTCAGTATTTGTTTATAAGTAACTTCTTTGATTATGTTGTAAGTTCGGTATTTCTTTCTGAGATATTCCTAAATGTTCGGTGTATGATTAATTTTAGAATTATCATTCTAAATAACAAATATAGACAATGCATTAACGGTAAGCATTATATAGATCAAAAGGGTAAAACTGTTTTTTCTTTATATAGTTTGATAATCATATAATACATTGAATATAATACTCGGATAGCTTAGAATTAACATGTTGAATGTATTAAATAAATATTAATGTAATTTAGAATCCCATTTTTAAAGTTGTGCTGTAATTGGTTACATGATAGAATCTG
This sequence comes from Eustoma russellianum, assembly GCA_036186865.1. Taxonomy (NCBI): domain Eukaryota; kingdom Viridiplantae; phylum Streptophyta; class Magnoliopsida; order Gentianales; family Gentianaceae; genus Eustoma; species Eustoma russellianum. The sequence goes on along the minus strand of AP025071.1, from coordinate 27,961,749 downwards.
TTTCACCTAGTACAACAACAACACTACTCCATTGCTTTAGAGGCTTCCGTCTATGGCGGGATATGGGAGGTCGTATGTACACAATACACATGTATTAGAAACACACAGAGGTTATTTTCCGATGAACTATAATTGCGTCAAGCTGTATTGATCAAATGTTTCACCTAGTCATGAGCGGAAATGGGCATGTATATCGAAAGGCAAAAATAATCGATTAGAGTGCTGGTGTGATATTTAATTCTAGAAAGAAAAAGGTTGGATTTTAATTTGTAAGGTGTGTGCCATTTCATTCTGAGAAAAAAGTGGTTAAGTTTTATTCATGAGGTTCTCTTAGGAATAATGTGTCATATACGTAATTATGAGGCTTGTCAGTTTTGTTCTAAATACTTGTTAGATTAATATAGAGGGGGTGTTGAGCAACTAGTAAGATTAATATTTTATGACCTTGAGGTTACGGGTTCGAGCCGCAGAAACAGTCGTTTGCACAAAAAAATGTAGAATAAGCCTGCGTACATCAGATCGCGAAACGATCCGAACTTTCCGAACCCTCTGCAAACGCAATAGCTTAGTACACCGAAAACGTCTTTTTTTACTTTTCAGGTGGTGTTTGGTGGGGGAGGGGTTAGGAATAAGTGATATGTTTGGATTCCTTCAAACCCATAGAAGTTGTTTGTTTGAGGAAATGGGGGGTATGGGTTTCAGTTTGATATCACGTATTTGGTAATTGATATCATTTTTTGATATACTAGTCCCCTTGTTTATCAATATAGGGGAATGAGGGGGGAACGAGGGGTATGGCCGGTTAACGCCGCCGGTCACTGCCGTCGGCCACCGTCCGCCGCCGGTCCGCTGCCGTCGGCCGGTCAAATTTTTTCGGCCATTTTCTCGGACGCTCACATTCGATACCCATTTCAATTCCGGTACATTTCAAACACCATCAATGTCTATTATACACATTCCCACTTCAATATCAAACAACCATCAATGTCTATTTGTATGTTATATATGTTATAATAACGAATTGGAGATATTTTGTACATACGGCAAATCTTTATACTTTATAAATCGGAGATATTTTGTACCTGATTTCTTTTCTTCTTTTTACACATAATGCAAATTTAGAAATTGGAGTAAAAGAAAAAAGAAAAAACCAAGAAATTATGAAAATTCTATTTGTTTGCTACTCCATATATCCGCATAACAACATAAAATTAATTAGTCGCCCCTGGTCATAGTCCAGTTAATATTCGGGTTGAGATTTATTCCAAGATGTTAAGAGTTCGAATCCAAGGACACGTACGTGTGGGTGCTCTACGACTGCTAGACCAAAGACCTAGTTTACAGGGGACACCTTGTGTGGGTCACTGCGTAAATCCTAAATTAACCTAGGAGCCCGTTGGATTTCTTATTTACATCCTCCACAATGCTATTTGGGGTTGGGAAGGTGAGAGGCCTCCGGGATAAGAGATTTCACATTTTACTCCAATAAAGTTAATTAGTCGTCACACAGCTCAAGACATAATTTGATGATACTCGTGTTGAGACATTGAAAATAAAAAAAACTAATCAACCCCACAACCTTGGACTTTACATGGATGTTATGCTTTATTTGCACACAGTAGGACTTTAAGTGGGGATAAGATCACCTCACTGCAAGGGGGTGCGGTGACGCGTGACCGTGTGACACGTGGCACCAAGGGGGTGGTGAGGCTAGATGAGGGGTCACCCTCATCTAGCCTCACCACCCCCTTTGGTACCACGTGTTGCGTGGTCACAAAAGGGGTGAGGGAAGTTGGGGTGAGGAGATTCTAACCCCTTTAAGTGAGTACACAAATATGGTTAGACTACCTTGTCTCATGAACTGATGGTTATGTCAATATCATAGAAAAATAAAAATGTAGCTGCGGGGAATGCTTCCAAGAGGAAACATCTTAAATTGGATAAAATCTTGAAAATTCTATTTGTTTGTTACTTTATAAATCATAGTTACAGTCCATCCGCATACGGACACAAAATAATTACATAAATTTTGGACTTACATGCATGTTATGATTTATTTGCATTATCATAGGACTTTAATTATATTCACAAATATGGTTAGAATACCTTGTCTCATGAAGTGATTGTAAAATATGTCTCCTTGCCCACGGATGCATCCTAAATCATATATTCTTTCTGTCGTAAAATTATTATTTTCACTTAACTTTTTGACATATGGTAGATTTCAAAAATATTTTAGAGTATCTTTTGAAACTTGAGCTTATATGAGATGAGGCACATGTGCACTCAAAACCTTAAATCAATGAGTGGTAACCTATGTATTTTATCTCAAAGTGTCAGATATGTGACAATATTATCAACACCCGCCTTTCACGTGGCAACGTGGCTTTAGACACAAACGCGTCTTAGAACTCGTCATCTATCACAAACCACAAGTCATAACCCGTCATCCATCACAAATCACAAGCTATGCATGAACTTCTAGACTTAGATGAGGAGAAACAATAAATGGTCATACCATAATCTGATCATTTTAGTCTTTAATCTATGTAGGTTATAACACATTTACTTATATTATGCCTGGTCCAACTCGTATACTTTCCAAAACCATTTCCAATTATCCCAAATAATTATATTTTGTACCGTCGGTTTTTGTTGTAGTTATTCATAAAATACCATAAAATCTCTCCGCTTATACATACCCTGTAATCTAAAGATATTCCCGCACGTACGGCATGTAAGTTTTTTTTATTAATAATGATAGTACATAAATCATCTTTGAATATATTTTTATTGCGTAAAACAGCATCCAAAAGAATAAGTCTCGGCAAGCCAAATTTATACCTTCCAACTTTTGTAGCAGATAATTCAAGATCACACGTTTACATTTCCAAGGTTTTAAAATGTATCCAATGAAGTCTCAAGTTCGGTTAAAAAAGTCTGGCCTAGAAATGCTTAAAATACAATACTACCAATAAAAACTTGGAGGACGTTTGATTTAAACTTAGGTATCAGTATCAAAAGCGGAATAATAGATGCTTAAATCGAAATGTATTCGAGCTCTAAAACTATATATATTTGGTATAAAAGCTGGATTATGTATAATTACCACACATACTTTGAAACACATTTGAAAAAGAATAGGAATTAAAATGCACAAACACACGGTGGTGACATGGTGATGGCACTTGGTGGGGCGGTGGTGGCATGGTGGCAGTGCGGTGGTGGGTGGTGACAACGCGCTGGTGCCGACGGGGTGGTAGGACGATAGGGTAGTGATGGAGTGGTAGTGCAGTGGGGCAGTAGCGACTCGACGATAGAGTGATGGTGGCGAGTGGCGGAAGAGATGGCAAGGTGACGGTAGGGTAGCGGTGCGGTGGTGACATGGTGTCAGCATGCTGTTGTGTGTTGGAATGGAAAAATGAGTTTTGATACGCTATAAATTAATTTTCATACCTTTCAAACAAAAAAAATCATTGCTTTTCATACCCTTCTTAATCGCAAAACCTACGAGCCAAACGTCCTTAAAATAAAACTAAGGGAAATAAACCTAGAGGTTTGGTTTAACTTTCCTTATATGACTATAAATTACACACGTGTACTACTTTTGTCCATAAATAACGCTGTTTTATGCTTGGCAAAAGGTTGAACCCCAATTCAAAGGGCCTCGACTGCTCCAGCCACAAGAAGCTGCGTGGAGGATGTAAATCAGGAGTCAGCGGCCTCCTATATTGTGTGAGATCTTGCACAGTTACCCACACAAGGTACCCCACAAACCAGGCCTTTGGCCTGGCTGCAGAGGAACACCCACACTGTGTGCGTTCCTGGATTTGAACTCATAACCTCTTGTTGACAATCTTCAATCCGTGTATCAACTGGACTATGTCCTGGGGCAATAAGGCTGTTTTCTAGCTGGACTGAAGCACTCCTTTTTCGAGTTGAATTGAAACACTAATGACATTGTTAAGGTGTTATTTGTCAGCTTGTCAATATAAATTTCTTACTTGTCTTCATTATTGCAGATTCTTATAATCCTTCAGAAGCATTAGTGAGTGGTGTTGCTCCTGATTCGTTCTGAGTTTTTCAGGGTGATGAGTCAAAATCTGACCTGTTCAGAAAAGGTTAAAATCGTCAGTTAGTCAACAAACAATCAATGACAAATTTAGATCTGGGATGATTAATTCATACAACTCGGCAGAAATGCACTTCTGCTCGGCCATTACTATCTTTAGTTGAAGCAAGTATATTAAAATGTATGCCCAAGTCAGGTCGGTATTTGTTCAATATGGCCGAGAATGGTTAAAAATAAAGTCAGTTTTATAAGGACAGTTTGACATACTGTGTCTCGGCTCGGCAATGCTTTAGTCAAAGCAACCGCTTCTAGTCAACTTCAGCAAATACAAAGAATCAACGGTGCACAACTTCTAAAGGACGCATATTTAGCTCGGACTCGGAACAGCTTCGGCCTCAGCCTCTTATCGACACCGAGCTCTAGCCTCGGCCTTGCTTTCATAAAGGCTGTTGCTCAGAGTATCTCGGATAAGATCAAAGAAGATATTATCAACTGCCGTCTGGGACACACCAAGACAATTCTGCAAAGTGCTTTCCAGGTGTCAAGCATCGCTTGGCTAAGTACAAAGTCATCATTGCTGACCGACCTACCCATCATAGAGTCAGCCACTAACACAGCTACAGTCACAGGCACTTGCCTCATCAGACTGCGCTTCTGCAGCAGACAAGACAACTATCTCAGACACGCAATCGTCCCATCATCGGGCAGAGGGACAGACCTCATCAACTTTGTCTGTAAATACACCCTTTTCTAGACAGGGAAAGGGATCCGATCCAATTTTCACAACTTCAACTACGACTATCGAAGCTTTTTTCTAAGAACTCCATCTCGGCAGACCTCAAAACAGCCTAACTCTCAGTGAGACTTTGAACCAGATTCATTCTAAACCTGTATTCCAACATAAATTGCCTACTAAAATACCCATAATTGACTTGAACGTCGGAAGTTTTTTTAGGGCAGCGCTCTGGACCTCTAACATTTCTTTTCCATCTCAGGTTCTTTTGACGGATCCAGACGAACTGATGTATTCGGTGAGGATCCTGGCCTCATCACAGGGCAAATTAAATGACGAAAGAGACGGGTTAATTACAATCTAGCAAACTAGTTTGTTAGTTTGACCCAAGTATAGAATTCAATGTGCTACGTTTTTCAAGGCTATCCACTCTCTGAACATAATGATATGTGGTTACATTTTCTAGTAAAATTATCTCTTTGATGAGGAAGTGGGTTCTCCCCCACCGGTACCAGAGGTCCCTTAGCCAGGTGGGATGTAAATCGAGGGATGTGTTCTACCGGCAACCCTGCAAAGGGAGAGGACACACGAGACTCAGCCAGCCCAGAGGCAACCCTTGTAATATTTCAACAAGGATTGTCTCCATACGGACTCGAACTCAGACGTCGGGGTTCTAGCTCCAATCACTTTTGCCACTTACCACTGGACTATGCCCATGGGGGCTAGTAAAATTATCTCTCAAATGCCCCTGTCGAAAAAAAATCATTCGATTCTTATATTGTGAAGTAGCAGTTAATCGATCCAACTTAACGCAATTTTCATTATAGGCCATCGAGAAACAACCTATGTGTGTTTCTAACACATGGTATAATTGTGTACATCCGGCCCTTCCATACCCTATCATAAACAGAGACAACTAAGGCAATAAGATAATGTTATTGTTAGTCGATTTTATAACTTTCCTTTGAATTATATTAGAGTTTATGTGTCATCCATTTTAACAGTAGTTGCTTTCACTTTTGTCTAAAAATATATGCTAAATGGAGAAATCATGTATATCTGTTGTCTACCATATATAATTTTTTATTTAAAACAAAATGTAAGTAAAATATGGTCACAATCACTATCAGAGGAGACTTAATTACTATTAAAATCTAACTCCATCCAGCCAATTATATAAAACCAAGGAAAAAATCAAATTAAAGATAAAAAAAGACAGCCACAAAGTCATCAGCCGCCGCTAGTCTGCATCGCCGAAACACTCAAGTGTCGCCGTCGAACTCACTATGTCGGTGTGGATATGGTCCCACTGTCGCTTAAAATAGAACAAGAATATATGAAGTGTAAGTTAATTGCACCTGTTATCCAATGTTATTCATAGAATTTTAAGTGTCATGTATCCATATTTATTGGAGATATTAACACATGACATTCTTGTTTACGTCATATATAGTCACTTTTTATTTAATTTTTAAAAGTTGAAAAATAATTCAAAAATAAAAAAAAAACCTCACCCTCTACCCCCACTCTCACGCTTTTCCCCTCTCCTTTCTTCCCCGAAAGGCCCAAACCTAATACAATTCTCTCTCCTGTAGTATGTCTGAAGCCAATGACCAGTTCTCGATATTTTTTATGCCAATTTCTTGTTCAGTCATCCAAAGTTAATTTTTCATCCAATTTCTTAAACCAAGATTGGAAAACTTTGGCAGGGGGAAGGGTTTTGGTGCTGTTGCTCCGCCGCCGCTGATGGTGGATTGGAGGAGGTGATGGTGGAGAGCAATGGAGGAAGAAAGATATGAAGAGATTTGTTCTGCATTTTTCTTTTTCTTTTACGTTTAAATTAAAGGTAAAATTCATTATTGTGGAACTTTGAAATCGTTAGTGATATCATCATTGTTAAGAGATCCATCTTCACGAACAATCTCTTGATGCGATTGTGTGCTTCGTGCCATTTCGGCTTTCATTAAGCTGCTAGTAGCAGCATTTCCGATGCGCTATCAGTTGCTTATTGTCTTCTCCCTGATTTATCGTTCTTGTTTCCTTGCGAACAGCTTCACCCCGTTCTTTATCCTCCATGTTCGGTCCCTTAACATAACTCCCTGATTTATCGTTCTTGTTTCCCTGCGAACAGCTTCACCCCCTTCTTTATCCTCCATGTTCGGTCCCTTAACATATTACTGAGGTGGTTGCCCTTTTCATATTACAGAAAAAAGAAAAAGAAGAATGAAGATGAAGGAAGAAGATAAAGATGGAAGAATGTCGATTTGTAGCGGAGGGAGGTCAATGGTGTGGGTGGGGTGGTGCGGGTTTTTTTTTTATTTTTGAATTATTTTTTTTCTTAAACTTTTAAAAAATAAATGAAATTGCCGACGTCAACAAGAATCCCATGTGCTAATTCCCCAATAATTGTAGATACCCAAAAAAATTCGTTAAAATACGAATAACACTTAAAATTTTATGGATAACTTTGGATATCAGATGCAATTAAATATGAATAACGACATAGTTGACTCTTAATGAATTCAGTTCACAAGTCACAACTCATGGAGCACAATAATAAAATGTAATATTCCTTATGATATGTATATGTTTAGGTTAAGATTAGAGGCGCGCAAGTTCAGTCAACTATTCTTTTCCCATCAAACATTTTTACATTTTTCCAACTGTTCCATCAGAATTTTTATGTCTTTAGATTAAAGATCGAGTTCGAGTGTCATTGAATTTGAGTTGAACTTGAACCAAATTCGAAAATATTTTGAGATCATGTCACTTCGATCAATCGAATTTAAACATAATACTTAGCTTCATTTTCTAGTCATTTGGATCGATCTAAGTCATGTGACAAGCCATTCTTGCTTTACTTAAACTCCAATCAACCTTCATTTTTCGTTCTATTGCCTTTACAAACTAATATAACATGTGTGCGGTTAGGAACGGTTTCATCCAGAACAACAGAAGCAGACAATGGAAATAAGAAGAGAAAAACAGAAGATAATGAAAAGAAGCAGCAAAACTTGGAGAAGCAGATCATTAATTACAGAGGGGAAAAAAGAGGAATATAGCCTTTCTTACAGAAGTGCTTGTTTAGTTTCTGTCCAGCTCTATGAGGCCATAAAAGACAAATAATTAGACCTCAAATGGAGCAATACAATCAAAAAATCACATTCACTCCCCAGATGATGACACCAGAATCATTACAATGGCATTCTCTATCATATTTAACATGATGGGAAGGAGGCAAAATTCCTAGTATGAAAGATTTCGACTTTGAAGCTGAAACATGAAATTTCTACGGAAAAGATAAAAAGAATAAACACCAGGTTAGTAAAAAAAATCTTGTTTGATTAGTGTGCAGGTAGATCATTTTTACACTAAACACGTTCTTCTTCGTAATTTCCACTGTGGGCATCACCATTTTCTTTCTGGAGCTTAGATTTGGATAAGTTCGACGATTGTCTTGAACATGTGGAGGGTAATTGATGTTGAGGATGCAAGTTAAGGTATGTGTAGTAAGACATACCCCCAATAGCCACTATGGCTCCTGCTAGGCTAGTTATCCCAGGGTTTGAACCAAAAAGAAGAAAACCTCCCAGAAGCAGCACACAAGTTTTGAATTGTCCAAGGACTGCATGTGTTGTTGCTGAAGTAGCCCTGCAACACAAGGTCCAGTGAGAAAATATAACCAAATAATCTATGATTCTTAGATTCCCAATGCTAAACTGCGCCAAGTGAGCGCGTTTGTGATGATACCAATATACTGAAAATAAAACAATCTCTCTTTCAAAATGCCCAGATTCCAAAAGACTTTAGAGGAAACTGAACTATCTGGTTCAGTAGAGCTGAAACATGAAATTGTTCCATTACTAGATTTTTCAAAGATGGAGAAGTGATCCAGCAAGAAGGAACAGATATTAAGGACAAGTGAAAACAGAAATATCTAAATTAAAAAATAGGAAAAAGGTAAAAGAAACCACTTACCCAAGGGCTAAGGCACCTGACCACTGAAGTAAGAAGCCTAGAACAGCAGAGCCAGCAATAATTGAAGAATTGTATAGGCTCCAATCAAAAGAAAGGACACCAGGAGGATCAAGCGTTGGCATCATGGTCACCAGAAAGAACAAGGTAATGGGAGTAGTTTTCCACATCAGCCTGTGCATATTTGCTTTATAATCAATAAGTAATAAGCAAGGACTTCATATGAAACAATCTCCACAGAAAAAAAAGGATCTTAAGAAGTATTAAAATAATTAGAAAGAGCACGAAGCATACGCCAGAGCTGTCCAGTTCTCCTGCTGCTGAAGATTTGACCACAGTATCTTATTAATAGCACTTGGAATTATCCATGATACCGCAATGCAAGCCCCGAAAAAGTGAAATTGTAGATCAGTTACAGTAGCAACAGCAACACCAGCAGAAACTAATGAGAGAGCAATAACCTGAAATTGATGATCTTATTGGAGTCAACGTCTAGCACAGAAAATGTCAAACTTCCTCATATAGATGAAGGCATAATGTATTTCAAATATAGAATGACTGTTGGCCAGCAACAAAGAATAGTCTCTGTAATTAAACATGGTGAGGAAGACATAGAGCATGTCCATACCTAAAGTTAGATTTCGATAAATTGACAGTTTATTGATGTGTCAGTATTTCTATAGACTAAGTTAGCCAGTCTCCTATTATCTATAGCATGCTTCAACTCCAGGAATTGTGTATTACGAGAAAGGTTTATCACAACCAGAAACTTTTAATCTGTCTGACACCTACAGGTAACTCAATTTTGCTTAATAGTAAGTTATTGAAGTGAGTCTAGTGTTTGTAGATTTGAGAAAGCTAACGAGGAAGCTTTAACCGAATCTACTTCATCAACATCAAGAAACGTCGATAGAACTGGATGAGAAAGGATGTACGTTTCTGGATGAGAAAGAAAGTTTTAACCGAATCTACTGAATCAACTTCAAGATATGTAGAAAAGAGAGAGCTAACACATTGCTTTATGTTTACATAATCTACATACCTTCATAAAAGATATCTTCTTCCGAAATAAAATGAATTCTGCCAAAATAATAGCAGGCGTCACTGCTATCTTAGCCATCTGATAAAACCCAACACTGGAAATACATATTCAAACAAAGACTTAGAATGAACAGAAGTGAGAACTGTTAAACCCAACCATAACTAACGCAATATCTCACCTATTATACTTCAAGCTCACATTTGCAAGGCCGGTAGAAAGGGACATCACCATACCAAGTGAGAACAAAGAGGAATATCTAATTGGCTTTGAGGGAGATGACAAAGGAAGAATGGATAGAACATGCAGAATCGCCATAATAAACCAACTACATATGTAGTGGATAAAGGTCAGAAAAATTGGAAAGTTAAATCCAACTTTTACAAGTACCTGTACACATCAGTAGAAAATAAGTCAAAATTTAAGAAAAACAGCCCCCAAAAAAAACATATAAAAGACTGACCAATTTGTTCATCAGGATAATGCTGACAGAAACTAAAAAGTTGAATATCAGAGCAACAGTAGGACCAAAGAAGGGTTGTTGTTGACGCTTAGCACCCCCTAACGAGCGCAGCTTGCTAAATAAGGAACCCCGTAATTCCTCCAGTGCTCTTCCTGTTTAGATCAAAAATATTTTATTTTGAAACAAATGAAATAAAAATTGAAAACATCAAAAGGAAGTGCACAAACATTGTTGTAAAGAGACGAGGTTAACTAAGAAATAAAACTATTATGGACACACATATGCCCACACGCAAGATTAAAATGCCTGATCAAGCAATAATAGCAATTTCCTGTCCTATCAAATGAAAGAGCAATTTCACATAGCTGAACAGTTAAAATTACCAGGAAGTTATCTATACTTGAGTCAAGATCTAAATCACTTATTTATCAAAGTAGTCCTACCTTCGGTGTTAGTGTAGAACAAAAACAAGTGAACAAAAAGCACCAAGTTTATCATTTGATTACCACATTATGAGCCAGATTGCAAATTACAATTTTGATTTCCATAATATTTCTACAGATGATTTCAAGAAACTTAAGAAAGATACAAGAGAAATCAGAAGGTATTACAAATCTCACCTCTAAGCAAGATGCACATCTACACCTTTAAATATGTATACACAGCAAGACTGCCCTATATTTTAACATGTTCTAACTAAACTATTGATCTTAATGATGATCAATTCGGCCTACAGACAAAGTTCTCAATCTAATTGCTCAATTTTAAGTTTTTCAGAGCATTAGTCAAAATCAGAAGGCACAACCATACCTGCTACCTCCTCTAGGGAATTTGCCTTTGCGGCCTCCATTAGGTGAAGCAACTTAAACCACCAGTAAAAATACCTTAATGATAGTGATCAGAGAGAGCAAATACAGGAATATAAAGCAAGGAGAAGGGTCCAAAACATAGGAGGATAAGGAGAAAACCAAAGAATTTAGGCAATGAAGAATATATCTGAAACAGAAAAGGAAAAGGAAAGAGAGGGAGAAAGGCGGGAAAAAAAGAACCATCCTTGAAATTAGGAAGAAAGAAGAGTTCTATAAAAGAAGGGAAACAATGGTAAGGTGTTTCGAAAAATTCCAATCCAATTAGATAAGTTCAAACTCTGGGGATAAAGTAATGTTTGCAATATTTTGAAGGAATAAACATGAAAAGCTATTTTCATGGTAACCCCAAGATTTATCAAACCACGTAAAGCATCCACCAACAATCCATTATTTTCTTTGTGATTGACATGTACCTCAAAAATAGACACATAAAGCTACTTCTAAACAAATCATAGGGCAGAACTGCTTATCGCTCAACCATTCCAGCAAACTAATCAAATCAATACACCAAGGCCCTAAGCGATTATCACTAATTGCCATCAGCAGCCCAAAATGAAAAAAAATGCAAGGAATCAAAAAGTTCGAAACTTTAGGGCAATAAGTTCCTTCAAATTACGAACTTTTGCGTTCTGCGACAAATACGAGAAAATCCCAGATGCTGATTTCACAGTAAAGCCCGAAAATTTGCAGAAAAATCCTGACTTTGCAAGTAAATCACCCTCTATACAAGAAAAAGATCGCAAAAAATGCAGGGGCAAAAAAAAAAAAGCAAAGGTGGAGTACCTTTTTCACCAGCATCACTGTCCTTACGCTTGAGAAGTTTCCTAACGTCTTTTCGCATTAAAAATCTCAACATCTTCTTCAACACTAAGCTTCAACTGGCTTCAGTGGCAACCAGCAAAATCTACAGTGTCAGCATTCTTCTTCAAAACCTCTTATGAAAACGATGCAGAACCACAAAAGGGCTTTGTCACGGGCACGTTATACTGCGGATGCTGCGGAGACTTAGGAGAAATCGAAGCAAAAAAATCATGAAAAACAAAGTGGCGTGTGTTTCAATATTTGTTAACGGTATCTTGAAGCTTGGAGTAAAATGTGGGGTTTAGTACAAGGAAGACAGTAGTGGTAATAATAGTGGAGTTTGTTTTACTTCATCAAAATTAATTTTGTATTAAAGTATATAATTGGTTTCCTAATTTCGTTTGGTCGTCTCCCACACATTAAACACGCTATTGTCGCCATCATGACTAAACAACAACAACATTATTCCATTGTTTTACAGGTTCTCGCCTATAGTGGAATATAGGAGGTCGGATATACTCAACCATAATTGTCTTACAGACTTCTCGCCTATGGCGGGATATGGTGGGTTGAATGTACGCAACCATAACCATGTGTTATGGGGTCGGATGTACGCAACCATACACATGTGTTAAAAACACATAGAAGTTGTTTCCGATTATCCATAATGATGCGTCAAGCTATATGTCGATCGACTGGTGTGGTTAGAAACACACAGAAGTTGTCTCCGATGACCCATAATGATGCGTCAAGCTATATGTCGATCGACTGGTACTTCACAATATAAGAAGAGCCGCGCTTCCATCATCACTATAGTATCAGGCAAATTTTAAAATATTTTGCGGGTGTATATTATTACTTGTTATTCGACAAATAAAATAGAAGAAATTTAATTAGGAGCCAGTAAAGTAAAATTATTAATTATAGTTTTTTCTTTCGTTTTAACCATGGTAGTCAGAGGAATGAATGGGTTAGTGTCCTAGAGTCTAAACTTTTTTTTTTATAAATGCATATTTTCTAGTTTAATCGATGATTAATAATAAATGATGAGATAAAATCAATAGTGTAAAATGACAAATATGTGTACTTATAATAAAAAGAATATGTATTCATAACATTTTTTTTTATTTATGGTTACTTGTATTTACTAAATTCATTCATAAGACACTAACAAACCATATCCTTGTTATTGTGTCATCTACGTAGGTACATATAGAGCCGACGGTCTTACTGGAAACAAATTCTCTATCCTTTGCGATGAAAGTATTGTTTGGCTGCATCCGTCCTCCTTATATTCTAGACATAATTTTTACTGTCGTGACGACATATACTGGGTATATGTTGTGTCGTGTGTATGGATATAAATATGATGATGAAACCACATGGATGGAATAATGAATGTGTGTGTGCGTTTGTGTTTCCTTTGTTTTTCTTTTTTGAATCAATAGAATATTCAGTGAAATTTAAATTTATGTGCTTGCGTGCCTCTCCACGGAAAGATTGATTTAGTTTGTGAGGCATTTTATATTGGTCAAATATCGTATAACTCTGTTAATAACTTGTGAAAACATATCCATGTTATAACATCAATACCTATTTTACAGCAATTCATACACAACCTTTTAACTTATTTCATCTAATACTACAACAACATATCCTATTGCCTTAGAGGCTTCCGCCTATAGCGGGGTAGGGGAGGTCGGATGTACGCAACCATACTCATGTGTTAGAAACACACAGAGGTTGTTTCCTAATGATCCATAATGATGCGTCAAGCTGTGTTGATCAACTGTTACTTTACAATATAAGAAGTGCAGCCAATTTAATGAATAATAAAAATTGCAGATTTTGAACTTTCATTATTCAAAGTGGACTTTATGAATAGACATTAAATTGCCTTCAATTGAATCCACTGAATCATTTGAAAAAGGAAATGTTACAATTAGAACCACCCTTCAAAGACACAAAACATGTTATAAGGTGAAACATACACATGTCTAGTTGCCTCAATCAATCAAGAATTGAAATACAAGAATAAATTAGCTTTACATGCTTCTTTAAAAGCTCCTTGTATAAGAGATAAATCAGCTGTTCTTAATTTGTCAGTCATTTGCTTCCATATTTTGGGAAAGAAATTGAATCAGTAGATGTAGGAGAAGGGGAAAAATCTACTGATATTGTATCCCTTGAATACATCTCATTGTTCTGTTTATGATCCAAGAAAGCATGTCTCATTAGTCCTCCTGCCTTTTCAGCCTTGCAACTTAGCATTGTGACAACTTGTGACATTGGTGGTCTCAAATTGGCAAGTGGTTGAAGGCATAAGAAAGCCACATTTAGGACTTGCATAACATCCTCCTCCACCAGCCCCTCCTCCTCCAACAATCTTAGATCTATCAAATCTTTCTCCTTTGATTTTCCAAGTAGCTTCCATGCCTATTGAACATGTACACACGTGGAAGTTAGCAGAAGACCGCGGTCCTAAGGAAAGAGACCAAGTAAAAGGAACATCAGATAACCTACATATTCAGGTAGGTATTGCATCTCCACCTCTAGATCAAGATCTGTATTCCTCCTGCAGCTGATGATCTCCAACACCAGAACCCCGAAACTGTAGATATCTGCCTTCTCTGTCAATTCTCCTCTAATTGCATATTCAGGTGCTGTGTAACCTCTAAAAGGGTAATAGCCATATATATTACTATTTCCATGGACTCTTTCTTAAGTAGAAAATCTTCAAAATTTGAAAGGGAACTCAGACCACTTAGCATATCTTTCTTTCAAGGTAGTAAAATAAGGAAATGCATTGCACACAGCATTACAGTGGAAACACTTACAATGTTCCACCAAATGTAGCGCTGAGGAAAGCTTGGTCTTCAGGGAAGAACCTGGCCAGGCCAAAATCTCCAATTCTTGGTTGAAATTTCTCATCAAGAAGAATGTTGCTTGCTTTGATATCTCGGTGAACAATTCTGAGGTGCGAATCCTCGTGTAAGTATTGCAGACCACGAGCCACTCCAACGATTATTTGGCGACGCATCTTCCAGTTCAAGTATACTTCACTTTTCCCTGCACGAGCGACAGTAATGTCATCCAGATATAAGTGGAAGGGATAAAGGAAACCTCATCGAGAATTAGTCTTCACATGACCTTGAGCAGAACTGCTCAAGATTCACTTCTTCAATAGAAGCCTGTTATATTATGGTTAGGGCGGTTGAACGATCACGTTCGGTTGGTATTCGTTAGGTAATTATTTGTTAACGAGCTGAATTCGAATAGGTATTCGGGGTTCGTTTAGTCAAACGAACCGAACTGTTCGCGAACTGTTCGGCTCGTTTAAACAGTTTTAAGGTTATCGAGCCGAACTCGAACCAATTTTAAAGTTCGTTTAGCTAAACGAACCGAGCCAAACAGTTCATTTAACTAAACAAATCCGAATTCGAAAACCTAGTATTTGGTTCAGTTCGGTTCGTCAACACCCCTAATTATGGTACCAGCAAAATAATAAGCAGGTCTTGCTCTATTTTTATAAGTTGGCTCAAAGGGGATTGTGACAATGACTTGCACCAATCCACTCTAAGTAGGGAGCTTTACCAATTCTACCAGCTTGGTAGAATGACCTCTTCAGGGCCTAAAGCTGCATGACTTTACCTATCCATAAAACCAAATTGCCTTTCTTCTCTCTTTCCCTGTAGCTTATATTTATAAGGGCCTCCATTTTTGGTTAAGGAAGCAGACTACAATTTCTAGATATATTTCACATCCTTTTTTTTTTTTTGGTGGGGGGGGGGGGGGGGAATTGACACAAAAGAACATCTCCACTGGTGATAAACCTTAGGAACTTTCGAGTATTACATATATGAGCACTTTACCAGAACTTTCTAATACGCAATTGCCAGACAAGAAGACAGCTCTAGATTTCAACCATAGTTCTTTGATGTTCATTAATGCTATTTACTTTAAGTTTTATGTTAAGTCTATCTAATCATGACAGAATTTATGTAACCAAATGCATGCATTTACCGTAAAGGATGAGGTCCAAACTCCTATTCTTCAAGTACTCATACACAAGAAGCCGCTGAGATCCATCCGAGCAACACCCCAACAAGCGGACCAAGTTCTTATGCTGTATGCTTGTGATCATCCTCACTTCTGCAAGGAACTCTTTTTCTCCTTGATGTGACTTATCTCGTAACAGTTGCTTCACTGCAATCGATTCTCCATTTTCCAGCTTCCCCTGTTAAAATGTAGTACATTTTTCACATCAGATTCCAGACCTACACTCCAAAACGCAAACATGATGAAGTCTAATGAAGTAACAAGTGCCATTACATGAGTCATCAACTAGCTACCGTGTGGTAGAGATATTTTACCAATGCCATAGGACAAATAGATACAAAAAGCACTTCATATGAACCTTTTCTGTACAATAGGTCACAATAGGGACCAAAATGGAAAGAAGTTGAGAAGCACATTACCAGAAATACAGGTCCAAATCCACCTTGTCCTAGCAAATTTCGGCGGTGAAAATTTTTGGTAGCCTTCTTAAGTGTCTGGAAGTCAAAATACACAAGATTATGGAGACTTGCACTGACAAGCTGATCTGTGACTGCAATTTATGGACAAGAAATACATATCAGATACCCTCGTGAAAGCAACAATGCACTATCACGCTCAATGAACCTCCAACCTGATGAACGGCGTCTCTTCAGCTTCTGAGCAATGAATACTTTAAGGTCTGCTGTTTTCACAAATTTCTTGAATACAAAGAAGACAATCATCAATATTATGAGCAGAATCAGCCCACCAAGGCAAAAAAATAAGCCCGATGATATCTGATTGAAGGAAAATCTCCTGGCATGATGTTCTGTGGCTGATGGAGGGCTCACTGAACCTATAGACAATAACAAATACAGTGTTCACTGATGCTGAGTTGGGACAAATTTCGAACATGTAATGAACAGATAAATCTGCTAAACATGTAAAAGACTATAGCTGTACTGAAATCTCCAGGGAAAACTACCAAGATTACGCATTCATCTTAGCATCACTCTCTCTTTTTTCTGTTTTGTTGTAACAAATATAGCAAAAGATCACTTGGTGGTCAGGGTAACTCTTCCTTTACACCCATTTCAAGTAAGGTCACCAACACGAAGCAGTGTTCAGGAAAACCATTACTATTTGATGCATATTCATGCTAAACACAAGATCAATCGCGTACTTTGGTCTAACTATATACTTGTAATGAAAAGCTATTACGCCCAAGAACTCCAACGGGACAACAAAACAAATACTTTTTCAAATTGACTTCTCAATTTCCTGCTAAAACTTTCCATCAAAAGATTGACTAGTTCAATTCCTGAACCCAGGACCCATAATATGAGTTAACCAGTGCTGAAACTGGAAAGTAAATCGAAGGCTGAATTGACCAAATTATGGCTGCCACCTTCTGATTATTAAGAGAATAAAGGACTCAACTTTATTAATTGCTATTTATGGTAGATGGACCTCTGCAAACGGTACATAGTAGTTGCTTCCTAATTTAATCAAACCAGAAATTAAAACAAATACCATATTAAAATCTCATTTGTCATTGAAATTTCCGAAATTCTACCTTCCACTGCCAAATACACCCAAGTATTCAACCAGAAACGGCAAACAATTAAACATCACATGTAAGGTTGCATTACGTGAAGAATCTAGCAAAAAGAAAGTGAAAGACAGAAAATCAAAGAAATCCCAATTCATCAAGTATCATACCAGTGTCTTCAAGATCAAAACGACCCATGAAGAACCCCATAAAAATCCTGACCACAGATTGCAGAAAGAAAGCTTTTCTCTTTGACTCTGTCTTCTGCAAACGAGATAAAGATTCTTGAATATGGGCCGTGAAAAGCTGTAATGGGAGGGGGCAATGGATACATACATGCTTATAATACATCTAGTTTTTAGCTTCTTGTGTGTTTTCTTTTTGTTTTTTTTGGTATTGAGATAGTTGTTTTTGGCGCCTTATGGAGGGATTCTATTACCTCATGGTTTGATGGAATCAAACGGCCATTTTGCAGTGTTTGGTTGGGGGATTGGGAATAAGGAAATGGGTTTGGAAGAATCCAAATCCATTGAAGTTGTTTGTTTGGGAAAAAATGGGAACGTGTATCACTTTGATATACAAGTATTTGGTAATAGATATCGTTTTTTTGATATACTAGCCTCCATCTATCAATATGGGGGAACGAGGGGCTGCCGGTCAACGTCGGTCCGCCGCCGGACGGTCACTATTCCGGCCGGTCAAATTTTTTCGTCCATTTTTTCGGTTGTCCACATTCGATACTCATTCCAATTCCGATATGTTTCAAACACCATCAATGTCTATCATACTCATTCCCACTTTAATATCAAACAACTATCACTTTTTGGCCCAAACACATATTCTCCAAACTCATTCTTTGTCATATTATGATTCCGATATCCAAGTGCGAACCAAACGCCACCTAAAATCAAATGCTTCCATACTTATGCATTTTGGCAGTTTCTTCTTCCATGGATTTTGTTTTACAGGTGTAGCTTCCTCTTCTTTAGAAATTAGAAGTCGGCATTCAACGGTTAATCATAACGTGAATATAATATGTCCTTTTGAATAAAGAATGACGTTTGTAATCATATACATATACTATATGTCAAATAAGATAGTGTAAATGAATTATATTTTATTCACGAGAGTTTAATATAATTTAATATTGTTACTTTAAGTTGTTTTATCCTGAAAGATAGTTAGAGGACATTGACTGAGCCATTCCTATCTTTCGACTTGGTCTTAGTAGATATATATCTCTATTACCAATGTTGAAATTAATATAATTTAATAGATATCTTATTGCCAATGTTAAAATTTGGGATTCGAAGCAGGACGTCTCTGTATCAAGGTTTTTTTTTTTATTCGATGATGTACGTGTGGTAAAATAAAGAAAAACACTTAAGAAAATATCTCTATTATTCACTAGAAGCAGACTTTCTATCTTTTGAGATAGAGGTATTGTCTGCCTATCACTTATCCTCTCTAGACCCTGACGATAGTTTTTAATGTCGTTGGAATATACTGGATGCGGATGATTACGATGACTTAAGAAAATAAAAGCAGTTGAAGGAAATTATCAAATACATTCCTACTTTGGTCTCTCAGCACCAACTGCAGATACTTCGTTCAATTTCTAATCCAAAGTTGAATAGAGAGGAGAAAAAGGAAAAGGTAAAGAACTAGCCCTGATACAATCAATATTAGGTCATCTTCGGCCTTAGGACATATTTGAGTTGGTATTCGGGTTGGGATTTCAAGTATATGCATAGTGTATGTGTTTCTCTGATGTTAAGCCGAAGACTTAGTTTGTAGAGAGACACCTCGTGTGGTTCACTGTATAAGTCCTCCTAATCCAATTTAGAAGACCGCTGACCTTCTGATTTATATCTTTCACAATGCTTCTAGGGTTGTGGCGGTGGGTGTATCATGTATGGTCTTTTGCTCCAATATTAGGTCATCTTCGTCCATTCAAAAGTCCAACATGGATTTATGTCATACCTGGTAGTAATCTTTTTTCATAGACAATCTGAAAATTTCACTATAAAGTTTTAATGAGACTAGTAGTATATGTTGATCCTATACTGGAGAAACCTCTTCTAAACCTAAATTTTTTTGGTCCAAAAAGAGAAAAAAAAATAAAGAAGATTTATATCACTATGAGCAAATGTGAAAAATATTGTATATTGGGAGATAAAGTTCTACTCAATCGAGTGCACTACTGCTTAGTTTTGTTATCGTTATCTGGTGGTTAAATTTTTATTTTTTAAGCTAAGTTTTATTTTGCGTTAAATTTTCCAATGGCTGCTAAAACTTACAACTTAATTCTTCCCATTGGTTTCGGATTTTTGTTTCGATTTCTTTATTTTTATTTTATAAACGAATTGTTTGTTAAAATTAAATGTATGCGGTTTCTACAACTTAATTCATAGATTTTATAACCATCAATGACATATGTTACTGATGCAATTTGTATATGCCATTATGTTGTCTTTGTTTAGACGATTAAAGTTATGATTTAAATTAAAGTTATTTTAGGTAAAAATGTTAGCTAGATGTTTTCTCTTCATCATCGTTATAGGGGAAAAAAAGAGTTAACACTTGCATAAAATAACGATAACATTTGTAAGAATAACACCTTATATTGAATAATGTATTACAAAGATTAAAAAGATACCATATCGATTTAGCATTGTCTATATTGTTAATTTATTGTGTTAAATTAATATATTCAGATGATATGAAACAAATATAATTCATGTTTTAAATGCTATAATTTATATCACAATTTTAAATGATATAATTTATAGCCCAAGGTTTTAAATGATATATCTGGCCTTATACAATTAGCAAAATATATAAACACACCAACTGCCTTCTTCTCGTAGACTAAAAGGATCCTTATTAGCATCAATCCGTCAAATGACTATTAGGGTACTTAAAGGATGTGTTTTTTCATATAAAAATGCTTTAATCCCTTCTGGGTATAAGCACTTTGGTGGACAAAAATTCCACATTCTAAATGTTCTATTTTTAAACCAAAACAAAAAGATTTTTCTTTTCGAAATCCTTTATCTCAAATTCTTTCTTCTAGCATCCAACGTCTCTTATTCTTCAGCAGTTCTAATAAAATTTAGATCATCAACATATACTATAATAACACAAAATTAGACCTATTTTTCCTTTTTAAAAATGCATGGATATATTGGTCATTGATATAGCCTTCTTTGACTAGTTATTCAGTAAGACGATCATACCACATGCATCGAGATTGTTTGAACCCATACAAAAACCTTTGCAATTTGACATAATAAATTATCTTGGATTTGATTTATATGCTTCATGCATGCTAAATCCTTCAGAGATTTTCATATAAATATCATAATCAAGATTTCCATATAGATAAGTAGAGACAACGTCAAATAGATACAAACTCAAGTATTTCATGCGTTGCAAAAATTACGAGATACTAAACATGATTGCATACGCTACAATAGAATACGTCTCATCATAATCAATCCAGGTCTTTGTGAAAAACCTTAGGCTATAAATAAGCGTTTTATATCTCATGATATCATTGTTATCATTTTCATTGTTATCATTTCTTTTCCACATAAATACTCATTTATATAATTTAAAACATAAATTATACAAAAGGAGTATAAAACGAATATAATTCATGTTTTGCGTATTTATACATATTTAACTCTTTTCACACCAGATATGTAAATATACATAACGTGAAGGAGTTTACTTGGTAGTATCAAAATTAAATATTGTTGATATCATCTATGAAAATTGACATTCCAAAAAGTAACACAACATATTTGCTTTGGTCTGTCTTATCCGAAATGGATCGCTTTTTATTTCAATCAGAAACTGTACATCAAAAAGAGCTTTATATGCTCAAGTTCTATGCTAGTTATGTACATCAAAAAAATCATCCGAACTATCGGATGATTGGAGTAGGGAGACCATGTGTGAACAAAAAGGTATGGGGGACAAAACAACAATATTACTATGAAACCAACATTTGTCGCGCCAACACCAAATACCAAACAACATCTCCCAAAAAAAATAACGCCACCCCAGGGCCGTTGTGCTGCGCCCAAATTTTTCACCAGGTTGATGTCTACCCATGCTGCCATTCCATCTTCTCCGAAGAATTCGCTGTGACCCACCGAGTTGACCACCATTCTCCAAATCCTAGTGGCCAGTTATAGTCTCTCAAATCATGCTAATGGTTATGTGCAATTCTTCTGCAAAGCTTACAGTAGGCCGAGTCCGACATGTGCCTGTCATAGAGGAATCTTGCTGTTGGGAGACATTCGTGGCGGATGCGCCACAGCAAGAAATTTTCTCTGTTTGGCCCCTTGAGTTTCCAGATCCTGACCCATTCGGGGTGCGCACATGCGGCATCTGCTTGCCCCTGCATATCATACACGCTGCCAACAGTGAATTTGCCAGATGAGTTTCCAATCCAGTGAGGAGATGTCGGCTGATCACTGTTCGAGTCATGCTGGAAATATGAAGTTCTTATGCCTGCCCTCAGAAGCTCAGCGCAGCTTCGAATACCTCTCCACACGGTCAAGACATCGCCTTTGGCGTTGTTGTCCAGTGGTGATCCATACTTTGCTTGCATGATCCGGACCCATAGTAATTTTTTTCAATTGGGATCTCCCATCCCAGTTTAAGTAAATAAGCTACGTTCATTCTCCTGAGGCTTTTAAGGCCCAGTCTACCAGCAGATTTAGGTTGGTAGATTTTCTTCCACGAGATATAATGCATACGCTTTGCGTCATCAAACTCACCCCAGACAAACTGCCTGCCACGTTTCTCAATTTCCTCCACTACAGAGACCGGTAGTTTAGTTGTTTGCATAGCGTAGGATGGCATGGTATGTAGAGAAAAAGGGGTTTGAGTGATTTTCTAATACATGATTTAAATGTGCACAAAAACGAGCATAAGATAAAACGTGCATGATATAAACAAACGTGTGCATGATATTGCTCAGTACTTGCCTTATTTAGCTTATATAAAATG
The DNA here is from genome assembly GCA_036186865.1 of Eustoma russellianum. Taxonomy (NCBI): domain Eukaryota; kingdom Viridiplantae; phylum Streptophyta; class Magnoliopsida; order Gentianales; family Gentianaceae; genus Eustoma; species Eustoma russellianum. The sequence goes on along the minus strand of AP025071.1, from coordinate 27,939,182 downwards.
TTGCCGGACTAACGAGCTATGAAGCGTTAAAGCTTACATCATATGGCAAACATTTGTTGTTTATACTATTTTCAGGTGCCACCATTATTGAACTAGACTAGTTCATTAAGTGAAGTACTTAGTTTATTAAACTAAGTAGTTCATTAAAGGAAACCACATTTGGAAAAGGCACAAAGGCAACAAAGCTAAGGAAGGAAAGTTTTCTCCTCCTCCCATCTTAAATGATACACGCCTATATACATATATATACATATATATTCAGATTTTTTGAAAAAGGCACATACACATGTATTCCAACGTACTACCGACACGTTATATATTTTACGTACGTACTTTAACGTCACACCACTATACTTAACTCATATTTATGAGTATATTCAGGTCTTATATCATATGATATAAGATATGGTGATGACAAATCAAATACGACACGATAAAAGGTTCTAAACCGAAATTTGTCGTATCGGGCGAATACCGAAACTTCGCTAACGTGTCACGTACTTGCCATAAATAAATGGCCAGCCCATATACATCAAAAATGGATTAAAATTTCGTGCACATGACAGAAAAATCAGCCAAAAATACTTTCCATGTTGGCACACACAAATTACTCCACATTAAGGCCAAAATGTGAAGATTCCAAGTTTAATTTTGTCACATGCTAATGGTACCACTTTAAACCAGCCAAGTGTTGTGATTTAAAGTATATATCATATATATTATGTATAACATAATATATATATATATAACATGTGCAAAAGTTGGAATTTAAATTTGAGAAAAATCGGATAATCGATAAATATCGAAAATTCGGTTTTCTACGCACACAACACATGGAACGTTTTTGGTACATCATGTGACACGTATCTAGACACTTTTTATATATGATATACATCTTAAAGTGTTCTAGAAAATTAAATTAAGGGCTGATTGGAATATTACATGTGTATATTATTAAATGTGCACTATTTTACAAAGTTAGCAAAAATAAATTTAAGCACTTGTACACACACATTCCAACGTCACCTACAGCTGATTTGGAGCATATGTGGAGCTTTGTTGGCATCTTGATTGGTCAAGGATCAATCATACAATGTTGGTGAATTGAAGAGAGAAGCTACAAATGGTAAGAATTCAAAATATATCTCTCTTATGTCACATGCTGAAAATTTCAGTATACTACATACAAGCTGGGCGAAATTGTGTATTCAATGTGACATATTTTGTCATCTTTTATTATGTGATTGATTAGAAGAAGATATGGAAAGGTTTTGAATATTATTTAAATAAATAAATGGTGATATTTTGTATATCACACATGCTGAAATTCTTTCAGCATGTGTACAACTTTGTGGCCGAATTTGAGAGCCAAAATGTATCCAAATTTATTTGTTATGTGATAGCAATACTTACCATAACTTGGTGACTCAATTTTTAAAGAAAAAATCAAGGTAAATTGGGTATTATTTTGAAAGAAAAGGAATGATGCATATGCTGAAAATTCAGCATGGCAAGACTACTTTATGGCCGAAATTTTCATTAAGTTTGGGAAGGATTTCTTGTCTTGAAATTTATGTGAATATCTCATGATTTATGGAAGTTATTTTGTGATGATTTTTGGCACATGTTTAAGTGAAATTCTCAGATTTTTTCAAGTCATCAATGATGACAACACTCATCCAATGAGAAGGTGCCAAGTAAGCGAAGACTAAATGATCATCCAATAAGAAGATGCCAAGTAAGCAAGACATTGTCACAATGATGTCTTACACCCTCTCAAAGACTTAAAAGATAATTTTCAAGAGGGGGAGACACTCTAAGGGGGACGGCTGGACATGTTAAAAAGAAAGAGAAGAGAGCAAACAAAACAAGGCCAAGCATTGCAAAATCAAAGTGATCAAAAAGTCTAGTTCTTCTTCTTCTACATTCTCTCTTTCTTTCTTTCTTCTTGTAAGCCTATTGTATTCATATTCTTTCAATCTTGAATAGGCTTGAGATAAACCACCATTCATATATCTTTGTAAAAGATTGATCAAGCTGTGATCAATCTTCATTCTAGCAAGGTGGTGGTGTTCGTGTGAATTGTACTCGTCATACAAGGTTTGTAAAGGGTTGGAGTTAGGTGTAACTCTATCAACCCTGCGGTAAGGTGTACTGCGTGTGTATGATTAGTGTGAACCAAGGAAGGTATTCCTTGAAGACTGGAGTAGGTTGTTTATAACCGAACCAGTATAAAATTCTTGGTGCCATTTACTTTCTGCATTTACTTTTCAGTTACTGCACTGTTTACTCTTCGTGTTCGCATTTGTAAAAATAGTAAACGATTTTCAAAAATCACGAAAATTTCCAGAAATATACCTACACGTTCTAGGGTTAATTTGGCACAAGTTTCAACCCTTTTGGATAAGTATAAGTCGATCAAACATCAAAATTTCTGAGACTAGTGCAATCTGAATTTCAGACTTGCAAAGGTTGAGACTTTGATTGTGGTTGACCTACTTTCCAAAAGAATTTTGCAAAACTGTTTCAACCCAATTAAATATAGTATATAAGGATTTAGTGGTTAAATTTTCAGAGCATTTGGACATACACAAAAATAAGAATTAATTTTTCAAAACCATCTACCGTTTCTGGCAGATTCGCACAATCTGATTACCAACGGTTTTTGAAGGGGTTAAAGGTTGAATTTTAATTTGAAATTTTTAGGGGACCCTCATAACATCTGAGGCTAATTTCTCTCAAAATTTCATAATTTTTGGAGACCTCTAACCTGGTTTTAAAAACGTTTTAAAACAGGTCCTGAAAACAGAATCTGTTTTCAGAAGTTGAATTGGTTAGGTTTAAAGAAATTTTAAAAACCACACTTTCTGCACCATCTATTCAACCCACCTTCTAGTGGTGCCTTGCAGATCCTACAATTGGTATCAGAGCGCAGGAACACTCACTTCAAAGAATCCAACGATTCCGTGAGATGGCAACCACAACCGTGCAAGAAGGAATGTCAACTGTAAGGTCTCTTCTTTTTGACAGTGAGTCTTTTATTCAATGGAAATTAAGAATGAAACTTTTTCTTATGGCTATTGATATTGATCTATGGTCCATTATAGAAGACGATCCATTTATTCCCACTAAGATGTCAATTATTGATGGTGTCACACTAGAGGTTACAAAAACGAAACAAGAATACACTAGTGATGACAAAAAGAAGTTGAGTATGAATGCTAAAGCCATTCAACTACTATTAAACGGCCTAAGTAAAAGTGAGGCTAGTTACGTGTCAAATTGTTCTAGTGCTCAATAGATGTGGCATATTCTTGAAATGAAACATGAAGGGACTAGCCAAGTAAAGGAGTCCAAAATCAATATGCTTATGTCCACACTTGAGTCCTTTAAATTATTGTCAAATGAGTCTATTGTTGAAATGAATTTACGCTTGACTAACATTTACAATTCTCTTGAGTCTCTTTGCAAAGCCTTCACTATGCAGGAAAAGGTACAAAAGGTCTTGCGAAGCCTTCCATCCGAGTGGGACCCTAAAGTAACGACCATAGAAGAAAGTAAAGAGACCAAATCGATTAAAATGGAAGAACTAATCGGATCACTTAAGGTATATGAAAACAAACTTTCTTTAAGACATTCTGAGTCCATTTCTAATAATGACAGGGCTATAGCATTTAAATCAAATGAATACGTCGTAGATGATAGTGACACAGATTCCGATGATGAGGACTTAATCACAATAGCTAAAAGATTAAGAAAAACATTGAGAAAATCGATTAAACATAAGTCTACCTCATCTAAGGATCATAAAAATAAAAATAAGGAAATAAAGTGCTATGAATGCGGCAAACTTGGACATTTATCATATGACTGCCCTAATAAAGAAAAACAAACAAAAAAATACCCTGACAAGGATCGGAACAAGAATACACTCGTCTCAGAACCTAAGCAAAGGAGAAGAGCATTCAAAGCCTCCACTTGGAGTGACACATCCGACTCTGAGACTGATGATACGGAAGAACACAAGGCACAAGTATGCTTTACATCTAAAGCATCAAATGAGGTATCTTCCGACTCTGATTCCGATTCTGAATGTTCATATGATGATTTATTTAGTCAATATTTAGAATTGCATAAGTTTTCAAAGACTCCTTCAAAAGAAAAGAAGCGATTAATTGAAGACAAGAAATTGTTAGAATCTTCTAACAAAGATCTTGTGTCTCAATTAAACGATTCAAAAGAAGAGTCGTCATGCATTATAAATTCATTAAAATCTAAAATTTCATCATTGTCATTAGAGAACATTGAATTGAAATCCGAGATTTCAAACTTGAAATCAAGGAATGCGAATGTAGAGAAAAAGGTGAAACAATTTGATACGGGATCCAACATGCTAGATCGCATTAGTTTATCACAAAAACAGGACAGTGATAAAACTAGATTAGGATACAGCGAGACAAACGAAGCATCATCTAAACCATCCAAGTTGTTTTGTCTAAGAAAGTAGACACATCAAAGGCATACGTAGCGCCTAAAATAAAGCAAAAATCTCCTCTCTCCACATCTTGTCATATCTCTTCTTTATCTCATATGAAGTATAATTACGTGCGTATAAATATGAGAAGAAGACTAGTACACCATTTATCTCATCTCATCGTGCTTCTTATCATACAAAGAGAAATCACATGCCATATAGAAAGCCACTGATGCATATGCGACATTCATATCATAAAAATGCATCTAGATCACTCCCCGTGCATGCAAACCAAAAACGAAAACCATACTATATGCATGATGGGATTCTTGGCCAAAGGCCAAACGCAATTGCCCCCAACGGATACTATGTTGCATTTTCATCATCTTTCTCACCTTTTGGAAGACCTAGAAAGGTCACCCAAATTTGGGTACCAAAAGGGACATTTTCAAATGGTTGAATAAATAACTCTTACGAACGCACATATATGAAATGCATGATTTTTTTCTTCTTTACATGCATCTTTTGATTTGCTTTCCAAAATAAAGGGGGAGAGAAAGCATGATTTAAGGGGGAGAGAGATACTGATTGCATAAATCAAGGGGGAGCGGACTCGAAATTTAAATTTCGAATTTTGAATTTATGCATAATTGAAGGGGGAGCGATAGGATTTAAATCATGTGCATAAGTTATTTTGAAAATCATCAAAAGGGGGAGATTGTAGAGAAAAAGGGGTTTGAGTGATTTTCAAATACATGATTTAAATGTGCACAAAAACGAGCATAAGATAAAACGTGCATGATATAAACAAACGTGTGCATGATATTGCTCAGTACTTGCCTTATTTAGCTTATATATAATGTTGCCGGACTAACGAGCCATGAAGCGTTAAAGCTTACATTATATGGCAAACATTTGTTGTGTTTATACTATTTTCAGGTGCCACCATTATTGAACTAGACTAGTTCATTAAGTGAAGTACTTAGTTTATTAAACTAAGTAGTTCATTAAAGGAAGCCACATTTGGAAAATGCACAAAGGCAACAAAGCTAAGGAAGGAAAGTTTTCTCCTCCTCCCATCTTAAATGATACACGCCTATATACATATATATACATATATTTTCAGATTTTTTGAAAAAGGCACATACACATGTATTCCAACGTACTACCGACACGTTATATATTTTACGTACGTACGTTAACGTCACACCACTATACTTAACTCATATTTATGAGTATATTCAGGTCTTATATCATATGATATAAGATATGGTGATGACAAATCAAATACGACACGATAAAAGGTTCTAAACCGAAATTTGTCGTATCGGGCGAATACCGAAACTTCGCCAACGTATCACGTACTTGCCATAAATAAATGGCTAGCCCATATACATCAAAAATGGATTAAAATTTCGTGCACATGGCAGAAAAATCAGCCAAAAATACTTTCCATGTTGGCACACACAAATTACTCCACATTAAGGCCAAAATGTGAAGATTCCAAGTTTAATTTTGTCACATGCTAATGGTACCACTTTAAACCAGCCAAGTGCTGTGATTTAAAGTATATATTATATATATTATGTATAACATAATATATATATATATATATATATATATATATATATATATATAACATGTGCAAAAGTTGGAATTTAAATTTGAGAAAAATCGGGTAATCGATAAATATCGAAATTCAGTTTTCTACGCACACAACACATGGAACGTTTTTGGTACATCATGTGACACGTATCTAGACACTTTTTACATATGATATACATCTTAAAGTGTTCTAGAAAATTAAATTAAGGGCTGATTGGAATATTACATGTGTATATTATTAAATGTGCACTATTTTACAAAGTTAGCAAAAATAAATTTCAGCACTTGTACACACACATTCCAACGTCACCTACAACTGATTTGGAGCATATGTGGAGCTTTGTTGGCATCTTGATTGGTCAAGGATCAATCATACAATGTTGGTGAATTGAAGAGAGAAGCTACAAATGGTAAGAATTCAAAATATATCTCTCTTATGTCACATGCTGAAAATGTCAGCATACTACATACAAGCTGGGCGAAATTGTGTCTTCAATGTGACATATTTTGTCATCTTTTATTATGTGATTGATTAGAGAAGACATGGAAAGGTTTTGAATATTATTTAAATAAATAAATGGTGATATTTTGTATATCACACATGCTGAAATTCTTTCAGCATGTGTACAACTTTGTGGCCGAATTTGAGAGCCAAAATGTGTCCAAATTCATTTATTATGTGATAGCAATACTTACCATAACTTGGTGACTCAATTTTTAAAGAAAAAATCAAGGTAAATTGGGTATTATTTTGAAAGAAAAGGAATGATGCACATGCTGAAAATTCAGCATGGCAAGACTACTTTATGGCCGAAATTTTCATTAAGTTTGGGAAGGATTTATTGTCTTGAAATTTATGTGAATATCTCATGATTTATGGAAGTTATTTTGTGATGATTTTTGGCACATGTTTAAGTGAAATTCTCAGATTTTTTCAAGTCATCAATGATGACAACACTCATCCAATGAGAAGGTGCCAAGTAAGCGAAGACTAAATGATCATCCAATAAGAAGATGCCAAGTAAGCAAGACATTGTCACAATGATGTCTTACACTCTCTCAAGGACTTAAAAGATAATTTTCAAGAGGGGGAGACACTCTAAGGGGGACAGCTGGACATGTTAAAAAGAAAGAGAAGAGAGCAAACAAAACAAGGCCAAGCATTGCAAAATCAAAGTGATCAAAAAGCCTAGTTCTTCTTCTTCTATATTCTCTCTTTCTTTCTTTCTTCTTGTAAGCCTATTGTATTCATATTCTTTCAATCTTGAATAGGCTTGAGATAAACCACCATTCATATATCTTTGTAAAAGATTGATCAAGGTGTGATCAATCTTCATTCTAGCAAGGTGGTGGTGTTCGTGTGAATTGTACTCGTCATACAAGGTTTGTAAAGGGTTGGAGTTAGGTGTAACTCTATCAACCCTGCGGTAAGGTGTACTGCGTGTGTGTGATTAGTGTGAACCAAGGAAGGTGTTCCTTGAAGACTGGAGTAGGTTGTTTATAACCGAACCAGTATAAAATTCTTGGTGTCATTTACTTTCTGCATTTACTTTTCAGTTACTGCACTGTTTACTCTTTGTGTTCGCATTTGTAAAAATAGTAAACGATTTTCAAAAATCACGAAAATTTCCAGAAATATACCTACACGTTCTAGGGTTAATTTGGCACAAGTTTCAACCCTTTTGGATAAGTATAAGTCGATCAAACATCAAAATTTCTGAGACTAGTGCAATCTGAATTTCAGACTTGCAAAGGTTGAGACTTTGATTGTGGTTGACCTACTTCCCAAAAGAATTTTGCAAAACTGTTTCAACCCAATTAAATATAGTATATAAGGAGTTAGTCGTTAAATTTTCAAATCATTTGGACATACACAAAAATAGGAATTAATTTTTCAAAACCATCTACCGTTTCTGGCAGATTCGCACAATCTGATTACCAACGATTTTTGAAGGGGTTAAAGGTTGAATTTTAATTTGAAATTTTTAGGGGACCCTCATAACATCTGAGGCTAAGTTCTCTCAAAATTTCATAATTTTTGGAGACCTCTAACCTGGGTTTAAAAACGTTTTAAAACAGGTCCTGAAAACAGAATCTGTTTTCAGAAGTTGAATTGGTTAGGTTTAAAGAAATTTTAAAAACCACACTTTCTGCACCACCTATTCAACCCCCCTTCTAGTGGTGCCTTGCAGATCCTACATGGTATTCACGACGGACTGAATCAATAGGCCTCGCGCCGTCCGTGATAAAAGCTTGGACTTCCACCTTGAAAGCTTCTGTTTTACGTTTGCAACGAGGAAGCTGTAAGTCTTAGAGGTCACACGGCTATGAAGGATCGACATTCCCAGATACGTACCCAAATCCTTGGTGCTCTGACAGTCGAGGTACCCACAAAGTTTTTGTCTCAGGGTTGAGTCCGTATTCTTGGATACAAAAATCTTGGATTTAGGTACACTGATTTTTTGGCTAGAGATGTCACATAACCAACTTATAACATCTCTCATAACCAATGCTTGGGATTCTGATGCCTAACCAAATAATAACAAGTCATTCGCGAAGAAAATGTGTGACACTCCCGGTGCTCCCCTAGAGGCTTTGACTGGTTTCCACAGATTTGAGGATACCACCGCATCAATAAATTGACTAAGGATATCCATACACGGTAAGAATAGATATGGGGCCAGGGGTCCCTCTGACGGATCCCTCTAGATGGTTGGAATGTCTCCAGTCTCTGACCGTTCCAATCAATGGATAGCCTTGCTGTTGTGATGCTAAACATGATGATATCATTCATTTCCCCCGAATCCAACAGCCTGGAGAACACTTCGTAAAAAGTCCCAACTAATTCTATCATAGGCCTTCATAAGGTCAATATTAACCATCATAATGCCTTTCTCCCTTGCTTTTTGTGCATCGTGTGTACCAACTCCTGTACAATTAGGATATTTTCTACTGCCTGCCGTCCGGGGATGAAAGCACTTTAGTTGGAGGAAATCAAGTGCGAGATGATAAATTTGAGACTGTTAGCAACAACCTTTCTTATGATATTTGTGATAACACTGCCGAGGGCTATTGGGCGGAACTGTCCCACTGATTCGGCATTCTTGCCCAAAGGCAAGAGAGTGATCAAGGTCTCATTCACCGATATGGGGTACATCCTTTTTTTCAAAGGCCTCGTATATGAACTTCATCACAGAAGGCCTCACATATGGACATTAGATTTGGACATTGGACATTTGGTATTTGGACCGGTTTGAAACCGGATATCGAACTTGGATATTGGACATTGTATTTGAAAACTTTGGTTTTGAAATATTGGGACATTGGCATTGCACTGTTTTTGGAAAATTGCATCACATTTGACTTGGACTAACCTTTGCTTGGGTATCGTTTGGTTTGACTTGGTTATTGTTATATTTCATTGTATGTCTTTGTTGAGTCTATTTGCTATCTTTGTTTTAGATGTTAGGAGTAAAACTGTAAAATCATTTGCAAATGAGAAGTATGTTATTTTCAGTACTGTTATTTATTGTTATTACCCCTTGCCTCTCCGTGCATGTTCCTATGATAAATATGTTAATGTTATTTACTGGGCAAATTGTCGCTCATACCACCCTTTATCATTTTTTAGATGACCAGGAGTACGATTTAGTGTATGTCAAGGATCTAGACCGAGGACATTATTCATATTTGGACTGGAGAGGACAGTTTCATTTTATGTACTTGTTGGAGACTTATATATTTACCTTTATTTTCGATGATGTACTATTGACCATTGATTAAACCACTGTACGTACTTATTATTTATGATGATTTGAGGTTTCTTTTGACTTCCGCTGACATCGATTTGCGTCACGCTATTAGCGTGTTTTGCATTGATATCGATTATCTTCCTTAGCGAAATACGGCGGGTGAGTCGTTCAGAGTACTAGGACTCGGGACGGGTCGCTATATCCATAGTCGTTGTATCAAAGTATCCCATATGTGAACTCTCAAATTGCTTGTTGGTGATATCCCAGAGTGATCTTGGTATATGACTACCCCGTCCCCGACTAGAGGTACCACTTCGCCCCCTTGACATTCCTCCTCTGGAGTTAAAGTCTCCAATTTCCGTTACTAGTTGATAGAGATGTCAACTCTAGATTGTTTGGTTACATTTTGTAATCTGGCCCTAATGTGATTTTGCACTTGAAACCCCTTGTTTTGCGAGTTGTTTCAAATGCAACGTCCTCTTTGGAGCGGGCAGTGAACACGGCTATAGGCCCTTTGTCTGGAATCTCTTTCAAGTGTCTCTGTAGTGGTTCAGTTTCATTGTTCATGGCTTTTTCCAAGTAGGCTCCTAGCGGGTTGAATCTTGATCCTCCATTGTTTCCCTTTTTGCCTCCAGATTGTGCCATCATATGTGTTTGCCTATTTGGCCATCTCCCTTCAATTTCTACCTCTCTAGTTCTATTGCACGTACCATTTGTTGGCGCCTTCTCATAATTTGGCCTTCTCCTGCGGTTTGATGCAATCATCCAGGGACCAAACGGTTCACTCTTGGATTGTTGGTCGGTTTTTTCCTTGACCACCTCCCTCAATTTCAACGTTATCATCTCCCCCATCTGGACAATTTTCTAAGTTGAGGTCGTATCTGCCACACCGAAAACAAATAATGTTCAGCCCCTCGTATTCCACCCTAAACTTCTGTCTATTGAGCTTAACGCAGGCAACAAGAGGTTTACGAAGATCCACTTCAACACATATTCGGCATACTTTCCCCTATCCACCTGCATAGTGGTGTTATCCACCTTAATAGTTCGTCCCAACCGACTGTCAATGTTTAACAGAGTACTCTCATCAAAGAATTCTAAAGGCAACTTCGGTGTTCTTACCCATGCGAGTGTTTTTGTGGAGACTACCTACGAAGTGGAGAAAAATGGCTTCCACTTGGTTATTGTTATATAGTGCCCTTGGATCATCCAGAGACCGTTCTCTAATGCATTCACATAATGAGATTCAGAAAAGAAACGGACAACAAAATAGCCAATCATCTAAATCAACAATATCCAGGGACCCCCTATCGCCCATTGGTCAATCAAACTGTGTTCTAGCAGTTTGTAAGAGAAATGCTTACCCAGCACCTTCACCACGAGGGCTTTCTTTCATGGCTTCCATAAATTCTTGCATGTTTCCAGAGGGACCTCTATTGAAACTTGGCCTAGAACTGCTTTGTCATCTTCCTCATCCATTAGAACTTTGTCGTAGGCCTCCAATAATTCATTTAGAATGTCATCTTCATCATCCCTGCCAGTGTAGATGGCTTTCGCATGCTCCGACCTTCGAATGAGGTTCGCTCAACTCTGTGTTGCTTGGGTAGGGCACAATAGGCCATCTTCTGCTGGCCTTTTATGTTTCTTTACGCTGCGGTGGAGGAGATCCACCTCTTTCGGGCTTTGATTTGGCTCCTCTGTATCCATCGCCAGTTGCCGTCGAATTTCTAGGGTTGGTCGCGTCATCGCTAGTCGTACCACCTGATTCTTTTGGTGTTGAAAATCAGAAGACGACTCCTTTTTTTTTTGATGGGTTGGGATCTCCTCACCGCGCGGTCCACAGCGCGACACGTGGCACCAGGTGGGGGCGGTGAGGCTGGATGAGAGTAACCCTCATCTAGCCTCACCACCCTCCCCTGTTGCCACGTGTCACGCGGTGACGCGTGCGGTGAGGGAGTGGGGGTGAGGAGATTTGAACCTTTTTTGCTTTGGTCGTCTTAGGATAAACCCATGTTTCCCCTTTTCCGGATCCACTTTGGCGCCTCCGCGATACCCAGTGAAAAAAATACTGAATGTTAATACACTAAACCAATTTGATGTTATTTCATTTTTACTATATAAGGTTTAAATTTTATTTCTTTCAACCTGCAATTGACCCAAAGGTGTTTGGGGATGGTAGCGTATGCGAATTTCTTTCTAGATATTTTCGATGATCAGTGTCATAAATTTCTATATCAAAAAATTTCTTTTAAATATTTACCATTTGCAATATTAATTTGAAATGTTAGAGTTATTAGATTGTACTTAACTTTAAATTAAAATTTAATTTAAAACAATGTATACTTATAAGATCAAAAAATTCTTTTGAACATTTACCAGCTGCAATATTTTCTTTTTTTGGTTGTAATTGTTAGATTATTAGATTGAATTAAAATTTAATTTGAAAATAAGAAGTAATCAAACTGATTTTTTTCAACTTGTAAGTCAGTTTTCAGACATTACGTCTGATCATTTATGAAGCAGTACATAAAACAATAGTACAAATAATTAATATTATGTTTCTGTCTATGTTCACTTTTTTCCTTTCACCAATTTCAGTTTAAGGAACATTAAGAAAAAAATCCGGTTCAAGTTTCTGATACGTTTTAAGTTTCTGAGATGTTTTGCCTTTGATTATTTTAATAATTGGATTAGTGTGTAATTTTGGTTTGATCATAGAATTAGAAATGGACAAAATTATGTTGCGTATATAAAAATAGTTATAAAAGAAAAATCCAAACTTGAACATGATAATTACATCATGTTCCATTAATAAACATTAGAGTTTAAAAACGGATCTTGTTATTCAAAAAAATGCATATAACTATTAAACTAATTAAGATGGTTAACTAATTTTGAAACCTAAGACAGGTCATGTGTCGTTTACGTCTGTACTAAAAACAATGGAAGTATTTGCATCATCAAATTTGATGATGTAATGCCGTAATGACTAGCGAATAAATATTCATGATTTCTATCTACTTGCGAGACGAATTCTAAAAATAACTGCTTATTAAATTATTCATTGAATTATAAATTTTTTTGATCATCCAATCATATAAGTATGTTATCAAAAGTATCATATAAGTTTACATACTATACAGTTTAAACACTAAGTCTACCATTCCGAAATAAAAGATGACTCCATGACGAAGTCGGATCTTAACCAAAGAACCAGAGGTGATCCGCAAGATGACGCCGTGAATGCTCTGTGAGTTTGCCTAGACAAACTTCCTGAAGACATGCGGGGAATGGACAACATTAGAGGTCACATGATATTACTACGAAAAAATCTTTTAACGCCCAAGTGAGTTCTTTTTTCTCTTTATTTTTTCCGATTATGTGTTCGGGACAGCCAATGCATGTGTCGAACCGATGGGTGAACGCCACGTTTCATGTCGCGCTGGCAAGAGGTGTCTGCATGCTGGCCATGTGGCGCCACGTGTCGAAATGCTTATCTAAAGACGACGGTTGGCAGATGTCTATTCAAATGGCATGGCTGTGCAAAGGGCCGGCCTTGTCAAACCGAGGTAGAGTTTATGAAGCCCGTCATTTCATTCTTTGACCGAAAAGACACGCAAGTGAGGAGGTTGACCGAATATCTTCTCCGTGAAAAAACATTGATTGTATGTAGGTTTAACTGGTATTACTTATCGTTTTCTCATATGAAAGTTTTGCCCCGTCACTCCGTAAAATAGAAACTATCATGTAGCGTTTTTATCTTTTATACTTTTTCCAATATAAAAGTAAATTTTCTATGAAATGATGCTACTGTTTATAAAAAAGATAACATCATATTAAAAATGATTAAAATATGATTATGAGCACAAGTCAAACACACTAGAATACTTTTTCTTAGCGTACAACCCTGTAATCACAAAGTACAACAAAATCGGTAAATTTTAACCCTAAGGCGGTCCCCATCTTTACCAAATACAGATCCATCTGCGGAATACCCCGTGAACCTTACCTCGGTTACTTCTTCTCTTGCTAATTTGTCAAAATTTCGCCTACCACTCATTTCCTTCGGGAAAAGCCCAAAGAACCCTCGAAAAGAAACAACCCCTTTTGGACCCATTTCATTTTCCCACCATTTCTTGATAAAGGTATTGCTGGGGTTTGCTCTGTTTCTGGTTTCTTGCTGTACTATGGGTTGAAGATTGCAGCTTTTTAAGGGGAGACGATGATGGAGTGGGATAGCGATTCTGATTCGAGTGGAGACGATGGTGTTGTTGATGAAGAGGAAGTGGAAATGGGTTCTTCAGGGTTTTTATTTGGACGTAGTGGAGGTGGAAATGGTTCTGGGTCGCTGCCTTTTCCGGTGAACTCGCTCTTGCAGCCTTCACCTTGTGGGTTTGTGGTTAGCGACGCTATGGAGCCCGACCAACCAATTATTTATGTAAATTCAGTCTTTGAGATGGTCACTGGTTACCGAGCAGAGGAGGTCCTTGGTCGCAACTGGTTAGTTTTTCCTGCTTCATCTTTGAAAATTTGTTCCCTTTACCTTTGGAATTTTGTTCCCTTTAAAGTTGCCTCCTGCCCAATTTTACGTCGTTTATCTGAATAAGTTGGACCTTAACTTTTTGTTGATGAAGTGAAAGGTATTTTAGGGTTTTGAAATTCATGTGCTTAGTTTTAGTGGAAGAATATGAGGAGGTTTATGTTTTGAGAGATCATCTGCCCTTTATTGCGTCACTTTTGGTTTCTTGACAATATTGCTACTATTTGAGCAGAATTTTCTTCTGCACAAATTTTTTCTTGTTATCTGCTTGCTAGCTATAGGCGGGTACCTCTAAGTCAATGGGAAAATGTTGTTGTTGTATCTGGTTGCTAGCTATGCTTGCCAAATTTTTCTTTTTGGATTTAGATTTTTATGTTTTGTTCTTCAAGCTAAGATGAGGAACGCAGAAGAATTTATTCTTCTCTCTTTTTTTTGGAGAGGAAAAGTGCCTACCCAACTATTTGCCTTATTAGTAGGTTTTCCTTTTGCACTTGAAATTTCCAGGAAATGGTTCAAATGTGGTTTTATCCAATAGCTGCTTGTGGGAAGAGGCATTTAATTATCAAGCAGTAAACTTTGAATATTATCTGACTTAGAATAATATGGGTAGGATGGAGTTACATTGAGCACTCATTTTGAAACCAAGTGAAGAAATTTATACTCTTCACTTCTTTACTTAGGTTTGCTTTCAGAAGTTGTGAATCTGTGATAAACTGATTGCAGTGAGAATTTGGATAAACAAAAAGTAGTCTCTTGAGTACTGGAGTACATGATGTGCTAATATGTTGGTGGGAGCACATTTGAAGTTCAATTCTGCTGTTATATTTGAGAGGCAAAGTATGAGTAACCGGTAATACTTACAAAAAGGAAAAAAAGAGTAACCGGCAATGACAATCAAAGGCTGTATTCTCTAGATTTATTTATTATTTCTTTTGAAGTCTTTTTGAGATTGGTGAGGACCACATTTAGTATGTTCCTTATTTTGGAGCACAAGTTTTAAGTTGGTCCTTTACCAACTTCCTATTGCATAGCCACCAACTAACAGTATTGTTAATTTCACATTCTTCCACTACTTGTTTCTATTTCATTGCCTGGTGAGTAAACAAACCACAAGTAATACACAATAAAATTTTGAAATTCTTGCCCCCACACATGATCGATCTATGGACCTTCGGTTTACAAGATTGATTAGTGGCTGATTACTGAATGGATTAATATCTGATTCTGGACCAAAGTAACATTTATATTTTGGAGATGTTGTTAGAGCAAGGCTCTTCAAAAAATTGGGTAACTGTGATAAATTGTTTTGGCAATCTCTGTGTATTTCTAATACATGTGTATGGTTGCGTACATTTGACCCCCCATGCCCCGCCATAGACGGGAGTCTCTAAGGCAATAGGGTAATGTTGTTGTTGATAAATTGTTTTGGATGGACAAAAGGTGTACCTCATCTCAAAGCAGCCGGAGTTTGCAACATGAATGGATTCTATAACAATCATTAGAATATAACTGAGGAAACGAATAAAACCTGCCTTAAAAATGGACTGAGGTGAAAATAGGTGTGTTATAAACCACCTGTGAGGAGCTCACTACAGTCAAAAGCAGTCTTACAAGACCGCTTAATGGTACTTGGACCAACCTTGTCTTAACATGGTCAACAACAAAGTTACCTATGCTACTATAAACTACTGGAGCAGTTATGCAATAATGCACTAGAAAGGCAAGATAATCCCTATAGTTGGCAAGGGGGAAAGCTCAATAAGCATGGGACATTACCAAGATCTTTATCAGACTTGGATTATATCAGCAAAGGATGAGAAAACAAAAGAGAAAGGTGCCACAAGGTAGGTGCTCATCCCTCTCTCTGCATGCCCTTGGGCAGCCGTGGAAGGATAACTGAGTTTGTCTGGTGAGGTGGTGTGTATTTGGAAACTCAGGTGATGCGTGCATACAAATCTTAATAATATGAAAATGAAAGATTTAGTGCTTAAAGTTCCTTTTTTATTTTCCCTTTGTTCATTTGTTTTTAACTTAATTCAAGGTACTTAAAAAATAAACTTACATGAAGGTAGCAAGCCTTATGGGAACAATTAGAATTTGGGCCTTGAAATAGTGCGATG
This sequence comes from Eustoma russellianum, assembly GCA_036186865.1. NCBI lineage: Eukaryota > Viridiplantae > Streptophyta > Magnoliopsida > Gentianales > Gentianaceae > Eustoma > Eustoma russellianum. The sequence continues at coordinate 27,922,691 of AP025071.1, read as the reverse complement.
GAGCATTTTGAAATTAAACTAGAATGAATGTAATGATACAAATGACATCTCTTACATGGGTCATGCCCTACTTTATCTGGCTGATGTTTGCAAATAAAGAAGAGCTGCATAACTTTTTTTGCTTAAGGAAAACTTGTAATATTTTTATAATGCGGAGTTTACAGTAGGACTTGTTTGGGGAAATGACAATTAATGAAATATTTCTTGGTGAATGCTATACTGTTTTGTTTTTTCTTCTTTAATTTAATAATTTTCAAAGAAAATGTTATAGCACTTTAATCTGGCCACGTATCAGGAATATTTACCAAAAAATTCACCCTTAATAAGAGAAGTGGAAGCAAGTTTTTGCATAATTTGGTGACCGCGCCAGTTAGGACCACATTGGGTCCCTTTTATAAGAGCTCGCATAGCTAGTCGATCACCTAATTGGAATTAGAAGTTGAAGAAAATTTTCAAAAGTCTTGCTGAAATGATTTGTGAGAGTGTTCTCCACTTTGTTTTACAGAAGTGTCCAATTTACTCTTGAACAGCGGTAGTAATCCTTTTCAACCATGTTTAGTTAGATACTAATCAATTTTTTGTGTATTAGCCATTTAGGAGTTGGCTTTTTGGTGGGTGTTAGCTATCCCTTCTTCTAGTTACTTTTTTTTGCCTTTACAATTGAATCTAGAAGTGGATGTCATACTAGTGTCAATAGTGTAGTGTTTGGAGTTGTGAATTTGATTTGTTAAGGGTTTCTGTAATATTAACAATATCGAGATAAAATACGATGTTTGAAACGTTTGAGGATATACTGAGGAGTTCCGACCTTTGAGGATAGTTAAAAGTCATTTTATTGACTTTTTGCTGGGCCCTGTTCCCTCTTTTCAGTTTAGGAGTAGATTACATTCCCATGCACCACCACCACCACTCAAGCATTCCCCCCCCCCCCCA
>AP025071.1:27880533-27921748 GCA_036186865.1 Eustoma russellianum | reverse complement strand
GCACCACCACCAAAAAAAAAAAGGAAAGATAGGAGGGTGCTGGATTGTCAGGTAGAGCATTTACCTGAGTTCCATATACTTATTTACAAAAAAAAAAAAAGAAAGTTCCATATATTTTTTTCTGCGTTTTTTTTTGTTTTCAAATTTTTGATTTTCCTTTTTGTCTTTGCTGATGATGGATTGTCAGGTAGAGCATTTACCTGAGTTCCATGTACTTATTTACAAAAAAAAAAAAAGAGAGTTCCATATATATATATTTTTTTTTGTTTTCAAATTTTTGATTTTCCTTTTTGTCTTTGCTGATGATGTAACTTTTTGTATGTTATTCTTTGTGGAGTCTATTTTTCGTCTGTGGCACCCACTAGGAAGGTGGGAGGAGAGAAAATGAGAGATGGATCTTTATAGCTCTGCAGATTTACGAGGGAGTGGATGCTTTTGACTCTTTATGTTGAATGTCAAAGAAGGTAATTAAGCAATAACAGGCTTATGGGTTAAAAGCACCTTCTGAGAAGGGAAGTTCAGATAGTGGTACTACAATGTGTCCTTTTTTGGGTAATTAATGTTTTTTTTGGGGTAATTAAGGACACTTGGATGTTATTTGAAAGAACTTTTAAATTTTGAGAAGAAGATGATCTTTGTATCTGTCTATTTCCATTTTCCTTCTTGGTTTAGTGTCTTATGCAAATTTGAAAAAGTGTGCAACTGAAGTATTACGTTGTTTGATAACTTGAAAATCTGTCGTAACATTGGAAGAGACACCATGGCAGTTTTTGACATTATGAAACATTGAGAGAAAAAAAAAAAAGGTAAAGCACTCTTTTGCTCATATATCTGTTGGGCAAAACTGTTTTCATGCATATATGTGTTCTAGAACATCTCCAAATATATTACCTTAGATCTATTTGATGCAATCTGCAAAACGCATAAGCTTTTTCTTTTAAGTAGACGAAACGCCCTTAGCTGTGTGCCGACATCATTTAGTAGTATGATCTTCTCCAGTCAGTCAAAGTCAGTATTTTGGGAAGGTTGTAAGTCACCAGATTTATTCCATTCATGCGTATGTCTTCTGCTTTCACTAACATTGTTGTATGTACAGTTAGAAGTTTCAGCCTCGTCCAAATAGCTTTCTTCTTTCTCTAGTTGGTCAGAGTCGCTGTAAAAAGTGAAGGTCTCTGTGTGGAGATAATATAAAGCGTAAGGGAAGCTTGATTTCTTCTCTTATTCACGTTGAGGATATGTTATATAGTTGCATATAGCCACTCTTTAATGTACTGTCAAGTGACTAAATCCACTAAATTAAGCACTATTGTCCTTCAGAAGAAAAAATGATGTGCTATTCATTATGTATGAACAAGTTTCAGTCTAATAATTCTTTGCATGTGCGTTATAGTCACTGATTGTTATCAAGAAACTATGTGTTTGTTGTGTGTTGTTGAAGGCTTATGCTGCATATGGGGTGAATTAATCCTCACCTCTTTTCAGGTCTGAGAAGGATAAAGTAGGCGGGATATAATATATATTTCACGATAAGTGATTGTAATTACTATATCACCCTTAGCCATAAGTTACAGTAAACATATAGAAAACGATTTCTTTTCTTCGTTCATCCGTTCTTTTATTCTTGTAAATGTTAAATACGAGTGATGGAGAAAGGCAGGTGGTGGACAGAAGAGAGGGGCGGGAGTGCTGGAGTTACATGGCGAATGGCGGATCAAGAAGGTAGGAGTGCTGGAGGTGGGAGGGTGGTGATGATGAGGTTTCGGCTTTGCTGGAGAGAGACTAATGTGGCAGAGATGGTTTTTTTTTTTCCTTGGCAAAACATTCTTAATTTGGAAAACAAATCAAAGTGAAAGGTGAGCGTTACAAATATAGTTATCAGGTCTACTTTATCCTTAAATGTAAACGACAAGGTCGATGGTGAAGTTCTTTCTTTTAACATCGAGGGTTAAAGTCGAACTTTAAGGACTATTTTTCAACATCAAAGACTGAGAAAGTGGACCCTTAAGGCGGTTAAAGTCATTTCGCTTGCATTTACTGTTATATAATTGTAGTTTTAATGTAGAATGCTAGTGCCTGCAGATATTTGAGCTCAAGTTCTTTTCAGTTAATTGCTAACTGTTACAGTTATTCAGTTGTTCGTGATCCTAATACACAAACTCTGTTCCCAGCTCATTGTTTCTTCCCAATGTGCTCGTTCTCTTTTTTTGGACATCTTGTAATTTGATCACCTCAGTGATCAGCGACTTATGTCATGATTTTCTTATGTTTCCTTTCAGTCGCTTCTTGCAATGCCGAGGTCCTTTTGCTAAGAGAAGGCATCCACTTGTCAATCCAACTGTAGTTGCGGAAATAAGGAGATGTATTAACGAAGGTGTTGAATTTCAAGGAGAACTGTTAAATTTCAGGAAAGATGGGTCACCATTGATGAACAGATTACGCATGACTCCAATATATGGAGATGATGAGTCAATAACGCATATTATTGGTATACAGTTATTTACAGAAGTGGACCTTGATCTGGTCCCGCTCTCAGGATCTTCAGCGAAGGAAACTGTGAGATCTTCTGACAGATTCCGCTCCAGTCTTTCTTCTTATGGATCAGCTGTTGATGGTAAACAGACCAACGTTGGCAGGCTCTGTGGTATATTTCAGCTGAATGATGAAGTTATATCCCTAAAGATTCTATCACGCTTGACTCCAAGAGATATTGCATCTGTTGCTTCTGTCTGCAGACGTTTCTATGATATTACAAAAAATGAGGATCTTTGGCGAATAGTCTGCCAAAATGCATGGGGTAGTGAGACAACTCGTGTATTAGAGACTGTGCCAGGAGCCAAGCGACTTGGGTGGGTTCGGCTTGCTAGGGAACTCACAACACTAGAAGCAGCAGCCTGGAGGAAGCTCACTGTTAAAGGAGCCGTTGAACCGTCTCGCTGTAACTTTAGTGCATGTGCAGTTGGAAACCGTGTTGTTCTTTTTGGTGGAGAGGGGGTCAATATGCAACCTATGAATGATACTTTTGTCTTGGATTTGAATTCCTGCTGTCCTGAGTGGCAACATGTCAAAGTAAGCTGTCCCCCACCTGGTAGGTGGGGGCACACACTTTCCTGTGTGAATGGATCTCATCTAGTTCTATTTGGGGGCTGTGGGACTCAAGGCTTGCTCAATGATGTCTTTGTGTTAGATTTGGATGCTAAGCACCCTACTTGGCGTGAGATTTCTAGTTTAGCTCCTCCCCTTCCAAGGTCATGGCACAGCTCCTGCACCCTTGATGGAACTAAGTTGATAGTCTCTGGTGGTTGCGCAGATTCTGGAGTACTTCTCAGTGACACCTTCCTCCTTGATCTCTCTATTGAGAAGCCTGTGTGGCGCGAGATACCTGTGTCTTGGACTCCACCATCTCGTTTGGGCCACACTTTATCTGTCTATGGTGGTAGGAAGATTTTGATGTTTGGTGGTCTCGCAAAAAGTGGTCCTCTGCGGTTTAGATCAAGTGATGTCTTTACTATGGACTTGAGCGAAGAGGAACCTTGTTGGAGATGTGTAACTGGCAGTGGAATGCCTGGGGCTGGAAATCCTGGTGGCATAGCTCCTCCTCCGAGGCTTGATCATGTTGCTGTGAGCCTTCCTGGTGGCAGAATTGTGGTCTTTGGTGGTTCTGTTGCTGGTCTTCATTCAGCTTCCCAACTGTATATTCTTGATCCTACTGAGGAGAAGCCCACATGGAGGATTTTAAACGTACCTGGAAGACCGCCAAGGTTCGCCTGGGGACATAGTACCTGTGTTGTTGGAGGCACTAGGGCTATAGTAATTGGAGGCCAAACTGGAGAGGAGTGGGTACTTAGCGAGTTGCATGAACTTTCTTTGACAAGCAATTTAATCTGATAAAAGAATTGTGGTCATTATGTTAAGAGCTCTACAACTAAAAGTTCATGGAGAGCTCCTCTCAAGATGCATTAATAGGTTAAGAACCTACTTTTTCATTGATACAACTTTTGCACTTGGGGAGGCATTGGGTTAGAAGGGTTGGTCCATGAGAACCATTTGGACGGTGGTTGCCTGTCATGGAGACCAAATTTTCTACAACGTTAGATCTGAATCTTGCTGGATCCACGCTTATGTGACGCGGTCTTCGTGATATCTCCTTGGAACATGGTGTTTTTCCCTTCTGGGCTTGTAGACCAAGTGGGTAATATGAGTAGGTTTTAGACTATATTGAATTGCCATGTATGGTGTCCAGATTCTGTAAGTTGAAACCCATGAAAAGTTGGATAGAAGGGAAACAAAAAGGCAGTACATGTAAACTAGTTTATATTGCTGTTTCCGATATAAGCTATTCATGCTACGTCAGCTTGACCTCGGTTGTGATGAGCTTAAACAAGTTGATAATAGTACGAATGTTTGTTGAAAACCAAGCTAAAAGGTACGTGACGTTGCAAAGTTACTAGTGTATACATAGTTTGTATCAAGTTTCTGTTACGTTTTTCCTGTCAAATATACATGGTTTCTCAAGTGTTTTGGTCATTTTGATTGTTGGATGATAATTGCTTAAAGATGTTATTCTTTTGACACTTTCCTTGGTCTTGATGTGTTTGTGGGATGATGGAATTCTTTAGCAGTGTACAAATACTAAGAGCTCAGAGTGGCATGTTTAGATGTTCTTGCTGTGATGGTTATATGAGTTATGACTTATTTGCCGAGCTTATTGCTTTTATTTTTCACTGTGCATTGGATATTCTAATGATTGTCCTTCCTTTTTGCTAGCTTTTTGCACATCTACAGCTAGACATTCAGTGGATGGTTGCTTCTTTCTCTTTTGTTTCTGTTTATAGTTGATCATATTATCTGTGATTCTACATCATCTTTCAAATGTATCCCACCTTGTAATTTGATTTGAACTTCTCCCTACGTGGTTTGTTCGAGTACACCCCACCTACTATGAGCCAGATAAAAGGGAAGGGGGTGAGAGTTGGGTGGGGTGGGGATGAGTAGTCTTTTATTCCCGTACAATACCAGTGGATGCATGACAGGCAAAATATTTTTCCTTGAGAAATGCAGTTTCCTGGGAGCAAAAGACCAATACCTCTAGCTCCGTGGCCCTCACTGTCCCAGCTCCATGGAGCTTCGTGGAGGATGCTAATCAGGAGCTCATCGTCCTCCTAGGTTGGTAAAGCATTGTGAGGAACCTACACAAGGTGTCTACGGTAAACTGGGCAAGCAACCATCTAACCCAATTGGGCCGTGAAACTTTTTGAAGAAATGTTTCTTGGAAGGAAGAACAATTGTATTTCTCTTACACTTTTGTTGAAACTCTTACAATCTACTTGTACACATCCAGTCAAACTCTAACCCTACAATCAAGCTAAAGTAATTGACTAATAAAAACCGGTACCCCCATTTGGTCAAGTAACCGGTGCCCTATCAATGTAGCATTTACAACAATTTACAACACTTGGTCAAATATATTTACACTTAATTACAATGGTCTTAATTATTATTGGTCAATCACAATTACTCCTAATTACTCCCTTTTGACCGGTTGCTCATTTACTCTTAGTCACTCCCAATTACTCCCAATTACTCCTTGGACCATTACGTTTGACTACACCAACACTCTCCCTCAAGCTGGAATGTAGATATTGAGCATGCCTAGCTTGCCGTTAAGTTCTTCAAACAGCGGGTTGTGAAGTCCCTTGGTAAAGTGACGATCAACCTCAACATGTTTTGTGCGATCATGATGAACTGGATTATGAGCAATGCTCACGGCTGCTTTCTTATCACAATAAAGACGAGTAGGTCCATTAGGATAAACCTGTAATTCATTGAGTAATCTTTTAAGCCACTAACATTCACAAACACCATGTGCGAGAGCCCAAAATTCTACCTCTGCGCTGCTACGTGCCACCACTGGTTGTTTTTTACTGCGCCATGTGACCAAGTTACCCCATACATAAGTGCAGTATCCTGACGTTGATATCCTGTCTACCAAGGATTCTGCCCAGTCTGCATCAGTGTAGACCTCGAGACTTCTTTCAGGTTGTTTGCTGAAAAATAACCCTCAGCCTGGTGTCTTTTTTAGATATATTAGAATACGAAGTACAACATCAAGGTGTTTTATTTTCGGAGAGTGCATGAATTGGCTAACCAAACTCACTGCAAATGCAATGTCAGGACAAGTATGTGATAAATAGATAAGTTTATCAACAAGTCGTTGGTATTGTCCTTGATCCACTTCATTTCCTCCATCAGGACTGAGTTTGGCATTTGGCTCTGTAGGAGTGTCCGCAGGCCGACAACCTAGCATTCCTATTTCCTTTAGTGAATCAAGCACATATTTCCTTTGTGAGACAAAAATACCTGAAGAATTACGTGCTACTTCCATTCCAAGGAAGTAACTCAGTGACCCCAAGTCCTTCATTTCGAATTTGCTGCTCAAGTATTTCTTCAGTGACTCTATTTCACCATGGGCATCTCCTGTAAGAATAATGTCATCAATATATACAATAAGGATAGCACGAGTATTTTCCTTTGTATGTTATAGAACATAGTATGGTCAGCTTGTGATTGTTTGAACCCTTGTGTTCTTACAGCCTGAGTAAATTTCCAAACCATTCACGGGGCGACTGCTTTAGCCTATAAAGTGACTTGTTCAATTTACACACCAGATTTCTTTCTTTAGCCAGACCAGGAGGAAGGTCCATGTATACTTCTTCATGAAGGTCACCATTCAAAAAAGGATTTTTCACATCTAATTGCTGAAGTGGCCAGTCAAGACATGCGGCTAAGGAAAGAAGAACTCTTACCGAATTTAATTTTGCTACAGGAGCAAAGGTCTCATTATAATCGATCCATGATACCTGAGTAAAGCCCTTGGCGACAAGTCGAGCCTTATGTCTACTAACGCTCCCATCTGCATTGAACTTTACTGAGAACACCCCATTTGAATCCCACTAGTTTTTTCCTTTTTGGCAATTCCACAATTGTCCAGATATCATTTCTTTCCAGGGCTTGTAACTCCTCCTGTACTGCGGCTTTCGACTCTCCATCCTCAAGTGCCTCTGTAATGTTTTTAGGAATTTGGATATTTGACACCTTTGTAGTAAAAGCCGCAAACTGAGAAGACAACTTGTTAGTAGAGACAAAATTGGAATAGGATGTTGGGTGCATACTCTTTTTCCTTTTCATAGTGCAATGGGCAGGTCCAAATCAGTTGACATCTACAGACTATCTTCCTTCCTGCAAGAGTCAGAAACTGGTTCTGGAGATTGGCACTCTAGAGACACAGTGGGTACTTTATCAAATTGAGGTCGATTTTTTCGTGAATAGATAATTATGTTATGTAGTTGATTTGGTATTGTTTGTGGGCTAGATGGCGGCAGTGGTGAACTCGAACTTGGTGAGCACGGTTGAGAGTCTCTCCCTGAAGCACTGTTTGGGATAATTGGAGCAGGCAGTGGTTCACTTTGTGCGATGATAGGGAATGGGTCGGCTGAGAGGAGAGAGGGAGGATGGTCAGCTGAAACTGGAGCTGTGGGAAAATAGGGCTCATGTTCTCTAAAGTGAGTGTCCATGGTAACAAATACTCGACGGAGGGTAGGAGAATAACATTTGTAGCCGTATTGAGTGGAGGAGTAACCGATAAAGACACATTTATAGGACCGGGGATCCAGCTTGGATATAGTGGGGTTATGATTATGGACAAACACTATGCAGCCAAACACTTTGAGTGAGAGGCTAGAACTACAATGAAAGAGAGGATAAGTGCGCTGAAGGACAGAGATAGGTATCTGAAACTGTAAAGGTTTGGACGGAAGACGGTTAATTAAATGACAGGCTGTGAGAACTGCTTCTCCCCATAAATAGGTTGTGACGTGCATAGTGAACATTAGGACCCGAGCTACTTCAAGTATGTGGCGATTTTTACGTTCGGCCACACCATTTTGTTGTGGGGCCACACCATTTTGTTGTGGTGTGTCTGGACAGGAACTCTGGTGGATGATATCCTCGGAAGCCAAGTAGGTATTTAAGATTTTATTGAAGTATTCTATGCCATTATCTGTGCGTAGGATTTTGATTGAGGTTTGAAATTGGGTTTTTATCATGGAATGAAAATTTTGAAAAACAGTGGCTACCTCTGTTTTGTCCTTGAGAAAATAGACCCAACAAACCCTAGTGTGATCGTCAATAAAAGTGATAAACCACTTAGCACCAGAGATATTCTTAACCCGAGATGGTACCCAAAGATCACTATGCACGAGATGGAAAGGTACAGACTGAACATGCGGTTTTGAAGGATATTCATTTCGGACATGTTTAGCAAAGGTACAAACATCACACTTTAAAGTAGACAAACATTTATTATTCAAAAGGAATAATTGTTTGAGATAACGGAGACTGGGGTGTCCCAATATTTGATGGAGTAACAATACATCAGTTTGTTTAAAGTTGGTACTAAGGGGAAATTTAGAAGTGGCGGTATGGAGAGAATATTTCTATGTGTGTTGGTGACTGTTTTCCTCAAAGTGATAAAGACCACTCCTTTCTCTAGTAATGCCAATCGTCTTCCCCGATTCCTGCTCCTGCAAAATACACATGCGGGCAGAAAACTTAGCAACACAACCAGATTCCTTTGTAAGCTTGCTTACGGAAATTAAATTGCAAGTTAACTTTGGAACATAAAGTATGGTTTCAAGCACAAGTGAAGGGGCCACTTTCCCGCATCCTTTTTCGACTACAAGTGCAAATGTCCCATCCGCCACTTTCACCCTCAAAGTTCCGAGGCTTGGGACGTATGTAGTAAATAGAGATAGGTTACCTGTCATATGGTCAGTAGCTCCTGTGCCTAGGATCCAGGGTGAAGATTCCACAAAGTTAACCTTGATGAGTATCCGTGTTGGCCGAAGTGAAGGTCTCGACCTTAGTCTTCAGTAGAGCCAATAGTTGCTCAAGTTGTGCTTGATTCAGCGCCACCTGGCTTGCACTGGGAGAGGATGTTTGCGAACTCATCTCGGATGTGGATGAGAGTGACGTTGGGGTTATTTTGGTGTTTTTGGTTTGGCTCTCATGCCGTGAAACTTTTTGAAGAAATGTTTCTTGGAAGAAAGAACGATTGTATTTCCCTTACATTTTTGTTGAAACTCTTACAATCTATTTGTACACATCCAGTCAAACTCTAACCCTACAATCAAGCTAAAGTAATTGACTAATAAAAACCGGTACCCCCATTTGGTCAAGTAACCGGTGCCCTATCAATGTAGCATTTACAACAATTTACAACACTTGGACACATATATTTACACTTAATTACAATGGTCTTAATTATTCTTGGTCAATCACAATTACTCCTAATTACTCCCTTTTGACCGGTTGCTTATTCACTCTTGGTCAATCACAATTACTCCCAATTACTCCTTGGACCGTTACGTTTGACTACTCCAACAGGCCGGATATAATGGCATAGTCATTACTGGCCCAGACAGCAGTACTATACCTACGCTGCACGTGTCATGTTCGAACCTACAACTTTCTGGGAGCAATTTCTCAAACTGATTATCAATTGAGCTATGCTCTCGCAGCAAGAAATGCAGTTTCCTGATAGGCTCTAACGACAACTGTGCTTTAAATATTTCCTTTTCTTCCTCCCCTTATCCTCTCTCTCCATCGGTCTGCGCCATGCGAGCCCCGCCCGTAAACCTGAAAGACCTTACCTCGCCACCCCCGTCCCACGAAAAAGAAAAATAAGGAAAAAAAAAGAGAGAAGACGACGTAAGAAGAAAAGGGAAAAGAAAAAAAACATGTGCCAAAATTTGAAGGACACATTTCATTGTTGGTTTTATGTCTATATTATGCTTGCAGTGGACACCTAGAGGCAGGACTCCTGTATCCAGACTACAATTTTGGCATGTATTTTATTGTTTATTGTTTTTGTAGTTTTATATTCTTTTTGGTTTCTTTATTTTTAATTTCATGACATCTCAAACGTCTCTAGACAATCTTAAGTGCAATATGGGGAATGTTCTCTGACATGTATGCGTTACGATTTTTGGCACTCTTCAAATATGTGGCTTTTTTTTTTATTTTCCCCTAGTTTTTGGTGTGATATAGGAAATTACAGAATATGGATCCGGGGAATTTTAATGTCTTAATTGTGTTGTGGTTAGTTCTATTTTAAATATTAATCTAATGATTACTATCAGGTTGTTTCATATATTCCCAAATATTCTTTTTTTTTGGGGGGGGGAGGAGGGGGGACTTTAATCATACATATTTCGAAACGCAAACGCCTCCAGGTCATAGCTTCGGTTGGACATGTCCATATAACGTGTTACGTTATATACATAATCAATCAATAATGTCCAGTATATTTTAACAACAAAAGCTGTGGTTAGGATCTAGGGAATTATATTCTAACGACAACAAAAGCTGTCGTTAGGGTCTGGAAAGGGTGAGCGACAGACAAACAATACCTCTATCAAAAGGGATAGAGAATTTGTTTCCAGTGAGACCCTCGGCTCTATATATACGTTTATGTCGTATATATAATCGTTTGTTTAGAGATAGGTGCACATATTCCGCGATTTCAGCTTTCAAGGTTGAAAGATTGACCTCGCAAGTCGAACATCAGTTAGCATCTCTGACAAGCTTTTACCCATTGATCCAAAAATGACAGTGCTGTACAAATTTTTTATAAACCGGACAAATTGGCCGAACCATACTGAATCAATTTAAGAAAAAACAAACTACAGTTTGCAGTCGGTTTATATACCAAAAAAAAAAGTTTGTTTAATCGGTTTTGTTTTGTTTTGGAAAAAAAATAAAAACCGTTAAAACCTCACAAGTCTTGTTTATTTAATATATAATTAATAATAAATTATATAATTATTATTTATTTTTTATCCTTTATTTTTTTGAACTCTAAAATTTTATCTTCATATGCGTTGCTCTCTCCTCTTCTTTATAACACACAAATTTATAAAGAAAACTGGATAAAATTGCTTTTGGTATTGTATCATTGTAAAGTGGTGCTATCTTGTATTCCATAGTTGACCAGAAGATGCATATGATGGATATGTCCTTAAAGTTGGGGAAGAAGAGCTAGGAACAAAAACAACATATATGAAAGGAGAGGATATAGTAAGATGGTGCAGTCCTTTTCCAGTCTTAGTTGTACCAATCATCCTCTCCAGAATGTAACAAGTATTGGAATGAAAAAAAGATACAAATAGAGCATGACTTGGTAATTTGTTGATGGATGACAAATTGAATTTGAATAAAGGTATATACAGAACATTATAAAGTATAAGACTATGATTGATAACCACATTACCTATGTATGAAATAGGAGTATATTTACTGTAAGGCATTGTAACGGACATGTTTGAAGCTAGAAATCAAGAAGAAAATAAAGACAAAGAACATGGTACATGATTAGTTGCACTATAATCCAACATCCAAACATTTAAATACTGAGCCAATGTTTTACCATTATCCTTACAAGGTGCATTATTACATTGCACTGAAAGCACCTCTGCTTGATGCACATCTGGCAAGCTGTCATTATGTCTCTCAATAAACATATCTAGAAACTGTTGGTATTGTTCATATGTCGACATGTGCCCTGCAATGGCATCTTTACTTTGCTTACCCTAGTATTGCATTGGAATCGTCGTCGTCATCATCATCTGAACCCAGTATATTCCAACGACAGCAAAAGCTATCGTTCGGATCTGGGTGGTAAGTGGTAGGCAGAGGAACCATCGGATGGCTCCATATTCATCAGATCATCTTTGGAGACAAAATTCACTTGTCGTCTGGGCTTATATCATCATCATCATCATCCGACCCAGTATATCCCAATGACAGCAAAAACTATCGTCAGGGTCTGGGGAGGATAAGTGGTAGGCAGACAATACCTCTATCCCAAGGCAGACAATACCTCTCTCAAACAACACAATATGCTAAAGGCAGTATCAACATCAGACAAAGGCTTTACTGACAGAATTTGAGATTTTACCGGCTCATAATCTTCACTAAGACCTTTTAAAAACCAAATTACATAATCATTTTCAACATAGTACTTCATTGATTCCTATGCACCACAAATACACTTAAGAACATGTCTAAGAATAAGCATTTCTCCTATATTACTTTTAGTTGTACGAAGTAATCAGTGACACTCAATCCGTCCTATTTAATTAGATTGGTTTACAACAAATTTTCATACTTCTCCAAAATCATACTAAAAAAATTGTCCTTATGGAAATTGAGCCATGTGCCCAGTAGTAAGAGCAAGTCAAACCTTAGGCTTTGACTTCGTGCAAACTTTCGTGTCATTTTTCAAATAAACGTAATATAAGGCCTTTTGCTAGTCATAAAGATGGAAATTGCAACCATTGTGATTAGGGCTGTAAACGAGCCGAATGAGACGAGCATTGCGTTGTTCAAGCTCTGTTCATTTAACTTAGCGAACGAGCTGAGCTTGTTCGTTTATTTAAACGAATATATTTTACTTGTTCAAGTTTGTTTCGTTTAACTCACGAACAACATTAACGAGCCGAACACCTTAAACGAACGGTGCCACTTACCGAGCTCGAACAGAAAAAGGTGTTCAAACTCTGTTCATTAACCTTTTATCCGAGCCGAGTTCGAACTCGAGTTCGAACCAAACGAGCCGAACAACCGAACGGCTTGATTCATATTCAAAATAGAAAGAAAGAAAGAAAGAAATTGCGACCATTTCACAGGCTCTGAGCCTGCTAGATGAAGTATAATGTTTAATATTTCGTTTTCGTTAAATGATAGACATAATGTAGGATGTAATATGATTTAACTAATCTAAAGGAATACCTGAAATTAAAGACTACCAAATGTGGCACATAACACTACATAACATGAATAACTTGTTGGTCTAAATAATTAGTTTCGGATCCTATCAGCGTCAAAGTCGACGGTGAGAAATGACCTCTTGACACGCATCTATTAGGAAATGATGAGGTTGAATAAAAGCCTACTATATAGAGAGTGTTTGACTGGTCGGAAGCGGTCAAGACGATGAGAGGATCTCACCTGTAAAGAATGTAACCGCATTATAATATAAAAATTGTTTAGGCATGAGTAGTGTTAAGATGGATTGTTGATGTGGAAACAAAAGATTTGGGGAGCAAAACCAAAACCCTAAGTCATGAAATTCAAAATCATGACTATAGTACAACAACAACACATGCCCAGTATATCTTAACGACAACAAAATCTATCGTTAAGGGGTTTGGGGATGATGAGAGGTAGACAAACAATATCTCCATCCTAATGGATAGAGAGTTTGATTCCAGTAAGACCTCGGCTCTATTTGTACCTGCATATATTTGTACTTGCATATATAAAATCATGACTATAGTAGTTAAACCAAAAACACTCGATTTTTTCAGGTGACGAATTAGAAAGGTTCCATTCATCTATTTCTTTAGTGAGAATACTCTAAATAATGTTATGCAACTTCAACGTTCGCTGGCTCTCACAATATGTTATCCTATGTAAAATATTTTACACCCTAGAAAAAAATAAAAAATAAAGAACCGTATCGTCTACCACTCCAAGAATATGATACTCGGAAAAAAATGGGAAAACGGGTGTGTGGTCACATTTGATTCTATAGAATATTTGCAGGCAATTTCTCATTAATTGGAGCAAAAGATGAAATCCTTCGTACCGAGAGTCCTCACCCTTATAGCCTAAAGGAGCATATGTGGAGGATACAAATTAAGAGCCTAACAACTTCTTAGGTTAGATGATGATTTACCCAGTGACCCACACAGTGTCTCCCACAAATCAGGCTTTCGGCCTAGCAGCAGAGGAACACCCACACTGTGCGTGTCTCTGGAATCGAACTCTTGACCTCTTAGAACAAATCTCAACCCAAGTATTAATTGGACTATGCCCTGGAGGCGGCAATTTCTGATTACTATTTTTACAAGATAAGAGATACCTATTGAAACTTTTCATGGAGAGCAAAAAGATCGTAAGAGACCCTTGTTTCAAGCCAAAATAGTTTTGTGGAGTATGTAAGTCAATAAATTTAGTGTCCTCCTAAATGGTGTGATCATATACAGATATGTTTACAGCGTATTTACTATAAACTGAACCAGCATCCCTATTTCAATTAGATTAAAAACTTTTAATCCAGCTAACAGTGAAATAATCACACTACAGCTACATCCAGTTTCAAACCTCCCTATTTGAAAAACAATCTGCCACTCAAATAAAAATCGACACCTATTGTCTATGGGGCATAGTTTCGTTGGTACTTGGGTTGCGATTTGCTTCAAGAGACCAAAAGTTCGAATCCAGGGATACGCACAGTGTATGTGTTCCACTGCTGCTAGGCCGAAGATCTGGTTTGCGGGGGACACCTTATATGAGTCACAGCGTAAGTCCTCACCTAACCTAGAAAGTCTCTGTATTCCTGATTTACATCTTCCACAATGCTTCTTAAGACTGGCGCGATGAAAGTCCTCTTTTGCTCCAGAAATTGACACCTATTGAAACTTTTCTTATGAATGAGCTTATGTTCCCTTTTTGTACTTTGTGTGGCTCACAATGGTAGCTAGTCTTCCTCCACTAATATTTGCATCTTTTCCTCGTTTCAGGAAATCAATACACCTCAAGAACAAGAAGTCAAATTGTACAAGCATTAGTAATTTCGTGTTTGGGCTGGCAAATTTTTTCGAAAACGATTTCCTTCAGTTCAAAAATAAAATATTATCGCGTCTACTTAAACAAATAATTAGTCAAATACTATTTAAAATCAAATTTTAAAGTATTTAATACATTATGCATTGAAATTTAGCATTAAATGAAAAACTGTTTTGACAAGTATTGAGTTATATACTTTAAGTTTGGTTTTAATTTGATGTTTGACTAGGTGTTATAATATTTTTAGATGAATAAAGTATTTATTCTGTAAGAGTTAAATCTAGAAATCAATTGACGTAGTCATCTCATTTCTGGGTGAGAATCAAAGTCTGAATCCTTATTTGGCGTCATATATAAAAACAGAAAAAAAAGGCCTCAGTTTTTCACATGGGTGACTATAAAGCTTCCGGACTAGACGGACTACCACCGATCTTTTTTCAGCAAAACTGGTCAATAGTGCGGCCGGCGGTAACAAGATTTGTGCATGAAGCCTTCAAAAATCGATCATTTCCTACTAAAATGAATTTGTCCTACATCACTCTAATACCGAAATGTGCAGACCCAGAGGAAGTCTCTCATTTTCGTCCAATCGCTTTACCAAATGTGGTGGTCAAAATCATCACTAAGATTATAGCTAATCGCCTCAAAATAGTGATCGGCAAATTGATTTCTGCTAACCAAAGTGCATTTATTCCGGGCCGCCAAGCTGCAGACAACATCATTATAGCACAAGAGGTGATGCATACAATGCGGGCTAAGCAGGGACGATCGGGCTACATGATCGTTAAAATTGACTTAGAGAAGGCATACGATAAGGTACGTTGGTCCTTTTTAAAGTAGATACTTGTGCATATTGGCTTTAGCAGTGAGATAGTGGAAATAATTATGTTCTGCATTAGTTCTGCTTCATTTTCGGTGTTATGGAATGGTGAAGTATTACCGCCTTTTCAGCCAAGACGTGGCCTTCGTCAAGGAAATCCCCTAGCCCTGTATCTTTTTCTGTTATGTATGGAGGTTTTAAACAGAAAAATTGAAAAAGGCAGTGGAAACAAAGACTTGGTCTCCTATTCGGATGTCTAGGACTGGACCCTGCATATCTCATCTATTTTTTGCATATGATCTTTTACTATTTGGAGCATCGACAAATGCGCAGGCTAGTGTGATTGAACATATTCTAACAAAATTCTGCGCAGCCTCTGGCCAAACAATAAGCATTCGAAAATCTCAAGTATTGGTTTCAAAAATCGTTGCAGGACATTTCACACCGGATGTACTTATGCGATTGGGATTGAAGTGCACCACAGATTGGGGGTCTTATCTTGGTTTGCCACTGTTATTTGGCAGGGGTGGAAAATTCGCTTATGCAAGCATACTGGATAAGGTGCGATGTCGGCTGGGAACATGACAGCTAAGGCACTTATTGCAAGCATCTCGGTATCTCTTAGTGCAAAGTGTTCTTTCTCTTATGCCATCCTATGACATGCAAACAGTGCGTTTATCGTCAAGTTTACTAGATGATATTGATAGATTGATGAGATGTTTTTTCTGGGGTGAGTCAGAACAAAAGAGAACATTACATTGGTGTTCTTGGGATATGATTTGTTGACCCAAGGATAGAGGAGGGTTGGGAATAAAGCGCCTAAGGGACATGAATATATCTATGCTGGCTAAGCTGGGATGGGAATTCTAAACTCGACCCGATATTCTATGGGTCCAAGTTTTACGGTGCAAATATGGAAATATCATGTCGCATCAAACAAAGAGAAACTCTTCAACTTTATGGCGACATATTCAAACTACTGTGCCATTACTTCGATCAGGCTTGGAGTCATCTAACACCTTAAACACAGATGGTCCAGACCAGCCGAAATGGACTGGTACTACCTCGGGTCAATTCATGGTAACGAACGCATATCCGATTCAACTATCCCATGCTCTTCTTCCAGCTACTCGAGAATGGGATGCGATTTGGGCGATGAAGGGGCCATTGAGATTAAATCTTTTTGTGTGGCAAGCTTACAATAACTTCATTCCCACTGCAGTATTGTTGCATGGTCGACACCTTCTTCATGAGCCTCGGTGCAAGCTTTGTGGTCATCCAAGTGAGGACTCTTTACATGCTCTTAGAGATTGTCCATGGGCACATAGAATATGTGATCGATTGCTGCATCTGGATTTTCGACCGGATTTCTTTACTGTGGGGGAGTTGTAAGACATGGATTTCGGACAGTGTAGGTAATTCGAGCATAGTTGGCACCACGAGTCTTGAATGGAGATATGTTTTCCGGAAGACAATATATAAGATATGGTACTGGAGGAATCGGATGGTTCATAACACTGATGATCACCACCCACCTGTGTGGCACGCCTGTAAAGAGATCTTTGAATATACACATAAACTTGCTCTATCTTCTTTTCTATTAGCTATTAATACATAATGTTAGTGATAGAGTTAGTTTGCAGTCAATGTAGTTGTGTGATGTACAAGACTTCATAATTTAATTATGTAATAAAGTGATACATTTCCCGTAAAAAAAACCAAAAAAAAAAACATAAATATAAATTCTTGATTTAAAACCTCACTTTTAATCCATTGGTGGAAACTTGCCTGCGGCGAAAAACAAAAGGCTACCCTTAAGCTCTTGACTTAAAATTAGATATTATCTACGTTTTAGGGAGACTTTGTTTTTGTTTTGTCTTTGTTTTGCATTATATGTGTAGATACACATTTATAACCATTTTAGTATCGGAAGCTTCCTATTTATATTTATTGAATTCATACTAACATATTAGCATATCATATTTCTATTATTGTGTTATTTATGCAGGTGCATATAGAGACGAAGGTCTTACTGAAAGCAAACCTCTCTATTCATTGAGATAGAAGTATTGTTTGTCTGTCGCTCACCCTTCCAGACCCTAACAATAGTTTTTGTTGTCAGAATATTTTAGGATTGATTGATTGAGTGATTGAATGATTGATTGAAGCTTTTTGGCTTGACTGTTCTTCTTTTTAATAAAGAAGATTAGTTAATACCAAACATCAAATCTCAAAAAGTAACTTCGAAATCAAACATATGAGGACACATAATTAAAGTTGCTGAAATTCGAAGTAGGGGAATAATAAAGGAAAATAAATGGAAATGGGTTCATGATTGGATGTTAGACGCCCGAAAAATTCAGTAGGCTTTTTAGTTTGGACAAATATTTTCAATATTTGGAGAATTGATGTTTGGCTCCATTACATAGTCCAGTTGATATTTGAGTTATGATTTTCTCTAAGAAATGTCAAGAGTTTGAATCCAGGACACATACAGTGTGGATGCTTCACTTCAGCTAGTTTAAAGAGGGCTCCTTGTGGGATCTCCACTTCTGCTAGTTTGTAGGGAGCACCTTGTGTGGGTCACTGCGTAAGACCTCATCCAACTTAGGAGCTCCTAGTTTATAGAGGGCTCCTTGCGGGATCTCCACTTCTGCTAGTTTGTAGGGAGCACCTTGTGTGGGTCACTGCGTAAGTCCTCATCCAACTTAGGAGCTGCTAGTTTATAGAGGGCTCCTTGCGGGGCTCCACTTCTGCTAATTTGTAGAGAGTACCTTACGTAAGACCTCATCTAACTTAGAAGTTGAGTTTCTGATTAGCATCCTCTACATTGTTTCTCTACAATACTCATTGGGACTAAAACAATAAGGACCCAAGACAAAGGATTTCGACTTTTCATCAGAGAATTGATGTGTGATTCGAAGTAGCACAGTACACACAAGTACTAGAGATTATTGTGACCGCAGAAAATGGAGCGAAAGTTAATGGATGGGCAAATGGAAATGTAACATCACACCAACTCTCCACTTTCATTTCCTAACATTCTTTTTTTTTTCCAGTGTTTAGATTCGCTAGATGTTTACAGTTACGGATTCACTAAATGACACGTGATAACAAATGATAGTAAAACTAGATAAAAGATGAAACAACAAAAACGTGAGATTAAATTATGTCGAATCACATTTCTCTAAAAGTGAGCGCACAAATTTTACAATGGTCAATGACCAAGTATGATTAGTTGGTCATTGACCAATGAAATGTGTAGAAAATTTATGGGCTCCTTGTTTTGGTCAATCACATCCTTGCTTGCATGTAAATAAATCTTATTTGTCATTATTTTATTAGGCCACTAGTTGATTAATGATCACAATAAAATTTATGAAGTGAGCGGATCTCATCTGGTTTTCTCCACAATAATTCAAAAAGTTCAATCCACTTCCCACACCACTCATCATTGTGGATAAGCAAGAATATTTCAAAAAAGAAACCACAATAAAGAAATAAAGCAATT
Organism: Eustoma russellianum; assembly: GCA_036186865.1. Lineage (NCBI taxonomy): Eukaryota > Viridiplantae > Streptophyta > Magnoliopsida > Gentianales > Gentianaceae > Eustoma > Eustoma russellianum. The sequence goes on along the minus strand of AP025071.1, from coordinate 27,902,729 downwards.
TTTAAATTAAATAGTTTTCATTGGAGAATCAACATTAAGATGAGAATTTTTGTATATGCAAGTATTTGAAGACAGGATATATGGTCCTAGCTCCTTCAGCTTTAATTTCTAACGCAAGTCTTGCTGGTAGAAAAGAAAAAAAATATAAAAAAAAATATTCAAGAGAAAGTATTTTATTTTGCAACCGATTGAGAAAAAAATTCAATTCTAGAAGCTCATAACAACAATCATATGTATGTATATTCCAACGACAACAAAAGTTATTGCTAAGACTTAGAGAACATGAGAATCAGACAAACAATACATCCGCTTTACGGGATAGAGAATTTGGTTTCAATAAAACTTCTGATTGAATGATAAGGTTTCCTCGCAATGGATCGACTTTGTGTTATGGTCCACCTGAAAAAAATGTATCAACTCTATGTTCTACTTTGGCACGCAAAATAATACAAAATGAATGTTTCTTTTTTAGAAAATTAGACAAAGAAGATAAAAGGAAGGGGAAAAAACCTTGCAGAAGCGAAGTGTTGTTATTATAACTTTTATAATAGTGGAAGCCAAGTTAGTGATTAGATACGCAAATGAACCGAGGCGTTCGGTAGCCTCGGCTCGGCTAAAGGGTTAATGAACTGAGCTTGAACCACTTTTTCTTGTTCGAACCCGGTAAGTGACACCGTTCGTTTAAGGTGTTTGGTTCGTTAATGTTGTTCGTGAGTTAAAGGAACTGAGCTTGAACTGTTGGAATTTACATGGTAAATCTATTGCCCGAGGATCACTTAAGAGAACACAAAGCAAAGTAAATAAATGCGGAAGTGTACCTTGCACCGTTGGTTAACGCTGTAGGGGTTCTAACACGCGTGACAACTGTGCCTTCCAAGGGATTTCACGAACCCACTAGTTGTTGAATCCACTAATGAAATATCAACAACTACCACTACTATTCCGATGGAGAGAATAGGTAGTGTGTTTTCTCCTCAAAAGTGTTTTATATATATATAAAATATATATATGTATTCTGTATTAGCAAAGTATAAACTTTGCAAATGTGCAAAGCAATTGAAAAGAACTTCTGTATATGCAAATCAACGAAAACCAAATGTTGTTATACAAATTCTTTTTGTTGGTTTTTGTACCACACCATTCGCTGCAATATATAGTGAATGTCAAGGCAGCAAATCTTTGCTGAAACGTTTTAATGGAAAACTTATTTCAGCCTATCAATGCTTTGAAACGTTTTCCGTTAAATTCCTTATTAAATATGAAACGGAAATATTAATATATATAATAAATTATATATATTAAATAGCTTACTTAAAATACTTCGAGAAGAATACTCGTGGGCTCTTGTCCCTCAGGGACCAGATGTCATTAATAATACGGTCTCGACTTTACGAGTCCTACCATCAAGGACTGTAACCGTATGACTGTCTACACATTTAGTGATCCATTCAGATTACACTGCGTATCCATTAATATACCGAAGTGATCACTTAACGTGTGGATACATACAAATATTACGTAACACTAGTGACATATAATATATAACATACATAAGTCCACATATATTTGATATGTAACTTAAGTCACACGTGTTGTGCACTACACGTATGAGCATATCAAATCCAACAATCTCCCACTTGGACTATGTATGTTTATGTTACTTATTTGAGCTCCTTTACTGAATGGCCAATAGTGTAATCAACTTAGTCCGGTCCACTCAGTCAATGTCAATAAGAGAAACAAGCAGAACGTCGTCACACTTATGGGTGACGGGTCCCGAATCATGAATCATGATACCAACATTGACTGAATGACATGGATGCTAGAATGGATGTGTAGTGTGGAAATTACATGCTATGTGATCATACATGCCAATTTCCAACTTGGTCCTACTTAATGAGATCGACAGAATTCAGAATGAAAGTCGCAAATAATGTACAATCCTGAAAACTGCAGTACAACTGAAACTATAGTGTACATTATAATGAATGTCTGAAACAATGTTTTTTTATTGAGCACTACAAAATGAAATCAATAGTATCCCACTAAAGCTGAACATCTTTGGCTGTACCAATACCCATACGAGCCACATTCTCGAGAAACACCATAGGTATTACCCCTTTAGTCAAGGGATCAGCCACCATAAGATCTGTGCCTATGTGCTCGATGCAAATCAGACCATTCTGAATTATCTCTTTAACAGCCAGATACTTAATGTCTATGTGTTTCGACTTAGACGAACTCTGGTTGTTGTTTGAATATAGCATCACAGAGTTATTGCCACAATAGACTTCCAGAGGTCTCTGAATAGTCTCTACAATACGCAGCTCTGTGACAAAGTTATGAAGCCATATCGCTTGACTGAAAGCATGATAGCATGATACATACTCAGCTTCCATGGTAGATGATGCAACTAGCGATTGCTTTGCACTTTTCCATGAGATAGCGCCTCCTGCCAGCAAAAACAATGTAGCTGCTGGTGGACTTCATGCTATTCTGGCATCCACCAGAATTGGAATCTTTGTACTCAATGATCTCTAACTTTTCAGATTTCCGATATGTCAGCATGTAGTGTTTTGTTCTTTGTGGTACACACACTCGTCAACCTGATTTACCTCAAAACCGAATGAGGTAAAGACTTGTGTGAACTTAAAATACCACTTTCGAGACACTTGCTTTAGTCTATAAATGGATTTCTTAAGTCAACAAACCATTTTTTCTTTAGTCTCCCACTTCAAAATGAGATGGTTGAGTCATGTATATGGTTTAGTCGATGTCACCATTTAGAAAAGCAGTTTTAACATTACTCAAGACGAGAGGATCGCCTTAGTGGTACATGTTCTTGAGGTATTGATAGTTCCTCAACTACATCAGTAGTTCCTCATCCATCAGAAACGATTTCCATAGGTTCTTGTGGACCAGAACTAATAGGGATTAGATCGTTAGATGCGTGTGTCCTTAGTAAAATCTCACCAACGATTAGTTCGATTCGCATATTTACACCATCAGAACGATCTTCATCTAATTAAATGATCTGCTGATGCAAACCATTTCCCCCCGGAACCGAAATATTCTCAAAGAACTGTGCTGAATTTGTCTCAAATATAGTTCTGCTACTGGGATCATAAAATTTGTACCACCATGGAAAAACCAAAGAACAAAACAACACATAAGTCAATATCAACTGCAATATAACTTAAGTTCAAATCAAGTATAGAACACTTCCATCTCCCAAAAATCTTTCAATGTTAAGTGCTCTTTGGAGTCTCCTTAACATTGCCCAACAATTGGGGTGTAGAAATTGATGCAACGATACACCATACGTAAAGTAGTCACCTTCCTTTGGGCCGATGAACTAGTGACGTATTTCCTTATTATCGCCGGACTTTTTCAATTACTACGATGTGATATATGTGGCTTCGACAACTACGTCTTCCTTTGGGCCGACTAATAGTTATGCGAAGCACATATACACCTGTCACAAACTTAACAATTGCACATGCGATGATATGATTGCCACACTTTAAGGGGATCATATTAAAGCCATACATTCGTTAAGATGCGTATCCTTATGGTCTATACACGATTGCAGTTTATCAACTAACATGAAGATTTGTGTTTGACCGTAACGTATGCATCCAAACATACTTTGAGATGCCACTGAAATTCTCAAAATCAAGAAAATAACGTCTCATTGATAATTCTTAAAATCAATGAAGATTTATCAATCAATGCCGTTTGTGACATAACCAAATGATGAAACTTTATGAAGATCTGAAGTGAACCGATTCGGCAATATCCAGTAATCTAGACAGTGTTGACATTGCACACGATTCTCAGGCCACCGGTAGAGTCAATATCCGTAGACGATCTCGCTTAAGAACCAGTTTTCTAAGACAACACCATGTGCACGGTTAATTTATCACAACTTCATTATTCATCTATCACAAGCAAATATATTTGATTCATAACGATTGTTAAAATGGGTTTCTTGTTGGTCAAACCGTCCAGTCAAACTGATTAAACTTTATAACCACACTGGTCACATATGCTGTACTTACACTTAAGCATAAATTGCACATGTTGCATATGATGAATTGCACATGCTTAAACATTAAAACAATGTGCAAATTATGCAAACTATTATACTAAAACTTCAAAATACCGAAAGTGTGCATATCAGTCTTCACATATGTAACGTAACTTGCTGTGTAATTAAGTAATTTCCGCACTTCTTTTGTTTAAACATGGGTTATATATACCCATATCAAGGGTACAATAACCAGTGAGTAACCAGCACTAAAGAAATAAAGATGCTACTCAGATACTGCATTATTTTTTTTTCTAAAGTAATGGGAGAGCACTTCTGAACTTTAAAATAAAATTTGCAAAACAACGGAAAAATAAATCCCGCAAACTTTGTTGGCTTTCAAGTGCCCACCACCACAAAATATATGTTGCACGCATATACATATATAAAGTGGCTAATGGAAGCGTTTTCCTCAGAAAAGTAACTTCCATCATAGCACAATTCATTGCAAATATTAGTGCATACAAAGAATGTATGACAAAGTACTAATCATGAATAATACATGTACAACAATCACTTAATGAATGTATTATAGTACAACTAAATGTCATACTGCCTGTACAATGAATCTACAAGAATTATAAAGTCACTAAAGCTTCAGCAATACATGCAAATCAATGGAAAAATTCAGCAACCGTATCTTTTCCTTCCTTTTTATTTCGTCAACAGACTTGCGGAAAAAAAAAAAAAATTCCTTTATCCCAGAATAAGTCGAGAAAAGAAGCATTTTGTCATGTCTTGTAAGTTAAATTTTTGATACAGCAATGCATTCATTATTTTGACAACATTTATGCAGCAACATATAAAAATCATTTAACATATATTCATTATTTTGATCTGCAAAATTGCAGCAACGTTCTTTTTCTACCTTTCAGAATGCTCATTGAAGGCTTATAAAATGTTGTACACAAAACAACGCGTGTTCTCATTAAGCGGGCTCTGATACCACTTGTTGGAATTTACATGGTAAATCTATTGCCCGAGGATCACTTAAGAGAACACAAAGCAAAGTAAATAAATGCGGAAGTGTACCTTGCACCGTTGGTTAACGCTGTAGGGGTTCTAACACGCGTGACAACTGTGCCTTCCAAGGGATTTCACGAACCCACTAGTTGTTGAATCCACTAATGAAATATCAACAACTACCACTACTATTCCGATGGAGAGAATAGGTAGTGTGTTTTCTCCTCAAAAGTGTTTTATATATATATAAAATATATATATGTATTCTGTATTAGCAAAGTATAAACTTTGCAAATGTGCAAAGCAATTGAAAAGAACTTCTGTATATGCAAATCAACGAAAACCAAATGTTGTTATACAAATTCTTTTTGTTGGTTTTTGTACCACACCATTCGCTGCAATATATAGTGAATGTCAAGGCAGCAAATCTTTGCTGAAACGTTTTAATGGAAAACTTATTTCAGCCTATCAATGCTTTGAAACGTTTTCCGTTAAATTCCTTATTAAATATGAAACGGAAATATTAATATATATAATAAATTATATATATTAAATAGCTTACTTAAAATACTTCGAGAAGAATACTCGTGGGCTCTTGTCCCTCAGGGACCAGATGTCATTAATAATACGGTCTCGACTTTACGAGTCCTACCATCAAGGACTGTAACCGTATGACTGTCTACACATTTAGTGATCCATTCAGATTACACTGCGTATCCATTAATATACCGAAGTGATCACTTAACGTGTGGATACATACAAATATTACGTAACACTAGTGACATATAATATATAACATACATAAGTCCACATATATTTGATATGTAACTTAAGTCACACGTGTTGTGCACTACACGTATGAGCATATCAAATCCAACATGAACAATTAAATATGTTTGTTTAAATAAACGAAGGTCGGCTCGTTTGCTAAGTTAAATGAGCCAAACTTAAAAAACACGATGCTTGGCTCGTTCGGCTCGTATGCATCGCTATTATTGATCTGCAGTCCAAAAGTTAAAACAGAAGCGGAGAAAAGGTCGATTATTATTTAAATAAAATGAAGATAGGAAATGATATATTAATAGTCTTACCTGACATCAGGGCTTATTTCTACAAAATATTTATATGAAAGAATGTAATTATTCAGACGAGATTAGTGCATTAATGAATCGGTCGTTTCACGTTTAATGCACTCATTCATGGATCTTAGTATATTATTCGATCTGTCATCAGTGGATACGTATTTTTTTATGACTATATAATGACATAGGGATGATCTTCTATTTTATTGTCAATTATAGTTGTTATCATATAAGATCAAATCATATAATAATGGTTAAACTAATGCGTATTACATGAACTGAACAAGTGACATAGGTTGACATAGAGATTGTAATAGAAAATTTATACACCTTGAGTACGGTGCAAGCAACGTAATTTTTTAAATCATCATCCAGACCCAGTATATCCCAGCGACATAAAAAGCTATCGTTAGGGTCTGGGGAGAGTAAGTGGTAGGCAGACAATACCCCTATCCCAAGGGATAGAGAGTCTGCTTCCAGTGAGACCCCCGACTCTACCTGCATAAATGACATGATAATAGAGATATGTTGTGCTAGTGTGTTAGTGAGTACATTCAAGAAATACAAACAAAGACCTTTTGATATTAAAATACACATCATGTATATATGTACATGTAATGTAAAACAACGGTATAACATACGCCACCAAGTGGAAAGTCAACCTAAAACGTAGATACTGTCTACGCCTATCTATGTCCCTAAATATACTCTAAAGTGTCCCTATATATGTCTTCAGGTGGATATATTAAAGAGATATATTGTCATGTTAATGATGGGAGGAAAAGTTCATTCCCTGTCTTTGTTAGCCACCACTCAGTCCTAAAAAAAATTGTAGAGGATGCAAATCATGAGTTCAGCTGCCTCTTAGGCTGAGTAAGTACTTACACAGTGACCCAAACAATGTGTCCCATCAAACTAGGCTTTCGGCCTAGCATTAATAGAACACCCACACTGTGCGTGTCCCTAGAATCGAACTTTTGACCCTTTAAAACAAATCTCGATCCAAGTACCAACTGAGTTATGTCTGGAGGCCTGTCATGTTAATGCTTTGATGAGGGGGTGGGTTCTCCCCCCACCTGTACCAGAGGCCCCTTAGCCAGGTGTGATGTAAATCGAGAGATGTGCTCCACCGGCAGCCCTGCAAAGGGAGAGGACACACGAGACTCAGCTAGCACAAAGGCAACCCTTGTAATATTTCAACAAGGATTGTCTCTACACGGACTCGAACTCGGGACGTCGGGGTTCTAGCCTCAATCACCTTTGTCACTTACCACTGGACTATGCCACTAAGCTATGTCTGAGGCCTGTCATGTTAATGCTGATTTCACGTTAGCTGGTTTGGCTTGTCTACTCATGAATGACATTTTCTATGTTTATATTAAATCTTGGGATTGTAACTCATCAAATTATTACTAAATTAATCGTAAATATTTTGTTATGAAATAAAGTTGAAATGCCCTCAAAGTATTTTTGTAGATATATCTTCTCCTGTTATAGTATCATGTACAGGGAAAAAAAATGTCTAACAGGGACATTTCCGGTGCAACATTTGTGTAGTACATGGAGGTACTAGAAAATTCCATTTAACTAATAAAAAAGTGCATCCAAAGTCGTGTATGATATGATGCAATGAAATAAAAGGAAAGGACGAAACCTAGTCTTAGTTGATTCATGTGTCCTCTGACTTAATCTCATTAGCAAGATGTTTGGGCTCTGAGGCAAAAGCACAGACGAAATTATATTGTTATTAGATGTGTTTATCTATAGGATTGTTGAGAAATGGATACAAGAACATAGAATAGAACGAGCAAGTTTGATGGTTTTAGGCGTGTGTTACATTTTCCTAAAGAATATTTGACCCCACTAGTTGAAACAGGGTTATAGACAAATTTTCTCCTATGATACAACGGTCAACTAGTTTCAAACCTCAGCAATAAGGAGATAAACTAAAATGAACTTTCAAATTGAGAATGTTTTTTGTGTAGGAAGAAGAACTTTGATTGCTAAAATCTTGTGATTAAGATATCTTGAAATGTGTTGCAATAGACTTTTTATAGGCTCTTGAACTTAATTTCAGACATTTCTAGCCGTTGCATGGTGATTGAATATGTCTCTTGGTACGTAAGTTGCAACTCTAGATGAAAAGTCACATCTTCTGGGCACATCGATCGATCGATGTCATCGATCGATGTCTCACAGAGAGCTCCAACTTTTCACTCAATCTACTTCGATCGATCTATGTATTGATCGAAGTCACATCGATCGATCTATGTTGGACAGTGAACTTCAACTTTGCACTTAGGATACATCGTCTATGTGACATCGATTGATCGATGTGATCGATCTATGTCCAATAGAATACTTCGCTTTATTTTCAAGCCACATGGATCGATCCATGTCATTTTTATCAATTACATCGATCGATTCAAGTGTACTTTGATCGATCAAAGTGGTCTTACGCCAAGTTATTCTTGCTTTCTTAAACTCCAATTCACTTACATTTTTTTCCGTCTTTACAAACTATTATAACAAAGGTATCTATACTTATTATTTATCCTATGATCCATGATTTTGACCAGCTGATTTCCCATGTGGTTTCCTCCACCATTGAATATGCAAATGATATCACATGTTTGCATAATTGGATTTGCAATAGTAATATGCTTTTGCATATGCATGCATGGACATGGAGCTGCCAAATCGGTGAGTTGTATATATTCTTATCTATCTCGCTACAAGAAATCATCTATTTAGCACGGCTTCAAAAAGATTGTAAATTTACGCCCGTTTGAGAAGGCATACATAATTTTTGGTCCACTTATTAATATTTGCGATCGTTATCATAAACGGTCGCAAATTGACATCTAAGTTGCGATTGTTTTATAAACAGTCGCAAGTTTGGGATCGTTATCAAAAATGGTCGTAAATTAGCAATCACAACAGCAAACGGCCGCAAAATTAGTGACTGAATTCTTCATGGTTGTTAACACTTTCACCCTAAATCATTTATATAATCATTAATACAAATTAGTACAATAAAGATTATTTTTAAATATATTCATTAAAGAGTATACTAACAATCTCATTAGGTTATATTATTTAAATAAAAGGATGGTAATCATGATTGTAACACAAGCGTGTAAGTATACATGTTTACATAATCCTCTAAGTACATAAGTATATAAGTATATAGTTTTTTATAATCCTCTAAGTACATAAGTATATATGTTACCTTAGATATGAGTATAAGAATATATGCTTGTATATTATATATACGCACAAGTATATAACCATACAACTATAAATAATGCTATAAGTGTATAAGTACATATCTTACCCTATAACAAACATAGGTATGTATACTAGTATGTTACATATAAGCACAGATATATAAGTATACAATGTTGTATGATCCTCTAAGTACATAAGTATATATGTTATAAAAAATAGATAGTATATGTTTACATACATGGACATATACTTCTATACTTATGTAGCTATAGTTGTATACTTGTATACTTGTATACTTATATAGTTATATATACTTATAAATCTATATGAAATATATACCTATAGTTGTTTAATTATATAAGTCAATCAACTTGCGATGGTTTTAAATTAACGACCAAATTTGCGATCGTTTATAATCAAATTAGCAACCGCGACAATAAACGGTCGCAAAATTAGAGATTGTATTGTTCATGGTTGTATAAACACTTCCACCCTTAAATCATTTATAACATCATTAATACAAATTAGTACAATATAGAATATTTGTAAATATATTCACTAAAGATTATTCTATCGATCTCATTAGGTGATATTATTTAAATTAAAGGATGACAATCATGATTATAAGCACAAGTATGTGAGTATATATGTTTATATATTCCTCTTAGTACATAAGTAACAAGTATTCAAGTTTATATAGTCCTCTAAGTACATAAGTATACATGTTACCTTATATATGAATATAAGTACGTGTAATTGTATACCATATATAAGCACAAGTATATAACTGTGCAAGTATAAAGGGCGTTCCCGATACACTAAGCTCCCGCGTTTTTGCATAGTTCGGGGAGGGGTTGGATCGCTTCACGATCTGATGTACGCAGCATTACCCTACACTTTGTACAATAGGCTGTTTCTGTGGCACTAAAATGTGACCTCAATGTTACAAAACAGTACCTTATCAATTTCGCCACAGCCCACCCTCATAACTATACAAGTATATATAATCCTATAAATGTATAAGTATATATCTTACCGTACAACAAACATAGGAATATATACTTGTATATTAGATATAAGCACAAGTATAGAAGTATACAATTTTATCTAATACTGTAAGTACATAAGTATATATGTTACCTTATAAGAAATAGGTAGTATATCATTACATACATACGCCTCTACTTGCATACTTATGTAGCCATATACTTATATAATTATATATACTTATAAATCTATATGAAATATATTTACATATACTTGTTTAGTTATAAAAGTCCATTGTCATACAAAACTCATATGAGTATACATAACAAAATAAAATCGGAACAAATATATGTTGGGAATAATTCACGTCAGATTGATTTCTGTACAAATTGCTCTTGGAATAAAGCAGTGGCCGGCCTGCCGAGCTCAGGGTAGGCTGGATAGATCTGCTAAGTCAAGACAGTTCAGATACCACAAATGAGTTTGCATTCTGAACAGTCAGCCGACCTGCCGACCTGAACTGAATAGCACTTCAGGAGAGTGATTCTGTGCTATCAGCCCTCCAGCCGAGCTAAACTAAAGTCAGACTGATCAGACAGATCAGATGAGTCCAGTCAGCGCAATTGTATTTACGTTCTGGGCTGATCACCGATCCGCCGACCTCGGCACTTCAGCACAACTACGAAAGTTGGGCTTTCAGCCGCTTCAGCCGAGCAGAGCTCAGCACGGCAGAGCTGCAGAACAACGAATGTCCTCAGCCAAACAGCAGAGCTCAGCACAAAGCAGAGCTCAGCAAGACAATGCTTCAGAACAACGAATGTTCTAAGCACAAAGCAAAAATCAGCTTGGCAATAATCTCAACAGCTCAGCTGAGCAGAGATCCGAGGTGAGTCCAGGACTCTGTCCTTAAGACGTATTGCTCCGGTATACTGTGCCCAATTGGATGGAACAATCGTCTCCTAAGATACAACGAAAGTCAGTTCAGACGAGCGACACTGCAGCATATGAACTCTACGAACCTGTAAGATGCCCTGAACTTCTCGGACTTGATGCAAAATGCAGAAAGAGAAAGAGAAGAATAGCACGTGTATGCAGAGGAGGGGAGGAGAATATTGGATCCTGAGTGAGTGTGACTGAGAGGTTAACTTAGCTACTATTTATAGGGAAAAATTTGATTAGGGTGGTTAATTGACAGTTTAACCACAGCCGTCGGATCAGATTGCTAGCGTTAGATCAGATAATAGATAACCACTTTTCAAATTTGAATAACCAATTTTCAAAATTAAATTACGGTTACATAACTGATTTTTCAAATTCGAATTACAGTTAAGTAACCGATTCTCAAATTTGAATTACGGTTAAGAAACCGACTTTCAAATTATTTTATCCCTACTTAGAGCATTAACTTCTCATTCACCCACTTCAATTTCTCCAACAATCCCCCACATGAATGGGAATTAATGCAAGTGTTTATGCAGACTCTACCAAGAAGTCAGACAAGAAAATGTTGCATCAGAATAGGTAGCTTTTGGCTTTGAACCTTTCTTAGTGATATACTATCGGATCCACTCGGCTAATTAGTGAACTTAATGTCTTGAACTAACCGGCCTTTAGTGTGAACCTAGACAATATTACTCACACAACATTTCCTTTAACACCTTTTTTTTGGTTCTCATGATTGTGTTCGTTTTGGCCATGAACCGCCTGGTTTCAGAAAGTGTGTTAGAGAACTTTGGCCTTACAAAATTCTCATAGAAGCGGCCACACTTCACACTTACATAGGTGTTTCCTATCAAGAGTATTCTGCCACACTCCACTTGATATATCAAGATATAGGAACCATTAAAAGCCTCAGCTTGCCCTCATTTCTCTGCAGACAGCACTTTTATTTAACAGAATAGGTAAGTGCTCATTGAACTCCATAACTTAGTTGACCCATTGAACCAAGATTTTGGGATCTCCAGTCAACAAGGTTGGGTTACCGTTACAAAGATTCATGCATTATAGGTTTTAGTCCCATTCCATTTGTCAAAATTGACATCCGATCTCTTGGCAAGCCTTTTGTAAGCGGATCCGCAAGATTCTCCTTTGATTTTACATAATCAATGGAAATCACGCCATTAGAGATCAACTGCTTAATGGTGTTGTGTCTCCGACGCATGTGCCGAGACTTACCATTATAGATGCTGCTTTGAGCTCGTCCTATAGCCGACTGACTATCACAGTGTATGCTGATAGGAGCAATTGGCTTAGGCCAGCATGACACATCTTCTAGAAAATTTCGAAGTCATTCAGCTTCTTCCCCGGCTTTATCAAGTGCTATAAACTCCGCTTCCATCGTGGAACGAGCTATGCACGTTTGCTTCGTGGATTTCCACGACACAGTACCTCCACCAACCGTGAATAAGTATCCACTGGTGGACTTAGAATCTTTACTATCAGATATCTAGTTGACATCACAATAGCCTTCCAATACTGTTGGATATCTTGAGTAATGTAATCCAAGATTCATTGTATACTTTAAGTATCTCATTACTGTTAGTGTATGTGCCCTAGGCCATGATTTGGATATTTATGTTATGCATTTATTATTAATAAAAGAGGTTTTATTATCATTATTGTTGGTTAGTATGTTACACGATTTTGATATATGTCCCTGATTCATTATTGTTATGAAGATAAAATAATTTATAATCAGTATGAGTATTGATTTGATAATCATGAGATGATTATGTGTATGGTGATACGAATCAATCTCATAGATACTTGTTAGAGAACAGTGTATTGGATAGACCCATCATGAGATTGCTACATGGATTAGCGTCATAAGTAAATCTCATGATAGTCATGTTTTAATCCTTTGACGTGAGATTGTCATAGTTTCCAGCATAAGGACTATTATATTTTGACATGATCAAACGTTATCCGTTACTGGATAATAATAAAGGTCATGATTGAATGTGATAGAAATTATGTAGAGGATATTGAACAATCAAGATAGAATTTGTCCCTCTCAGAGAGATATCTTTGGGCCCCTCGATTAGTGAGACTGTGAAATGCATGGCCGTGCTCAAATGATTTGATAGTGTGATCAATATCATTTGTTTTATCAGTCTACTTAGAGATCGAGTAATCATATGTTTGAACTATATAAGTATGACGCTGACCATGACTTATGTTCAAACTAGATATCGTGTGACAAATGGATTAATGCATGTACTATTATTAGGCTAGTTGGACTTTACTCGTATTAATTGGGTAGTTGTAATGTCTTGCTAGAGGCCAATTACGACTTGTTGGTTTAATAGAGATTTAATCAACTGCCAATTAATATGGGCCTATCGGGCCACACACAAGAATGCGTATGGCTGAGATTAATAATATTAATAATATTAATATTGGATATTAATTATTATTATTATTATCGTTTTTAATATTAATAATATTAATATTGGATATTAATTATTATTATTATTATTATTATTATTATTATTATTATTATTATTATTATTATTATTATTATTATTAATTTTGTTTTTTTATGTATATATTTATATCATTGGATAATAACAGAGAATCCATATTTGATATGGATTTTGATTGGTGTTATCTAATCCTAACAGAATCCGTATTTGATGCGGATTATGATAGGTATTAACCAATCCGATCAGGAATCGGATTTGATATCTATATATATGTACGGAGCATGGTGTATCTCGTACACCACACAACCAGTAGAAAACGAAAGGGCAAGAATCTTTTTTTGTTAAAACCGAATTCTTCAGCCGTGCCGTTTAAAGAGCTAGCACTCCGGGCGGAAGCGTTCGTGTGGATACCGACAGAGGGTGATCGTATTTTCGCACCTCTTCCATCTGCAGATTTCGAATCTACGGAGGTACTTTTTGTTTTTTTTGTCGAATTAAACGAACAACATGGATCCTTGGTAGGAAATCAGAGATCAATTTTTGTTTTCCGCTGTGCGTTTTTGCAGTGATCTCGTTCTATTTCCTAACAATTACTCTATTCAGAGCATTCCAATGTTCATCGCTTGGATTACTTGTAAACCTGCTCAATTTTTTTACTGAGCATGCTAAGTCTGATCTTATACAGTTTGTTATGTCAATTAGACTTCCGATTATTTGCGAGTACTCCAATTGAGCTACTAGTTCGCCTTGGTTCTTCCTTAAGTGTATACTTAAGTCGAGTGGAGTCTTTACTGGTTTCACATCAACCATATTGAACCGTTTTAGAACAGAATCAATATAGTGAGTTTGTGACAGTACGAGTCCTTCGCTTATCCTAGAAATTTTAATTCCTAGAATAACATTGGCAACTCCCATATCCTTCATATCGAAGTTTCTCGTCAACATCTTCTTTGTGTTAAGATTATGTCCCGAGTACTCCCCATGATTAGCATGTCGTCTACATAGAGACATACTATCACATATGCATCCTGTGTGCTATTAATGTAGACACACTGGTCACACTCATTGATCTTGAAACTATTAGCTAGCATAGCTTGATCAAATTTCAAGTGCCACTGTTTAGGCGCTTGCTTAAGTTCGTACAACGATTTAACGAGTCTACAAACTTTACACTCTTGTCCTGGAACCACAAAACCTTCGGGTTGTTCCATATAGATTTCTTCATCCTACTCACCTTTCAGAAAAGCAGTCTTCATATCCATCTGATAGATTTCCAAGTTATAGACTGCAACAATAGCAGCTAGCACCCTTATAGAAGTGATCCTAGTCACTGGTGAGTAGGTGTCAAAAAAGTCAAAGACTTCCTTTTGTCGATAGCCTTTAGCTACCAACCTGGCTTTATACTTTCCAATAGACCCATCCTCTTTCAGTTTCTTCTTGAAAATCCACTTGCAACCAAGTGGTTTACTTCCAGATGGAAGGTCAACCAACTCCCAAGTGTGATTTTGAAGAATCGATTCTATCTCACTGTTAATTGCCTCTTTCCAGAATGGAGCTTCTGGAGTTGACATTGCCTCGGAAAATTTCCTTGGCTCATTTTATACCATATAGGTTAGAAAGTCCGGTCCAAACGAAATTGGCATTCTGGCACGCTTGCTTTGACGAAGCTCCTCACCCCCTTGAGGAGTCGCCTCACGCATTCGCTTACCAATTCTTGTTTCTTCTTGATTTTTGTCTTTCCTTGGAAAGACATCTTCGAAGAACATTGCATTCCTTGCCTCCATGACAATGTTTTCATGTATGTCAGGAATATCCGACTTGTGCACCAAGAACCGATATGCACTACTGTTAGTCGTATATCCTATAAATACGCAGTCAACCGTTTTAGGCCCAATTTTAACTTGTCTTGGTTTAGGTACAACAACTTTTGCCAGACACCCCCACACTTTCAAGTATTTGTAACTAGGCTTTTGGCCTTTCCAAAGCTCGTATGGGGTTTCATTCATCTTCTTAGATGGAATTCTATTTAAAATGACGTTGGCTGAGAGAATTGCTTCCCCCCACAAGTTCTGAGGCAAACCTGAACTTATCAACATAGCATTCATCATCTCTTTTAGAGTATGGTTTTTGCGTTCAGCAATACCATTCGATTAAGGTGAATATGGTGCAGTCGTTTGATAAATAATGCCATGTTCTGAACAAAATTCATTAAACAGTGTATCATATTCACCACCTCTATCACTACGAATTGCTTTAATTCGTTTGTTAAGCTGATTCTCAACTTCATTTTTATAGTCCTTGAAGCATCAAGGGTCTCGTCTTTGCTACTTAGCAAGTATACATAACAGTATCGTGAGCAATCGTCGATAAAAGTTGCGAAATACTTTTTACCATCTCTCGTTTGCACAAATTTTAAATCACACATATCGGTATGAATTAAATCCAAAGGTTCAGTGTTCCTTTCTATTGAAGGAAATGATGCCTTTGCCGTCTTCGCTTCAACATATATTTGGCATTTTTTATTGTCAAAATTTAATTTGGGCAACAAGTCAATATTAACCATACGTTGTAATGACTTATAATTAACATGTCCCAAACGAAAATGCCATAAACAAGAAGACTCAAGCATGTAAGAAGAAGAGGAAGCATTCTTATTAGCCTCTGCGGGCAAATCTCTTTTGGGTACAATAGTGATGACATTCAATTTAAACATCCTATTTGACAAGTACCCTTTCTCCAAATACATGCCATTTTTCGAAAGAATAACTTTATTGGATTCGGAGACTAGTCTAAAACCATGCATGACTAGAAGAGATCCAGATACTAAATTCTTCCGAATGTTAGGGACGTGCAGCACATTCTGCAAAGTCAGATGCTTCCCTGATGTGAGCTTCAAAACAACTTTGCCCTCGCCTTCGATCTTCGAAGAGGCCGAGTTCCCCATGTAAAGTTGTTCGTTGTTCCCGGGCTGGTACTCCGTGAACATCTCTCTACTGGAGCAGACATGTCTAGTGGCGCCAGTATCAAGCCACCATTCGCATATGTTTCCCACAGCGTTGCACTGAGACCACCGCACAGAGGTTCAGATCATCCATGGCATCGACTATGTTGGCATTTGCCTTGGTCTGCTTCTTCTTGGGCTTTCTGCATTCATTGCTGACATGCCCCTGAATGCCACAGTTGTAGCATTTTCCGGTGAACTTCTTGGTGATCTGCTTGCCTTTCTTGTTCACCCTGAGTTGGCCCTTCTTTTTCTTGGTCTCTGCAACATGGGCCTTAGCCTGACCAGGGCTTGATTGTAGCATTCTCTCAGATCTGCGATTGTCTTCCTCAATGCGGAGTCGAACAATCAAATCTTCCAATGTCATATCCTTTCTCTTGTGTTTGAGATAGCTTCTGAATTCCCTCCACGAAAGAGGTAGCTTCTCAATTACTGCAGCCACGACGAAAGATTCACTGAGCAACTTGCCCTCCTCTTCCATCTCGGCAACCAACGTCTGAAGTTCCTCAACTTGAGAAACAACAGTGCGAGAATCAAACATTTTGAAATCCAGGAATTTGTCGACAATAAATTTCTTAGTGCCGGCATCTTCCGTACGATATTTCTTTTCCAAAGCCTGCCACAAAGACTTTGCGGTTTTGTACGTGCAGTACAAACCATACAAGGAGTTGTCCAAACAACTCAGAATATGGCTCAAACAAACGTAATTGTTGAAGTTCCATGCTTCAACAGAATGTTTGTTCTGCATATTTTGGGTTTGGTCCTCCAGCGGATCCACCATAGGTGGGTCCTCGGTCAGAAATGTAGCCAACCCCATGGCAGTCAAGAAGAACAACATCTTCTTTTGCCAACGCTTGAAGAAGCTCCCACTGAATTTCTCAAGTTTCTCCACTTGGGCCACTGCATGACCCTGTGCAGGAGGAGCATGTCTCGGCACCCCAGCATTTGGTGCCATTGGGGCAAAACTCTGTACGTCTGCGCCTTGAACCGAGCTAGAGCTTGCATTCTCCATCAGGTTTCTGTAAGATCAGAAACAAACAGGAATCAATACAGAATCAAAACGAATACGTCTTAAGAATTGTTGGGAATAATTCACGTCAGATTGACTTCTGTACAAATTGCTTTTGGAATAAAGCAGTGGCCGACCTGCCGAGCTCAGGGTAGGCTGGATAGATCTGCTAAGTCAAGACAGTTCAGATACCGCAAATGAGTTTGCGTTCTGAACAGTCAGCCGAACTGCCGACCTGAACTGAACAACACTTCAGAACAGTGATTCTGTGCTATCAGCCCTCCAGCCGAGCTGAACTAAATTCAGACTGATCAGACAGATCAGATCAGTCCAGTCAGCGCAATTGTATTTGCGTTCTGGGCTGATCACCGATCCGCCGACCTCGGCACTTCAGCACAACTATGAAAGTTTGGGCTTTCAGCCGCTTCAGCCGAGCAGAGCTCAGCACGGCAGAGCTGTAGAATAACGAATATCCTCAGCCAAACAGCAGAGCTCAGCACGAAGCAGAGCTCAACAAGACAATGCTTCAGAACAACGAATGTTCTAAGCACAATAGCAGAGCTTAGCACAAAGCAGAGCTCAGCTTGGCAATAATCTCAACAGCTCAGCTGAGCAGAGATCCGAGGTGAGTCCAGGACTCTGTCCTTAAGACGTATTGCTCCGGTATACTATGCCCAATTGGATGGAACAATTGTCTCCTAAGATACAACGGAAGTCAGTTCAGACGAGCGACACTGCAGCGTATGAACTCTACGAACCTGTAAGATGCCCTGAACTTCTCGGACTTGATGCAAAATGTAGAAAGAGAAAGAGAAGAATAGCACGTGTATGCAGAGGAGGGGAGGAGAATATTGGATCCAGTGAGTGTGACTGAGAGGTTAACTTAGATCAGATTGACAGTTTAACCACAGCCGTCGGATCAGATTGCTACCGTTAGATCAGATAACAGATAACCGCTTTTCAAATTTGAATAACCGATTTTCAAAATTAAAATACGGTTACATAACTGATTTTTCAAATTCGAATTATGGTTAATTAACCGATTCTCAAATTTGAATTATGGTTAAGAAACCGACTTTCAAATTATTTTATCCCTACTTAGAACATTAACTTCTTATTCACCCACTTCAATTTCTCCAACAATATATACACTTATGTAGTATAAGTATAATTAATATATAGTATAATTATAAAGAGGGAACAAGCGCGTATAACCCTATAAGTATGTTACCCGCATACGTGATATTGTAAGATAAAGATAGAAATGCCATTTATTTCTCTTTACAAGTATAAATATTACGGCAGTTCATCTTCTACGAATTAAGCAATCACGTCTTACCTCACACCGTAAGGAGAAAAAAAATAAAAATAAAATAATAATAATAATAATAATAATAATAATAATAATAATAATAATAATAATAATAATAATAATAATAAGAACAACAACAACAACAACACGGACTCAGTATATCCAAACGACATCAAAAGCTATCGTTAGGGTCTGGGGAGGGTGAGAGGCAGACAAACAATATCTCCATCCCAAAGGATGGAGATTTTGCTTCTACTGAGACCTCCATCTCTATATGTACCTGCATATATGACGCGATAATAGAGCTATGGTGTGCTACCTGCATATATGACGCGATAATAGAGCTATGGTGTGCTAGTATGTTAGTGAAGGAATTTAGTAAAATACAAATAGACAGATTCCGATATTAAAATAATCACAACGTGTATATGCACAAATAATGACAAAAGACAAAAAAATGCAAAGTTCACCTAACGGATAGAGAGTATCTAAGCTCGTAAGTATACTCTAAGGTACCCCTATATCCTGTGTAAACCTCTTTAACTTTAATCCTCTGCTTATATGAACTCCTATTGTGGACCATACCTTCATAGAGATGCAAATCTAGTAGTTCTTACCGAATTCGCTCATCCCAAGTTAGTTTGACCCTGCCTTTACTCCTCTTCCCTCTACAGTGAGACTTTCAACTGCTCTGACAGACGCCATTGTATGTATCCTCTTGACATGTCCAAACCATCTCAGTCTTCCCTCCTTTATCTTATCTGATATACTACTCACCACTAACCTTTCTCTAAATACCCCATTTCTTATCTGGTCTAGCCTTGTGTGCCCATACATCCATCTCACCATCCCCATCTATGTCACTTCCATTGTTGAAGATAGCAAGATTGCAGGCACCAAGGAAGAAGCTTTGACAGATGAAAAGGAGTTATCAAATTAAGCAAATGGCTGTGTTCCTCTCAAGGGGAGCATTTGATCTAGGTGGCATGAAGCAATCAAGAGCCAATGGATCATGGATAGAATCAAGGAAAGTAGGTCAGATAGTTGAGAGTTGGTTGAGAAGATGTCAAAGGAGGAAGAAGGTTGAAGAAGCACGGCATGTGTAGAGGGAAAAACACGCAGCGCGGGAGATGTTTAAAACGTTTGATTTACAAGAATACCCTTAGTTAAGTGACTTGTGTAGCTTAAGCTTTAGGGGCATAATTGTAATTGTAGACGTATTCTTCTTCTTTTGCTCTCCTGATCGTTTATATAAACAGAGTAGCAGCAGCTTGTAATCAAACTAATTAGAGCAGACGGTTACTCCTAATGAGCCAATACAATAACCGCTTTCTTTTCTTCTACTTTTGCTTTATCAATCTCTCATAGTTCTTGTTCTTGTATTGTGTGTGTAATTTGATTAGCATTTTGACATCCATCTTCTCCAACTGTGTCTTCTTGATGTCTCAGCAGTCTGTTCCATATAACATTACCGGCCGTAAATCACCTTATAAAATTTTCCCTAACGATAATAATAATAATAATAAAAGAGAAAATCGAAGATAGTAGATTACGTGCGTTCTCTTTGCCGTCATCCATGTGTAAAGGTATCTGAGAAGAACGGATATCAGTTTTATTAAATAAAAGAAAGACCGAAATCGACAGTCCATTAATGATAAAAATTTTGGATTTTAAGTAATCAAATCAAAATATTCTAAGTACATGTAATAGTAAAATGCATGTATCTGAAAATCTTTTAATAAATAGAAACAACCAAAAGGATATCGATCTTTTTTTATATCTGAAAAACTTTTAATAAAACTAAACGAACCAGAACTATGATATGAGATTAGGTACAACATTGAATTGCAAGAGTTCATATTATGAGCACTCAAGAAGTACATGGTCAGAAGGGATAATAAAAAATCTTCCACATAATGACAGAAGAAAAATCGTTTGGACAATAATATATATTAGAATGAAAGAAAATCTTTTGGTCAATAATATATATTATATAACTATATGTTCAACCAACTTATTTTCTTCTATAGTCAACCAACTCATTTTCCTTTCACGTGTATTATGAGAATGCAGGAAAATCTTTTGGTCAATAATATATAGTATAAAACTACATGTTCAACCAACTTATTTTCCTTTATAGTCAACTAACTCATTTTCCTTTGGACCATATGTGGAAGAGAATATATAGCCCTACGATATACATTATCATAACTAATAATTTAGACAATAATATATATTGTAGGACCGCATGTTCTCTTCACTATATATAATCAACCAACTCATCTCGGTCTCCTCCGGTTTGTATTTGAGTTGAAATTTGCTTCAAAAGATCAAGCGTTAGATTTCAGGGACACGTACAGTGTAGGTGTTCCACTGCTGCGGCCTGATTTGCAAAGACACATTGCGTGAGTCACTGTGTAATTCCTCACCCAACCTAGCCAGGAGGCTGATGCCGAGTTCCTAGTTTACATACTTCATAATGTTGGAAAATTGCAAAGAATATTGGCAACACAAATTATAGAACAGCCGAGACGTGACGGATTGTCACTGTCCTTAAAGCAATTTTGCCTATACCAAAGAGCAAGGTATACTTCTAGCAAATGCTTCCCAGGATATAACGGATTACTTCCTTTCTATTGCTCTTAGAGAGAAAGTATTGAACTTGTTTAGTAGAAGAGAATGATAGTGAAAGGTAAAAGAAGAATGCTGCAGAATTTTTTCACAAGAATTCAAGAGTTTTTCATGTTTTTCATATATCTTTTGAAGATAACAAAGCCTACTATTTATAGGCTTTGAGTTCAAAAATTACAAGTTCAAAAGACCCTTTTTCTGCAAATGTTTCCTCCATGGATCGGTTATGGACGTTCAATATGAAAGGAGATGTCATTTGGAGGAGAAGATGCATCTTTTGTGAACAGTCGGGTCACATTAGGCGCCTAATGTCACTTCGAATGACTGTACAAAATGACATCAAACGACTGTACAAAATGACATAGGAGCTTCATGTGACATCGAACGACACATTAGACGCTTCATGTCACATTGAACGACTGTATAAAATGACATTAAGCGCTTCATGTGACATTGAACGCCTAC
>AP025071.1:27855203-27880523 GCA_036186865.1 Eustoma russellianum | reverse complement strand
AAATTGCAAAGAATATTGGCAACACAAATTATAGAACAGCCGAGACGTGACGGATTGTCACTGTCCTTAAAGCAATTTTGCCTATACCAAAGAGCAAGGTATACTTCTAGCAAATGCTTCCCAGGATATAACGGATTACTTCCTTTCTATTGCTCTTAGAGAGAAAGTATTGAACTTGTTTAGTAGAAGAGAATGATAGTGAAAGGTAAAAGAAGAATGCTGCAGAATTTTTTCACAAGAATTCAAGAGTTTTTCATGTTTTTCATATATCTTTTGAAGATAACAAAGCCTACTATTTATAGGCTTTGAGTTCAAAAATTACAAGTTCAAAAGACCCTTTTTCTGCAAATGTTTCCTCCATGGATCGGTTATGGACGTTCAATATGAAAGGAGATGTCATTTGGAGGAGAAGATGCATCTTTTGTGAACAGTCGGGTCACATTAGGCGCCTAATGTCACTTCGAATGACTGTACAAAATGACATCAAACGACTGTACAAAATGACATAGGAGCTTCATGTGACATCGAACGACACATTAGACGCTTCATGTCACATTGAACGACTGTATAAAATGACATTAAGCGCTTCATGTGACATTGAACGCCTACATTAGGCGCTTCAAGGTCTGGAAGTATTCCAGAACACTTCGAACGCCTACATTAGGCGCTTAAAGTGTTTGGAACGCCCCCATTTCCTTCCATTCTTCAAAAAACACTCCAAACTTCATTCAATCTCCTATCAATAGGTCACATAACACTATACAAGGTTGGATCACAAAATTTAAAGTACTTTTAAGTACTTTTCCAACAATCCCCCACATGATCCAAGCTTGTATAGTTTCAAACGAACGAACATAAACCAATCTTTTCACTATCAAACGATGATAATGACACATAACGGAGCAGTGACAAACGTCTTGAACTGGCCGGTAGTACAATTTGCAGTTATATAAACGGAAATAGGGTGACAACCGTCTTGAACCACATATTTCACTACTGTTTATATGAACACACAAATGACATGCCATTATCTAACTTCTTACAAGTTCGCGGTGTGGTGCATTAAAGGCCCTGCACCCAATCCCAAGATTCATAAGTGCTCTAGAGAGTTTTCAGGCTCTCATAGGAAGCGGCCCCACTTCCACACTTATATAGGTGATATTCATCAAGTGTGTACTGCAACACACCACCATCTTTGATGGCTATGAATTATCCATTAAGAGATTTACATCTCACCCTCAAACATGCAGTGTGTACTATCCTCGAACATCAACATAGGAAGGGACATGTGTGATAGTACTTAACATAACTCTTCTATGACATGTTTTTACCACATTGAACTCTGTTTGTAGGATCTCTACTAATAGTGAGTTGGGTTCCTGTCATAGAGAATTCACATCCAACGGAACAAGTCCCAATCCTCCTGATGTTTTAAGAACCATTTTCCGGTTCAACCCTTTAGTTAAGGGATCCGCCAGGTTCGACTCGGTTTTTATGTATTCCAAGTTAACCACCCCAGAACTAATCAAGTCACGCACAATATTGTGCCTCAAGCGGATATGCCGGCTCTTTCCATTATATATTTTTTTCCTTGCTCGAGCAATAGCTGCCTATGAGTCACAATGAACAAAAACAAACGACATAGGCTTAGTCCACAAAGGAATATCAACTAGTAAATTCCTTAACCATTCTCCCTCTGAACAAGCAAGTTCTAAAGCAACAAATTCAGATTCCATTGTTGATATAGCTTTACAAGTTTGTTTAGAGGATTTCCATGAAATGACACCACCACCCAAAGTAAACACATACCCGCTGGTGGAATTTATTTCATCGTTATCTGTGACCCAGTTAGCGTCACAATAACCTTCTAGAACTGCATGACTATCGGTAAAGGTAAGTCCTAAGTCCATAGTACCCCTTAGATATCTCAATAGTCGTTTCAAAGCATCGCAATGCTCTTTACTTGGACTATGAGTATATCTAGTCAAACGATTAACTGAGTATGCAATATCTAGCCTAGTACAATTCATGAGATACATGACACTACCAATGATCTTTGCATACTCGCACTGAGACACATCATCACGTTTATTCTTTTCCAATCTTATAGATGCATCATATGGGGTTATATCCTGGGAAGCATTTGCTAGAAGTATACCTTGCTCTTTGGTATAGGCAAAATTGCTTTAAGGATATAACGGCTTACTTCCTTTCTATCGCTCTTAGAGAGAAAGTATTGAACTTGTTTATTAGAAGAGAATGATAGTGAAAGGTAGAAGAAGAATGCTGCAGAATTTTTTCACAAGAATTCAAGAGTTTTTCATGTTTTTCATATATCTTTTGAAGATAGCAAAGCCTACTATTTATAGGCTTTGAGTTCACAAATTACAAGTTCAAAAGACCCTTTTTCTACAGATGTTTCCTCCATGGATCGGTTATGGACGTTCAATATGAAAGGAGATGTCATTTGGAGGAGAAGATGCATCTTTTGTGAACAGTCGGGTCACATTAGGCGCCTAATGTCACTTCGAACGAATGCACAAAATGACATCGAACGATTGTACAAAATGACATAGGAGCTTCATGTGACATCGAACGACACATTAGGCGCTTCATGTCACATTGAACGACTGTACAAAATGACATTAAGCGCTTCATGTGACATTGAACGCCTATACAAGGCGTTCGAAGTGTTCTGGAAGTGTTCCCGAACACTTCGAGCGCCTACATTAGGCGCTTCAAGTGTCTGGAAGTATTCCAGAACACTTCGAACGCCTACATTAGGCGCTTAAAGTGTTTGGAACGCCCCCATTTCCTTCCATTCTTCAAAAAACACTCCAAACTTCATCCAATCTCCTATCAATAGGTCACATAACACTATACAAGGTTGGATCACAAGATTTAAAGTACTTTTAAATACTTTTCCAACACATAACGCTCCTTGGGACTGGGCAACTTCATCCCAACATCCCCCAAAGGGGAGATCATATTTCCTTGATGAAACTTTTATAGGAAAAACTCTTGAAAGAAATAGATGGGCGCTTAAGAGTCGAAGTGGCTGGGGGACGTTGGGTGGGGGGACTGTATACCTTGGTGCATGATTCTTGAATATTGCCAAAAGCCAACTAGTCTACGATGGCTGGTCGTTGGGAGATGAGATTCTCTCACTCCACTTTTTCTCACCTTATTTATGACCGTGCGAGGGTGGAGTGGTGAGACTGGATGCGGATGACCCTCATCTAGCATCACTATCCTACCATACTGCCACATATAATGCGGTGACGCATGGGATGAGGAATAGTAGGTGAGGGGATTCTATCCCGGTGGTTGGAGCCAAAATTGCACATGAAGTAAGGCCCTAGCCGTACGACAATATCCAACTACCGTTTTTTTTTTTTTTTGTTTCTTTGACCAGCTATTCCACATTCCAAGTGTCAAACCTTTGTATATGTTAGAATTTCAAATGTTGGACTTTTCATCCATTTTATACATTTTTTTTGAGAAATTTGAGAAAATATTATAATTTTAGTAACATATTTCACCAACGGAGTTTGTTTTGGAAAATTTCTAAAAACACGTAAGGCACATTCATAAATGACATCTTAGAACATCCGCTTTATTTAACAGTGCTATTGCAGTTCTCAAAAAATATACCATCAAATTTACGGTCCTGCTATGATGATCCTTTAGTAAGGTCAGACAACCTGCATTGACAGTTATGTGGCTGACGATCTACCACAGGTCAACCGATCTCATCCGGTGTTAGAAGGTTTTCATTGTTGCCTTACCAATCGAAAATTCATCCTAACTAAAAAAGTGGATTATTTTTTATAAGCCCTAACTTGATAAATACACGATAGATAATAATAAATGTGGACTAGAAATTAATGGTGTTGACCTCCAAAATAAGAGTGAGATATTTGTCAAGTTGGAGCATAAAAAGAAAATCTGCGTTAATTTTTCTTTTTTCACTTAAACTTCCAGAATGCAATGAAAGTAAGGACGGCATTGACTTTAGAACAATGATGATGTAAGATTTATCACCAAGTATTAAATTTGATATGGGGGTTACGCCGTCAATTCTCCGTCAGTTGCCTGTAATAGGCTGTTGGCCGACCTGCACAAAGAAACGAGGTCAGAGGACCCGGGATCTATGGCCCCGGGTAATACCCTCCGACGGTCCAGTCAGTTGAGGCCATTTTTGGAAAGGTTTATATACTGATGAAAGTTTTAAAGTAAAGGTTTTCTGGTAAACCTGAATTTTCACCGTGAAGAAGATGAGTCATAGTTGTAATTTTTGAATTGTTACTTCCTTTTCTCTCTCCTATTTTCTGCCTTTTATATGGCGGCTTGGGACCAATGCATGGGCAGAGACTGGAAATCGTGACAGGCAAGGAGGTCATAAGGATGACTCATGCACTTGCATATTCGCCACGTGGTTTGGTACTGAACTGAGTAAGCTAGTTCGGGACACCTGGCTAGGAGTTTCACCTGGTAGAATCACCCAGGGTAAACTCCTAGAGCCGAGGCCCAACCTTCCAGAAACACTCAGAAATTCCCGAGATGATTTAGGATGCGAGGTCAGCTTGCTGAGACGTAGGTGGCCGACTTCAGGGAGCATAAGTAGGCCTATTATGATGTTCGCAACTGACTTCCCAGGTGTGGCCCGAGATCATCGGCGGAAACGGAACCGAGACCAAAACTCGGCCTTTTGGCCGAGTTGCTCTATGGCCGAGATGGGATTGAGGGCCGAGACGGGGCCTTTAGGCCGAGATGGCGCTGTGGCCGTTTGGCCGAGATGGGTTGCTTGTCGATATATGACCTTGTCAAAGTTTGGGCTGACCCAGTGGACTTAACGTTTTTACGTCCGTACCCTACCGTGACTGTTGTTGACTAACGGGTGGTATTTTTTGGTTCATCACTTGCCCCCAGATTAGTCTGGCCGAGCTGACCTGAGAGGGCAGACTAATCGATTCAAAATCCTTAACGTGCCGTCCTTCCACCAATGACGTGTCCACCTCTGATTAGACCGCTCAGTATATTTATTAGCTGCACAAAGTACGAAGCGTTGATGGCAGTTTTCTGGCTGAGCTGATCCGGCCGAACTGACCAGATTCATAAGTACGCCGTTTTTTCTGGCACGTGTCAATCTCGGATTGGTTTGTTCTGCGCATTTACTGTTTGCGCATGGTACGAAGCATCAGCTGCGCAGCTTTTGAGATCTGGCCGTTTCAGGAATCGCGGACAATTAAATCAATTCGACCCTTGGGCTGCTGAGATGAAACCTTATAAATAGGCTTTCCCAGATCATTTGCACCTTTTATTCGTTTCCTCTGTTTACTCCGGCGTCTTGCTTGTGTCTCCCGAACGCCTCTGAAACTCCGGCGACTCTCAGCTTGCTCAACCTTCTTCCGGCCTTCTTCTTCCTTTCCTTAAGAGCTTCTGTAAGTCTTCTTTCTCAAGCTTCCATTATGTCTTCTCCTTCTCGTGATTCACAAAACCTCACGGAGGGTGGTTCTTACACCGCCGGCGGTGGAGTGACCATCAGCTCTTCGTCTCCGTCAGGCAGATCCGTCTATGCCGATGATCTTCCCATTGGCAATTTGCGTCGGACCACCGGTGACTCTGCTCAATCCAACAGAGCCCTCACCGTAATCAGCTCTTCGCCGGAGCAAGCAGGGACTGCTCCTGCTCCGGCATCTGTAAATCCTCCGGCCTCTCTGAGGGACCCATCTCAGTTTTCGGGAGTCATCGAAAGAGGTCAGCCATCTCCTCTTGTTCAAGAGACTTCTTCTACCCTATCCGAGGCCGACCTGGATAGAATCTGTAAATTGTACAAGATTGATAAAAATCGATTCGGCCCAATTCTTCCTTTGTCCGGTTAGACTGCTTATGATCCCCCAAGGGATTATGAGGCAGTCTATGAAGATTACTTCAAGTCTGGCTTCAATCTTCCTGTTCCTGAGCCACTTGTCTGCATCATGCAGGCTTATGGACTCAGGCTTCCTCAAATCCAGCCTAACGGCCTCAAGCTCATTCTTTGCTACCTCCTTCTTCTCAGAATAGTTGAGTTTCCTTTCAATGCCACCATTTTTCGAGCCCTTTTTGCATGTCGGACCTCGCATAGCTGGTATTATTTTAGTAAGCGAGCGTCTAATATAGATTTTCCTTTTACTATTAATATTCCCACTTCCAACAAAAGATGGAAAGGGAAATTCTTTTATGTCAAAAAGTCTGAGCTGCCGAGCGGGAATATTTGGAAGTCTGGCAGAGCTGATAATATGAGGCCGAGCCAAGACTACTACGATGAAGCAGACAAAATTCGGTCATTTCCCGTGGTCATAGACTGGCAGAAAGTTGACTCTGAGATTTGGATAGCTGCCGACATAGCCCATTCAGCTCTTGTTGACAATTATTTGCCTCTCTCTCCGGATCAGTTACTTATTGTCCGAGGTGGATATTGCTGTTTTTGTTTTCATCCTCTTTTACCTTTTTTCAGTATCTAACTGTTTTATTCTTAATGCAGGTGCAATGACTGGACCTTCCTCTCGTGCCGACTTAATGGCTGAGGCAGCGGCCAGGAAGAGGGCTCAGAGGGAAAGGAGAATGGCTGCTCTGGGCTCTGGGGGAGCCTCTACTTTAACTCTGCCCCCAGCCCCAACTGTTGCTCCTGCTGAGCCTGAGCCAGCGGAGCCTGAATCAGGTAAGCTTTCCCTTCAAACGCAAAAATTTTCTAAGTGTTAACACTTGTTTGGATTCTGACTTGCTTTACTTCTTTGCAGCCCTGCCAATTGTAGTAACGGATGAGGAGCCTGAGGCTGAGATCCAGCCTCAAGCTTCCGCTAATTCAGAAGTTCCAGCAGAGGCTGGTGAAGGCTCCAGCCTTCGCCCCAGGAAAAGGCAAAGGGGTGAAGGCTCCAGCAGTCGTGATCCGGGTCCATCTCAGCCCCCGGAGATGATCGCTGCTGAGCCGGCTGAGGAAAACCTGCCGCAGCAGGGAGAAATTCAAGACCTAATCCTTATTGGGTTTTCTGAAGGGGATTCAGCTATGGATCCCAGCATAGCTCGAAGACTAAACAAGGTGGCAGTTTTACCCTTAGACCACCAAAAGTTTAGGGCGACTGGCTGGGACGAGCTGTCAAATGCCTTTCAGTCCAACATCGCTTTGGTAAGCAAAACTTCCTCTGAGTGCCTTGTTTGCTTTTTATTACTGAACTTTTTCTAACTCTATTTCTTTTGCAGTTCCGAGCCCAGGAGTTAGAGATTCTAACTCGCAGTGGAGAGTTCCGTGGGGAGCTCGAGAATAAGAACAAGCAGCTTGAAGAGGCTGAGCAAAAGAGAGCTGAGCTGACCCAGGAAAATGCTAACTTGCTAGCTGAGACCTATCAATTCCGGCGAAGGGCTGAAGAGGCTGAAGTGCAGCTAGCCACCTCCAACTCCAAGGTGGACGAGTTGGAGAACAATGTGGCAGATCTGGAGCTGACCTCCACTCAATCTCTAAATGAGATTGAGTTCTTGAAGAAGCAACTGGCTGAGGCGACGCAGAAGAGCAAAGCTGATGAAGAGCAAATTGGCTTACTGCGCCATCAATTGACTGAAGCAGAGATCAAGACAATTATGGACTTCAAAAAGCCCAAGTTTTTTGAAGAAAATATGATCCTTCTGCAGAGCGCAGCCATGGAGGTTGGCCGAAGAGAAGCCATCGATGTCTGCTCAATCATTTACCCAGACTTGAACAAAGAAAATCCTCGCCTAGCTGAGTTGTACAATCCTCTTGCTTCCCAAGACTTTGAAGAACAATTTCAGAAATTTGTAGACGGTGCTGATTTGAGGGAAGAATATGACTAGGCTTAGGATTTTTCTTTGTTTATCTTTAATTGAGCAGATATTGACTTGTACCTTGAACTTAATTCACAATCAATGAAAACTTATCTTTTCTGGCTCAGTTTTCTCTTCTGTCTTCAGCATTTTTATCAAGTTTATTTTTCAAAGTTATTGTTGCTGAGTTTCCATGTCAGTCTTATCAAACTTAATCACCTTCATTGAAAATAAACTAAGTCTCCAAGTCATAAAATAAACGGTTGTTTGTGCTGAGCTGACTCATGGATAAACTCAAGATGAACTCTGCCTTGTTTATATCAGGTTCTGACTTCGACTATAGTTGTACTTCCAAATCTTGAGTGTATAATATTGCTTCTTAACGCAACTTTATCTAGTCTGACTAGATCAAGTAAGGTATGTGTACCTTGTTCTGTTTCACTTCGGCCTCTTTATGTTAAGAGGATTTTTGAAGCTTGTTTGTACAAGTCTTCCCTTTAGTGAGTCTTTACCTCAGACTTGCTGAGGTTTTGCAAGTCATCCTTTAATGGACTTTTGCCTCGGACCTGCCGAGGTCTTGTTTTTTTTCCTTTGGTGGGCTTTTGCCTCGGACCTGCCGAGGTCTTGATCTACCCTTTAGCGGGAGTTTGCCTCGGACCTGCCGAGTTCTTGATGTACCCTTTAGCGGGAGTTTACCCCGGACCTGCCGAGGTCTTGATGTACCCTTTAGTGGGAGTTTGCCTCGGACTTGCCGAGGTCTTGATGTACCCTTTAGCGGGAATTTGCTTTGGACCTGCCAAGGTCTTATGGGAGCATTCCATAGTGCTCGAAATCTGCTTGGACATCTGATAGAATGCTTAACTCTTGATAGATGCTCCCAAAAAAGTTTGTATTGATATACAAAATAGTTACATTTACATCATTGATGTAGAAGTCGGAGATGAGATGTGTGCCAAGTTCAAGGAAGAGTTCGACCTTCCAGAGTTTGCAATTTGCAGTCACCAACTGAGTGTACTTCAACTATTCGGTAAGGACCCTCCCATTTAGGGTTAAACGTTCCCGCTGGAATGGCATGGCTGACTTCATTATTGCGCATCACTAGGTCTCCTACTCGAAAAGATCTCGGACGTACTCGAGAGTTGTAATATTGAGAGATCAGGTTTTTGTATTGTGCCATGTGGATGTGAGCTTGGTCTATTTTTACCTCAAGTTCATCCAAGTTTACTCGCAGTTCTTGGTCATTGTCTGAGGCAGAGTAATAATCCACTCGAGTTGATGTAGAACCGATCTCCGCAGGAATAAGGGCTTCAGTTCCATACACCAAGGAAAAAGGAGTTTCCTTTGTTGAAGTAGATGGCGTAGTCCGATATGCCCATAGGACGCTAGGTAATTCCTCCACCCAACTAGTGCCGGCCTTATACAGACGCTTTTTGAGACCATCTTTAATGATCCTGTTGGCCCGCTCTACCTGGCCATTTGATTGAGGATGAGCTACCGAGGTGAAGCGTTGCTTGATGTGCAAATCAAGACACCAACTCTTCACAGGATCCTCGGCGAATTGCCTTCCATTATCTGAAATCAAGACTTGGGGTAGGCCCAATCGGCAGATTATATTCTTTCATTAGAACTTTTTTACTTGGGCCCCAGTTATGGTGGCTAGTAACTCAGCCTCTATCCATTTGGTAAAATAATCAATAGCTACCAACAGAAATCTGACCGAGCCGGGAGCTCGGGGTAAAGGCCCTACTAAGTCTATTCCCCATTGCACAAATGGCCAAGGACTGGATACAATTGTCAACTCATGGCTCGGCAAATGAGAAGTCGGGGCATGAGCTTGACAAGATTGGCACTTTTTAACTAGCTCTTCTGCATCTCTTCGAATGGTAGGCCAATAATACCCAGCTAAGTAACACTTGCGGGCTAAAGAGCGTGCACCAGAGTGACTTCCACATATTCCCAAGTGCAATTCTCGAAGAATGTAATCTCCTTCGTCTTCAGGTATGCAACGCAACCACGGCTGTGAAAAAGACTTTCTGTACAACTGATCATTAAAGAGTGCGTACCTGGAAGCTTTCAGGCGAAGGCACCGAGCTTGAGACTTGTCCTCGGGCTGGGTTTGATGTTGCTGATAGGTGACTATCTCGTCCATCCACGTGTTGTGGTAGTCTTGTTGCAAGACTTCATTACCATCAAAAGCACGATGCTTCACCAACTATACAACAATCTTTTTCCCTATTGTGGCCGAGGTGGATGAGGCCAGCTGAGATAATGCGTCGGCCCGTTTTTTGGCCGACCTGCAAATATGCTCTATCATAAAGTGTTCAAACATTCCCTTCAAATGCTGAACCTTGGCCAAGTATCGCTTCATGTTGTCCTCTTTAGCTTCATAATCTCCATTGATTTGAGAGACTATGAGCTGTGAGTAACTTCGGGCCATTATTTGATGTGCCCCCAGTTTTCGGGCAAGACTTAACCCAGCTATCAAAGCTTCGTACTCGGCCTCGTTGTTGGTAGCTTCAAAATCAAAGCGCAAAGCATATTCCATCTCTTCCTCATTTGGATTGATTATCAGGAGCCCTGCTCCACTTCCCTCTTTTGAAGAAGATCTGTCAACATATAAGATCCAACCTTGCATTGGAGGATGGTCTTCTTCAACAGATATCCCTTCGGTCAAAAAGTCGGTCAAAGCTTGAGCCTTAATAGAAGTGCGTGATTTATATTCGATATCATACTCAGTAAGCTCCATAGCCCACTTAACAGCTCGGCCAGAGGTGTCTGGCCGGGATAGAATTTGATTTAAAGGTTGATCCGTCACTACTATTATAGGATGGGCTTGGAGATAGGGTCGGAATTTCCTTGCCGCCACTATCAGTGCTAAGATGATTTTTTCAGCATTGGGGTAGCGCACTTCGGCTCCATGCAGAACTTTGCTAGCAAAATAAATAGGTCTCTGAACAGTATCCTGCTCCCTGAGCAGGACTGCGCTAACTGCCTCATGGCAGGTTGACAAGTATATGTACAAAGTCTCCCCGGGAAGAGGAGATGTCAGCATTGACACTCGGCCAAGTGTGCTTTCAGATCATCAAACACTTTTTGGCACTGGACATCCCAGAGGAATGCAGTGCGTTTCTTCAAAATTTGGAAAAAAGGTAGTGATCTCTCTGCGGACTTATAAAGAAATCTGCTTAAGGTAGCAATTCGGCCTGTCAACCTCTGAACCTCTTTGATATTCCGAGGTGGATGCATACTTTCTAAGGCTTCAATCTTGGCCGGATTAGCCTGTACTCCTTCCTTGGAAACCATGTATCCGAAAAACTTTCCCGTGCGCACTCCTAAGGTATATTTTTTCGGGTTCAGCCTCATACGGGAATCTCTTAGGATGATAAATACTTCCCGAAGATTTGAGATATAGTGATCAAGAGACCTGCTCTTGATCAACATATCGTAAATGTATACTTCCATAACTCGGCCAATCTGGTCTCGGAACAGCGAGTTAACCAAGCGCTGGTAAGTGGCCCCTGCGTTTTTAAGACCAAAAGGCATGCTGACATAATAGTAGGTACCCGATTCTGTTATGAAGGAGGTCTTCTCTTGATCCTCCTTTGCCATCATGATCTGATGGTAACCCTTATGGCATCAAGAAAATCAAAGACCTCATACCCCAAAGTAGAATCCACCAGCCTATCAATTTTTGGTAAAGGGTAACAGTCTTTTGGGCACGCCTTATTTAGGTTGGTATAATCAACGCACATTCTCCAAGTCTTGTTGGGTTTGGGGACCACAACAGGGTTGGCTAACCATGTCGGATACAAGACCTCTGCAATAAACATTGCTGCAAGAAGTTTTTTAACCTCTTCTGCTATCACCTTATTCCTTTCAGGAGCAAAGTTCCTCTTCTTCTGCTTAATGGGTCTAACCTGAGAGTCCACATTAAGCCGATGTTCAGCCAAGGTAGTTGGGATCCCAGGCATATCCTCTGCCGTCCATGCAAAAATTACAGCGAACTCCCTCAGCAAACTCTGAAGCTGAGCCAACATCTCAGCCGACATCCATGTTCCAATCTTGATGGTGTTTTCTGGCCGACTTGGATCTAGGATGAATTCTTGGACTGCGTCATCTGAATGTAAACGCTCCTCAGTTGGGGGAATGAGGTCATCCAAAACAACATGTTGGACGGCCCCAGCCCCTTGGGTGGCAACTGCGTAACAGTTTTGAGCTATAGAAATATCCCCTTGTAAGGTAACTACTCCACCTGGTGTAGGAAACTGCATGCTTACATGCAAAGGGGATATTACTGCTTCCAGAGCTACCAAAACTGGTCGGCCTAAGAGGATATTGTACGCTGACCTTTCTTTGACTACCACAAAATCAATCCACAAACAACGATAAGCGAGAGGTTTGCCAAAGCTGACGCTGAGAGTGATCAGGCCAGCCGGCCGAACTGGCATACCAGTGAATCCGAACAGAGGTGAGGTCACTGGTGTCATTTGGGAATCTGCCAAACCCAATTGCTTATATACATTATAATACATGATATTTACAGCACTTCCAGTATCAACATAAACTCTTCGCACTTCTACAATTTTATCCGGTGCTAAATGTATACATAAGCCTATTACTAGACCCGTATTATAAGAGTCTAGTGGAATAATATCTTCTGGTCCGTAGACCAGTTCTCAGGCTAACCTTCTCTTTTTAGGGGGAGGCCCAGATGACGTCCCTGACAAACTGGGACCCCCTGGCTCTTCTGAGGTGGCCCCCCCGGCGATGGTGTAAATTACAGAATTGACTTGAGGCTGCACTGCGGCTTCATGTCGGCCTCTGTCATCATCATCGTCCGACCTATGAGGCCCATGTGGAGTATCCAGTCGGCACTTATCCTTCTGAGAACCTTTTCGGAAGTCCAAACGATTGTGAAGTCTTGAGCACGGATCATAAAACTGCTTCAGGTGCCCCTGCTCAATCAACTTCCGAATCGCATGAGCTAACTGCCGACAATCTTCTGTATCATGGCCGACGTCCCGATGATAACGACAGTATAGCTTGGGATCCCTTTTATCTCTGGGACCTGCTAGAGGTTTAGGTTCCGTCCTTAAACCATCTTTTTCCATCACGGCCAAAATTCTGTCTTTAGAGGCTAAAAGGGGCAGACCTTCCCTGCCTCGTTTGCCTCGGCCACCAAGGCGATCAAACGCACTGCGTCGATCGCGTTTGTCCTCACGTCGGTCCCCCTTGGAAGTGGGCCGAGTTTCATGCCGAATACTTTGCTCGGCCTCCTTCTTCAATCGGTTTGCCTCTTCACCCCGGGCAAACTGGTGAGCCTTCTCCAAGCACTCCCTCAATGTGGTGGGCCCCTCTTCAGCAATCTGAGAAAAGAGGCGGTCGCTCTAAGACCATTAATGAAAGCAGCGGCTTTCACTCATTCGTTTCGATCACTGACCTGCAGTGATTCATCCGAGAAGCATTGCATGTACTTCAACACTGACTCCTCAGGACCCTGTCTCAAGGTCATCAAGTGTGAAAAATTTTTAATAAATGGCGCACTAGAAACAAATTGAGACTTGAATTTCTGCGCCAATTGTCTAAAGGAGTCCACTGATTGCGGTGGAAGCTCCTGAAACCATCTTCTGGCCTTTCCCCACAAGTACATGGGAAACGTTTTGCATCGCAGCAGGTCGGGCACATTCTTCAAACTCATTGCCATCTGAAACTGAAAGAGATGGTCATGGGATCTGAGGTCCCATCGTAAGTGTCCATCTTGGGCACCTTGAAGTTGTCTGGTGCCAAATACTCTGCAATGTCCCAAGAAAATGGGCTTTCTTGAATCACCCTCATGTATTCCGGCTTAGGCTCCTCAGGACGGCTCCTCGGCCTACGAGGGTCATCTCCTGGTGCACACTTTTGAAGGATCGGGGCCTTACGCCAAGGCGCTGCCGAGGTAAAGGCATCGACTCCACAGTAGGGGCCTTGTCACCGCTGCGTCTGGCGTCCACCATAAAACCTTGAGGGCCGTGAAAAGATTGCTGATAAGTCTTCTCTCTGGGGTAGGGAGGACAGAGATCCTCCTCCATGGACTCTACTTACGGACGCTTCCCTTTGAGCCATTCTACCACGGCCTCAAACACTTCTAAATTTTCGGCCACATACTTCATGGCCTTATCTCGC
Organism: Eustoma russellianum; assembly: GCA_036186865.1. Classification (NCBI taxonomy): domain Eukaryota; kingdom Viridiplantae; phylum Streptophyta; class Magnoliopsida; order Gentianales; family Gentianaceae; genus Eustoma; species Eustoma russellianum. Next base: position 27,866,540 of record AP025071.1, on the reverse strand, counting down.
TCATCTGCTGTCACTGCTGGTGCCCTTTTTGTCTCCAACTCAGGCCCCCTGGAAACCTGTCCAGGATGACTAGAACGGGTATCTTTATGACGGGGAGGATTAGAAGACTCTCCCAACGCCACACGTGGTACTTTCCCCATCCGAACTGACTTAAAACCTTATAGAGTGCACCTAAGAAGACTTATTTGACGGAGGTTCAGGCCCTTCCTCTAGCGCCAATTTGATGATGTCAGATTTATCACCAAGTATTAAATTTGATATGGGGGTTACGCTGTCAATTCTCAGTTTGTTGTCTGTAGTAGGTTGTTGTCCGACCTGCACAAAGAAACGAGGTCAGAGGACCCGGGATCTATGGCCCCGGGTAATACCCTCCGACGGTCCATTCAGTTGAGGCTATTTTTGGAGAGGTTTATATACTGATGAAAGTTTTAAAGTAAAGGTTTTCTGGTAAACCTGAATTTTCACCGTGAAGAAGATAAGTCACAGTTGTAATTTTTGATCTGTTACTTCCCTTTCTCTCTCCTATTTTCTGCCTTTTATATGGCGGCTTGGGGCCAATGCATGGGCAGAGACTGGAAATTGTGACAGGCAAGGAGGTCATAAGGATGACTCCTGCTCTTGCATATTCGCCACGTGGTTCGGTACTGAACTGAGTAAGCTAGTTCGGGACACCTGGCTAGGAGTTTCACCTGGTAGAATCACCCAGGGTAAACTCCTAGAGCCGAGGCCCAACCTTCCAGAAACACTCAGAAATTCCCGAGATGATTTAGGATGCGAGGTCAGCTTGCTGAGACGTAGGTGGCCGACTTCAGGGAGCATAAGTAGGCATATTATGATGTCCGCAGCTGACTTCCCAAGTGTGGCCCGATATTATCGGCGGAAACGGAACCGAGACAAAAACTCGGCCTTTTGGCCGAGTTGCTCTATGGCCGAGACGGGACTGAGGGCCGAGACGGGGCCTTTAGGCCGAGATGGCGCTGTGGCCGTTTGGCCGAGATGGGTTGCTTGTCGATATATGACCTTGTCAAAGTTTGGACCGACCCGGGGGACTTAACGTTTTTACGTTCGTACCCTACCGTTGACTGTTGTTGACTAACGGGTGGTATTTTTTGGTTCATCAAACACTTACATCGTTTATCTCATATACTTTATCATTTGATATAACAATTTTTGAAATTCATAATATGTACTATAATATTGTGGAGTTTCTTCTATATTTTATTTATTTCTATCATATAAAATGATCAAGCTCTGATAGATGATTTTCATTTTTTCCCGATAGATAAGACGGTTTGGCTAATCAAACTATTTGTATAACTGACGGTTCTAAACCATTTCTAGAAAAAGGTCTGAAACGTTAAAACTTGTGAGAAACAGCACATTAGAAGCATTCTTATAGTGTTTTTCACTTATTCTAATGATTTTGATTACCAAAAGATAAACAAACAAAAGTTTGTACACTTCATTGTTTTTATCTATGCTAGAAAATGGCATTCCCGTGCACAAGACTCCTGCATTTGTGCAGAGTCTGGAAAACGATCTGATGTAAACAGTCTTACCTACACTTTATGCAAGAAGATGTTTCCGCAGCTCGAACCCCTTACCAGTTGCTCCAAGGCTCGCCCTCATCATTTCTATCTACTCTACTTTCATCTATTTGTTGATGAACCCTGAAAACCAAGTGATTTATTCTCAAAAAAAAAAAAAACCAAGTGATTCTATTTTTCAGTTACTTAATGTCCCCTTTGATAATCATGCCCTGAATCTTCTGCATATCTTACCTTTTTTTATATTCAGAATTAATTTCCATTCAAGAATTATATTAACATATCATACTGAACGTTGAAAGAGAAGGTATTATGGAGACTTAAATACAAACTGCAACGAACTACATAGCAATTTATTTATAGTTTCCACATCTTTTTTTAACTGCGCAACTATAGAATGCAATGTATGTAATACTCTTTTTCTTAATGTATATTGATGTTTATAGTACACGCCATCATAGATGGAGATATACATGACATGCCACATGCACTTAAGTACATATAATAAACCATGTGTTCAACAAATGTCAAATACATAAAATAAATCACTTTCATTTGGTGAAAAAAATGTTGACAGTTGTAAAATATTCTCTTACCATGTATACATGATTCTATAGGAGACAATTAAGGATTGTAATTAATACAAATTGGAGAAAAATCAAGAAGTGTAATTAGGGCAAATTGTGTATAGCATATTCATCAATGAAAAAGAAATTGTTTTCTGCTGCAACCTTGTTCTAACATGGTATCAGAGCAGCAACGTTCCTAACGATTGTGAAATTTTTTGGCATAGGCTCAGAAAAAATGTCATCATCGCCATTAACCTTTCTCGGCCAAGATTTCGGCCACCTTAAAATTACCTTTCCCGGCCAATATTCCGGCCACCATATCCAATACCTTACCAGAATCTGATCCGTTCCTTCAGATATCTTCTGCTCAGACACGTACAGTGTCTTCCTTGCATAACTCTCTCTCAGCCTGCACGAAACCAACACAAAAAAATGTCAGACATTCCCGATCCATATAAACCCGAAAGCACTACCAGCCCAGGGGATTTAGCCATTCAAGTGGCTCAAATCCTCAAGGATAGCCTGCATACTTCCAGTCCGCAACCTGTACTGCCTGAGAATTTAAACATTGCTGTTAAATTGACAGACAACAACTTTGCTCTTTGGTCCAGAGTTATTTATAGAGCAATCCTTGGAAGATGACGCAGCTCATATCTGACAGGGGTTCCCCTACCACCAGGACCAACACACCCGCGGTATCCTAGGTGGGAACAGGATGATAACTCTGTTTTCACCTGGATCTACAGAATATAGATCCAAGCATGATTAACAATGTATCTCAATACCTAACAGCCAAAGCCCTTTGGGATGGGCTAGCCCTAACTTACGGATCCGGAGGGGATTCATTACAAGTTTTTGACCTGCACCGAAAGGCTAATCACATCAGGCAAGGAGAAGGTTTGCTTGAGGCCTGCTGGAATAGCCTACAAGATCTGTGGGTGTCTATTGATACACTGGACATTAATCCGATGAAGTGCCCAGAAGACATCGGTCTTTATAACCAGAAAATGCAAGAATTTCGACTGTATCAATTCTTGTCAGCCATCAGTGACAAGTATGAGACAGAGAAGAAGGAGCTGCTAAAAAGGGAACCCTTACCAAACATGGAGGCAGCATTCTTCGAGATAAAGAGAGCAGAGTCCAGATCTTGACTCATTAAACACAACCCCTCAGATTTACTTTCTTCACAGGGGGTAGGACAGGGGCTGGCGGCCAAAACACCAAGCAGTCGTGGCCGTGGTCGTGGACCACCATCAGACCGTGGTGGAGGCACCGAACGGAGACAGCAACAAGGTTCGTCCTCCCTTCGCTCAGGAACCACAAAAGTTGACAGGAGCCATCTCTTGTGTGAGTATTGCGGGAAGAAGGTCCACGGCAAGGATTCTTGCTTTCAAATCCTTGGTTACCCTGAATGGTGGGAAGGTAAGAAGGTTGCTCCTGCAGGTGGAAAGGTTGCTGCTACCAGGAGCTGTGATGAAACAGGCGGCAGCAGCGGACCAGAGTCAGGCAAAGGGGCAATCGAAGGAACGGACAGCGTAGGAGGCGCAGGAGGTAAATGGGGGTTGGGTGAAAACCCTAACCCCCAAACCCTTTTTAATCACAATATGACCCACATGGCCCCCATTTATTTACACCAGGTGCCCCCTCTCCCTTTCCTAATATTAGTGTGGTCCCTCAAAATTCTGAAATGTTGTCTCAACACCCTCAATTTCCACAAATTACGCATCATACCCATACTGATTTCACTATTTTCACACTGCCCCCCCCACAGTATCCCAAACAGACCCCAATGACCCTCCTATCACCCCCCCATAAATCCCATGTGTATACTACACGTACACCAACTCACCACACTTCCTAGATATTTGATTGTGGTGAGACCGGTACAATGTCCTTTGACCCGCATGATTTTATTACCCGTTTCTCCCCCACTAAGTCCCATGTTGAGACAGCTAGTGGGGAGACGATTCCCGTTTCGGGGGGTGGTTCCATTGCTATCTTCTTGTACCATCACTCTCTACTAAATCACTCTCTATCAGTCAACTCACGAAGGAATTGGATTGCGTTGTTCTTATGTATCCCTCATTTTGCGTGTCGCAGGACATTCATACTCAGGAGATCATTTGACGTGGTACTGAACGTGATGGTCTTTACTACGTAGATGCAGTGGTGCAACAGGGTAAGTCTAATCTTGCCACCAGATCGGTTACTTGCCAGTTGTGGTTATGTCACCGTCGATTAGGACATCCATCATTTAGTTATTTGCAAAAACTTTTTCCTGTTTTATGTTCACCTACTTTAAAAAATTTGACCTGTGATATTTGCCTCCGGGCTAAACAACTGCGAGTGACTTACCTCTCTAATAATACTCGTGTGAGTCATATCTTTTCTCTCATACATTCCGATGTATGGGGCCCATCGTCATATCCTACTTCATTGGATTTTCAGTATTTTGTTACTTTTGTTGATGACTGTTCCCGTATGACATGGCTGTATCTCTTAAAAAAATAAATCTGATATTGCCATTAAGTTTGTTGAGTTTTATAATATGATCAAGACCTAATATAAATCTACCATCCAAATCCTTCGATCTGATAATAGTGGAGAATACTTTGACGGGGCACTTAAACAACTTTTTAGTACTCATGGCATCGTTCACCAGACATCCTGTCCTGACACATCAGAACAAAATGGTGTGGCAGAACGAAAAAATCGTACCTTACTTGAAATGACTCGCGCAATGATGCTCGACGCGTCTGTTCCTCAGGGTTTTTGGCCGGAGACGGTATCTACGGCCACCTATCTCACAAATCGCCTTCCCATTACTATCCTTAACCATAAAACCCTCCTCGAAACTCTCTCATGCCACACTACTATTTCTTCCATCTTAACCCTACCACCCAAAGTGTTTGGATGTACTGTCTTTATACACATTCCCAAGGGACATCGCACGAACTTGACCCTTGTGCTGAAAAATGTGCCTTTGTTGGCTATGCAACTATACAAAAGGGATATCGTTGTTATAACCCACGCACTCGCCGTATCCATATTACCATGAATTGCATATTCCTCGAAACCGAGTTTTCCTTTGCCACCCCATCTTGGTCTCAGGGGGAGATAACTAATGATGATGATCCTCTCGATTGTTTGTCTAATGTCAACTGGTTGCCGACTGAACCAACACGGCAAGTAGATGGCTCCGACTGTGCTATAGCTTCCTGCGACAGTACGATCATTACTCAGGTACCCGCCCATGACACTCCTCAGGTAAATGCACCACAACAGATAAACAATGGTATGCATAATAACTCTGATGAATTCGTTCCTAGTAAGGTTACTGATAATGTTTTACCTGATATAGCCATTGTTGTACCTGATACACCCACTACCCATTCACCCGAAAAGTTGAACTTTGAAAACCCAGTGACTAATTCAGAATACCTTGAGTCGGATCATATTAATGTTATGGCAGGAGAACAGGGTCACATGCTGCTACCCAGGAAAAATAAGAGAGTCCCACCAGAAAGATACTCCCCTACTTAAGTAGCCCGAGCCTCCAGATATCCCACAGTTATAAAAGGGCCCTCAAGAGCCTTTCTAACTATGATTTTCTCAGAATCAATTCCTCGGAATGTAGAAGAGGCGTGTACTCAACCAAAGTGGAAAGAAGCAATGAAGGTAGAAATGGACGCCCTCAAGAAAAATGATACGTGGGAACAGTGCCAGCTGCCGCCAGAAAAACACGCAGTTGGGTGTAAATGTGTATTTACCATTAAATACAAAGCAGATGGTAGTGTTGAAAGACATAAGGCAAGACTTGTGGCCAAAGGATTCACACAGACCTATGGAGTTGACTATTCTGAAACTTTTTCACCAGTCGCAAGGATAGATACAATCCGAGTATTATTCTCTATCGCAACTACTAAGAATTGGCATTTGCAGCAGTTTGATGTTAAGAATGCGTTTCTACATGGCTCCTTAAAAGAAGAAGTATACATGGAACCCCCTCCAGGCTTCTCTGACGAATTCAAACCTGGACAATGTGTAAGCTAAGAATGGCTCTGTATGGTCTCAAGCAATCTCCGCGAGCATGGTTTGGAAGATTTACCTCTGTCATGAAAAAGGACGATTACAAACAAAGCAATGTTGATCACATACTGTTCATTAAAAAACAGGGAAGTTTGGTTACTTGTCTTATTATATACGTTGATGATATGATTATTACTGGAAATGACACTAATGAAATTTCTCGTCTCAGGAAACATCTGTTCACACAATTCGAGATGAAGGACCTCGATGGACTCAAGTATTTTCTAGGAATTGAAGTGCTACGTTCACAGGTTGGCATTTACATTTGTCAACGGAAATATGTCCTGGACTTATTGACTGAAGTTGGTATGCTTGATGCTAAACCAGCCGACACTCCGATGATCCAGAATCATAAGCTTGACTTTATACAAGGAGCTCCTTCAGCAGACCGCAGACAATACCAGCAACTGGTAGGCAAACTGATATCTCTCTCTCACACAAGGCCCGACATTACTTATGATGCAGGAGTTGTTAGTCAATTCATGCATAATCCGCAGAGACACCATTTCAATGTTGTGATCCGGATTGTAAGATACTTGAAGAAGACTCCAGGCGTTGGCTTATTGTTTAAGAATAACGGCCACCTTGATATTGAGGCATACACTGACGCTGACTGGGCCGGAAATCAAGTAGATCGTCGCTCCACCTCCGGGTACTTCACACTAGTCGGAGGCAATGTTGTTACTTGGAGAAGTAAAAAGCAGAAGGTGGTAGCATTGTCCAGTGCAGAAGCAGAATTTCGAGGTATACTAATGGGTATTACTGAATTCCTTTGGATCCGGAAGTTACTTGATGAACTCGATTTTACAGCGTCTGGTCCAGCAACTCTGAAGTGCGATAACAAGGCATCGATTAGTATTTCAGAAAACTCAGTACATCATGATCGCACTAAACACGTTGAGATAGACATGCACTTTATAAGGGAAAAACTTGATGATGAGACGGTTGCCCTTCCATATGTGTGCTCGGAAGATCAGCTTGCAGACATCTTAACCAAGGCAGTAAACGGACGAATGTTTGAATGTGTGTTGCGCAAATTAAACATTGGCGACCCCACTGTTCAACTTGAGGAGGAGTGTTGACAGTCGTAAATATTATCTTACCATGTATACGTGATTCTATAGGAGACAATTAAGGATTGTAATTAGTACAAATTGGAGAAAAATCAGGAAGTGTAATTAGGACAAATTGTGTATAACATAATTAGACGAGTCTGTAACACTTTAAATATAGGACTGTACATCACAGTATATTCATCAATGAAAAAGAAATTGTTTTATGATGCAACCTTGTTCTAACAAAAAAATCTTTATATGAAGAATTCTTACACTTGCAAAGGTTTTACACTTAAGACATCTTATTCATGTCATCTTAACTCTGAGTCTAACTTATATCTAGCGGATTAAATTTTTCTGGAGCAAAAGATCAAATTTCTGACTCCAGAGATTTTCACTGTTCCAGGCTTATGAAACTGTATGGAAGATGTAAATTAAAAAATCACCAGCCTTCTGAATTGATAAAGCGTTACCAGACAACTCACACACGAAGTCCACTGCAAATCGGACATGTAAACCAGTATCTGATTGGGTTGGATTCAATCATTTGGCCATCCGGCTCAGATAATAGTATTGCTCCCACACTACGCGTTTGCTACGCGTGTTCTGATTCGAACATTGTTTTTTATGAAATAATGTCTCATACAAAATACAAACTGAACTATATTTTAAAAACTTCAATTTTTTTTTACACCAAGAGTTTGTCTCGATAAAGTCAAACTTCTGACCACAAAATCGTCAATATAAAAAAGTAGGCCAACAGTACAGTCAAAGGACAGGGTCTTTCTATCGCAAAGTTCCAGAAGACGTACGGCAAAGGACGAGGAGAAAATTGTACGACATAGGAAAAAGTGTAGTAGTTTTGTCATGGGTTAATTCTTATGATAAAATATGTTATATTTTTTTGGGTGCTGATGATTGCCAATAATAAATTAAATAGACTTTAATAATCAGTATCGACAAATCGCAAACAAAAGCGTCACAATTTCTTTCAATATCAGATTTTTTTGAGATAAATGTTAGAGATTTACTTTGCGTAAAGAAACATACTTTAGTTATATAGACTTGGTTAATATAGAGAATAAAGAAAAAGAACTCCCCAATGTTGTTTCTGTTCTTGGAGCGTTGTTACAACAACAAGAAACATAGGCTACTCACTTCATTTTCAAGAATAATTCGTTAAACTCCACCGTTATAAGTTTACCAAAAGTGGGTAAACTTCACTAGTTATATTATAAATATAATATAGATTTATGTAAATAAGAATATATGGAATGAGATATCCTCACCTCCAAATTTCTCACCCCTCTTTCCACCGCTCTTACGTGACAGTAGGGGAGGATGATGAGACTAGATGAAAGAATAGGGAGAAAGAGGTGTGTAATGAGAGTTGAATGTTTTAGGGTGAGAAGATCTCACCCCATATTAGGCTTACTATTCAGCAGTACCTACTTTGCCAACATCTAGTTTTTATCGTACTTTAAATTGGTCAACCTGTTTTTTAATCTCTCAATGTAATGTTATTAAATAAAATTTTAATCACTATAAAAATGTATCTGCATTTGCAAGAAATTAAACCCAATTCTCTAATATTAAATGCTTCAACTTGACAACTGGTTAAAACCTTATTGGCATGTCAACTTGTCTGAATGGTGATTTGACACCATAAGACATATGTATACCAGCAGATAGCATTCGGATTCAGATCTAGTGAATCTAAAGATGAGACAAAATATGAGATCTCCAATCATGCATCGCTATGTGTAAAAAACAATTTTTTTTAAAAAAAAATCTCTTTTTTTAAAAACTGCTTTTTTATACGTTGCGACACGTGATTGAATGCCTTATATTTTATCTCACTTTTAGCCTCAACAGATCTAAACCCATAGCAGTCGTGATATAAGAATACATACAGGTATTAGTTGAGAAACTTATAGACCGTTATCTGTATCGTTGGTAAAATCTTACTTAATTTGATTTCGTTATTATAAAATTTTTTTCCTTATCGTCTATAAAATACATTGAATCATTACTCTATACAGTATGCACTTATCCATATGAGAATGGTCCAAATCCAAACTCTTTGCTTTTTCCATTTCCTTTACATACCAGAAAATTGTTACTCTTTTAAACAATCAAATGGAGAAATGCTATATCATCATATATGGAAATATATATGCAGAAATATAGTAAATATTTGTTGTATAAACATATACACTAAGCTTAAAAGGGAGTATTGAAATATATACTCTAAAAGTGAACTGTCTCAACAACAGAGCAGAGATGCACACGTGACATGCCAAACAAAGATGATAACAAAGGTGCACGTGACATGCCAAACAAAGATGATAACAAGGTGCACGTGACATGCCAAACAAAGATGATAATAAAGGTGTCCCGAGCCGAAGTAACAAGGTGACAACACACAATAAGGATAATGAAATGAAGACACTCAGTAAGTAAATGAACACAGATGCTGACATGGAAGAATGCAACAGTTATGATAGTGGAAGTATACTGAGTAGAGATGAAGGGATGAAGATGAAGTCTTGTGGCAAGAATGAACATAGATGGTTACATGGAAGAATACATCAGTGGCAATAGTGGAGATGTGCCTAGCAGATATGAAGAGATGAAGGTACACAGTGAGACAATGAAGTTCTTGTGGCAGTGACGAGCATACATGCCTAGCAAAACACAAGGACAATGCGAAGCCAAGGAAACACTGCAGGTAGGAACATTCATACTCTACATACGAAATACACATGTATACCGTTATGCAGTACAACTGTGTATGTATCTAATCGTCATAATAAGATCAAGTCATATAAATACAGTTGTTAGAAAAAGAATAGAAGTGTTGGCTTACTAAATGTTGGCAAATTGATGCATTGTGCCTCCTCTCTCAAGTTTTATTAAAGAAAAGCAAATTATTTTACATTTAAAACTAAGTCTGAATAATGTTATTCATTCAGACTCCAATCTACATTTTAAATTTCTACGTTACATTTTGGGGTTTTCTCCTGTTCGGTTGACCAAACGGAGGAGGGAAAGCCTTGGGAGAGATTAGGCAAACCATTATATAATACACGGCGAGGATTAGACATGCATGTGACACTTTTTTTCCTCTCTATCATCTCTTTTCTGGGTTAAGATCTCTTCAACGTTCCCACCTTCATTGTACTGTCTATCGTCCGACACGTGACAGCAGAGGATGGTGAGGTTAGATACAGGTCACCCTCATCTATTTTTACCACTCCTATTGTCACATATCAAACGGTGGACAGTGCGATGAGGAAGAGAAGGGTTGAGATTATCCGTCCCTCTTTTCTCCCCTAACGTTCTTGTACCAAAGGGGAAAACATCCTCAATGAGTCAATAGTGGTTTTTTTTTGAGGGGTCCTTCACACTATTCAGTTTTGTAAGAAAAGGTACAATAAAATCTCTAATTAAGAAAGTTCAATTTTGAAAAGACATATACAACATATTACTAAAATGAATCTTGACCTCTTAAAACAAAATAACGAGTATCAACCGAACTATGTTCTTCACGCCATTTAAATAATATTATCCTATGTAAGTGGAAGAAAACAAGGGGGACTGCCCCCAGGACATAGTCTACTGGAAATTGACAAGGTGATTGGGGCTAAAGAACCCTGACGTCCCGAGTTTGAACCCGTGTAGAGGCAATACTTTGTTGAGATATGACAAGGGTTGCTCCTGGGCTTCTGAATCTCGTGTGTCCTCTCCCTTGTGGGGTTTTCAGTAGATCACATCCCTCGATTTACATCCTATCTGGCTAAGGGGACTCTGGTAGAGATGGAGAGAGGAGAACCCACTCAACAAGGGGGACTGACCGACAGGAGTGAGAGTGGGGCCCAATAGATGACGTGAAATTGCGGGGACGAGGGCATCAGGTCCTAGGCTGGTGAGGTATAAAAGGCGAAGCTGTGAGGCCTTTGTTTCAATGCGCAAAATCATTTTGCTCCTCTTTTTCAACTATGCTTCTCTTCTTCTGCTGAAAAATTTCACTTCTTCTCTCCTCCCTCCTAAGGGATCTTTTCAAGTTCTCTGTTG
>AP025071.1:27837526-27850664 GCA_036186865.1 Eustoma russellianum | reverse complement strand
AACTAGCTTCCACCTGTGGAGCAGTAGTCGTAACGTTGAAGACTTTTTTTTTTATAAAATTAATTCATAACAATGTTGATTTTAGTTTATTGTTTTTATATTTTAAATTTCGGTAGCACATTAATCTTTCTATCTAAGGATGTCGAACATGTATTGTGAAGGTAAAACAATACATGATGTCTTGCTAAAAGAACCCTTGGATTCTAACAAATGCTAACTGCAGGAAAAAATACCAATTGAGGAAGTCTTCGGGCAGCTGAAATGCTCAAGAGAAGGTTTATCTTCCGACGAAGGTGCCAACAGGTTGCAAATATTTGGCCCCAACAAACTAGAAGAGAAAAAAGTAATTCTTTATCTTTTGGCTTTTTTGATTATTCTCAGGTTTTCCCACTTAGTGGGAAAAATGCTTGAATTTTTTTTTTTTTGTTGTTTGTTTATTACCAGATTTCTGCAGGCTGGTATAATATGCACTTATAAGTTTTTGACTGCTGTCACTTGGTCACAGGAAAGCAAGCTTCTGAAGTTTCTTGGTTTCATGTGGAATCCACTATCATGGGTCATGGAAGCTGCTGCTATCATGGCGATTGCTTTAGCTAATGGAGGAGGGAAGCCACCTGATTGGCAGGATTTCGTTGGTATCATCTGCTTGTTAGTAATTAACTCTACTATCAGTTTTATTGAAGAGAACAACGCTGGAAATGCGGCTGCAGCTCTCATGGCTGGCCTTGCTCCAAAAACTAAGGTATTGATGATCACTATTGCTAGTGCATTTTGATGTGCCATATCCTTGTGTATTTTGTTAGTAGCATAGACCTTTAATGTTTAGTATTTCATAGGAACAAGGTGGTTCCTTCTATGAGTATTTCATTGGAAATCATGAGGTGGTACAACGCAATGACTCATTTCTAAATGCTGGCATATGATACAGGTTCTCAGGGATGGTCGATGGAGTGAGCAGGAAGCAGCCATTCTGGTTCCTGGAGATATTGTTAGCATCAAATTGGGAGATATTATTCCTGCTGATGCTCGTCTTCTTGAAGGCGATCCTCTGAAAGTTGATCAGTCTGCACTGACAGGAGAATCTCTCCCTGTGACAAAAAATCCTGGTGATGAAGTTTTCTCAGGCTCAACCTGCAAACAAGGTGAGATTGAAGCTGTCGTTATAGCAACAGGGGTGCATACCTTCTTTGGAAAGGCAGCACATCTTGTTGACAGCACCAATCAAGTTGGACATTTCCAGGCAGTGCTTACTGCAATTGGAAACTTTTGCATATGCTCTATTGCCATCGGCATGCTGGCTGAGATAATTGTGATGTACCCCATTCAACATAGGCCTTACAGAAAAGGAATTGACAATCTCCTTGTTCTCTTAATTGGAGGCATCCCGATTGCCATGCCCACTGTTTTGTCAGTCACCATGGCTATTGGATCACACAGATTATCTCAACAGGGTGCTATTACGAAGCGAATGACTGCCATTGAGGAAATGGCTGGCATGGATGTACTCTGCAGTGATAAGACTGGGACTTTGACCCTTAACAAGCTTAGTGTTGATAAGAACTTAATTGAGGTGTTTGCCAAGGGAGTAGATAAGGAGCATGTCTTACTTTTGGCTGCAAGGGCTTCTAGAACAGAAAATCAGGATGCTATTGATGCTGCTATTGTAGGAATGCTTGCTGACCCCAAAGAGGTACTGCTCTCGTGTATTCTCTTTGCATGTTTTGTGGATTTAACTACAGATTAAGTGAAATATGACTTTTATAATTGTATTTCTATTTGCAGGCGCGGGCTGGTGTCAGAGAGGTCCATTTCTTCCCCTTTAATCCAGTGGACAAGAGGACAGCTTTGACTTACATTGATGCTGACGGGAACTGGCATCGAGCAAGCAAAGGAGCTCCGGAGCAGGTGTGACTGTACTTTCATGTTTTTAGTTTTGACACTACAATTGAATAGTATTGGATGTTAGAGCATATACTGATCACTCTTGGTCTTTACTTTTGTGCTTCAGATTTTGGCACTTGCCAATGCCAGTGAAGATATGAAGAGAAAGGTTCATGCTATTATAGAAAAGTTTGCTGATCGTGGTTTGCGTTCTTTAGCCGTTGCTAGACAGGTTTGTTAGCTGACAGAAATTTAATTTGACAAATATTTTAGTTTCCAGTGCATCATTGAATATATGCCCCATTTCACCAGTTCTCTTTTTTGCTTCTTATTGTTCTGAAACCAAGGGTTTTCAACTGTTTGTATTCTGTCTTTTGAATTTCCCTTGTAGGAAGTGCCTGCAAAATCAAAAGACAGTCCTGGTGGTCCATGGCAATTTGTCGGACTGCTGCCTCTCTTTGATCCTCCTAGGCACGATAGTGCAGAGACCATCCGTAGGGCCCTGAACCTTGGTGTAAATGTCAAGATGATTACTGGTACTTGTTTCTGCTTCAACTTCTGAATTCTTAATGAACCTGTTTTATGTACTGTAGCTCTTTCTTCATTCATAAATATGGTTGTTACCGTAGGGGATCAACTTGCTATTGGAAAGGAAACCGGGCGTAGGCTTGGAATGGGGACAAATATGTATCCTTCTGCCTCTTTACTTGGCCAGCACAAGGATGAATCAATTGCTGGTCTTCCTGTGGAAGAATTGATTGAGAAGGCTGATGGTTTTGCTGGAGTATTTCCTGGTGCGTGCCTTTGATCATGTGTTGTTAGTAGGCGTGCTTTTGATGGTGTGCTGTTAGTAGTCATTTTAATCACAACTTGGATTGATTTGGAAAAAAAATCTTTTTTTTTTACTACTTTGCAGAGCACAAATACGAAATCGTGAAAAAGTTGCAGGAGTTGAAGCATATTGTTGGAATGACTGGAGATGGTGTCAACGACGCACCTGCTTTAAAGAAGGCAGACATAGGAATTGCAGTTGCCGATGCTACTGATGCTGCAAGAGGTGCTTCTGATATTGTGCTTACAGAACCTGGTCTAAGTGTCATCATTAGTGCTGTTTTGACTAGCCGAGCTATATTCCAGAGGATGAAGAACTACACAGTCAGTTTTTTAACTCCCTCTGTTCTTCGCTTGAATTTTCGTGGTTGAGTAATGAGTAGATTGGTGAATTTCTTTCTTTCTGCTTTGCAGATATATGCAGTCTCCATCACTATCCGTATTGTGGTGAGTAAAATTTGGCGATATTCCATCAGAATCTAGGTGCATGACTTTTTGTTCTAAACTAACTATTTTTTCGGACTTCCTTTTGCAGTTTGGCTTCATGCTTATTGCATTGATATGGAAATATGATTTCTCTCCTTTCATGGTTTTGATCATCGCTATATTGAACGATGGTATTGTTTTATTCCTGGAGCCATTCTACAAAACTATATTTGTTCCTTGAAACAGTATGCTATATGCTAATGCATATGTTGTTTATTGCAGGAACAATTATGACAATCTCAAAGGACAGAGTGAAGCCATCACCTATGCCTGATAGTTGGAAACTGAAAGAGATATTTGCCACCGGGATTGTGCTTGGAGGTTACCAGGCATTGATGACTGTGATATTCTTTTGGGCGATGAAGGAGACAGACTTTTTCCCTGTAAGGAATACTTTTACCTGTTTCCATAAAAAAGGAAAAAAAGAGGAAAAAAGGAAAGAACAAAGGAATACCTTATTTGTTGGTAAATGCTTTTATTTTAATGGTGAATATGGTATGTTTGTGTTCTCAATCATGTTTCAGGACAAATTTGGAGTCAGAGCTATTCGGCATAATGAGGATGAAATGATGGCTGTCTTGTATCTGCAAGTCAGTATTATCAGCCAAGCCCTAATCTTCGTCACACGATCACGCAGTTGGTCCTATGTCGAGCGTCCTGGGCTACTATTAATGAGTGCTTTCCTCATTGCTCAGCTGGTAAGTTGTCCTTCCCTCCTTGTTTTCACATTGGCATGTGTCTTTTCTCCAGAGTACGAAAATATATGCACTCAGCTTAGAAGAGTTGTTGGGTCATTGAGTACGGCCTTTTCATCTTTGTTTATTTTGTAGATTGTGATACCATAAGAGGATTATTCTTAACTTGTGGTACATTTAATGACTTCATGACTTGTTGAAACTGGTCGTTTTCTAGGTCGCTACTTTGATCGCTGTTTATGCCAACTGGGGCTTTGCAAGAATTAAGGGATGTGGATGGGGATGGGCGGGAGTAGTTTGGATCTACAGCCTGGTGTTTTACGTGCCTCTCGACATCCTTAAGTTCTTCATTCGCTATGTCTTGAGCGGAAAGGCATGGTTGAACCTGCTTGAGAACAAGGTATCCCCCAAACCACCTGTAATTCTAGATGTTTAGGTGGTGGCACATTTTTCTGTTTTATGAGTTCCTTATTTCACTTCATCTCATCCCTTGAAACTAGACTGCTTTCACAACTAAGAAAGACTATGGAAAAGAGGAGAGAGAAGCTCAATGGGCAGTTGCTCAGCGCACTTTACATGGGCTGCAACCACCAGATACCTCTAATGTTTTTGATGAAAAGAGCAGCTACAGAGAGCTTTCTGAGATCGCTGAACAAGCCAAGAGGAGAGCCGAGATGGCTAGGTAACAAAACTATCTTCTTAAGTAGATGCTTCATATATAGTTTGGATACGCAAACAGGATGATAATCAATCATAGTCTTATGTCTCTTTGTTCTTCATGTAGGCTCCGGGAGCTGCACACCCTCAAGGGTCATGTCGAGTCGGTGGTGAAACTAAAGGGCCTGGACATTGAAACGATGCAGCAGCATTATACCGTTTAATGAAGCCAATGAATTTGTCTTGAGATTGCAGAAGAGCCAGACTATCAAATTGCTTACTATTGAAGAGAAAATAGACATGGGGCGATGCTCTTGCTTGACATAGGGAATAGAGTAGCCATAATTGTCGCTTCTTCTGTTTCGCTGCAGAAGATCTAAATTCTATATGATTATATTATTCACCCAGAGAAAATGGAGTGACATTCTTCTTTTATTCAACTTGACTATCCTTTCACCTTGCTTTGTTCCTCTAGCACTCTGTGGAATGAGACCTGGGGCGGATAACATATTCAATACCTTATTGAATATAGACCAATTTTCAGTACAAATGACTTGCATCCATGCAATATGCAATGCAGAAGTTGGCTGCTTTATGCTTCTTACCTGGCCTACTGTGTTTAAATTGGTAAGCAGCTTTAGAAAAATCTTCTTGTTATCCTCGAAACATGCTGTTCTGTTTCCTTCTGCGATTGAATGAATCAAGTACGAAATTAGATACGCGTAATTACAAAAGTCGTAATGGTTCAATGATGTCTGTCTATATATTGTTGTACCTTAATGATAATGCATGAAATGCAATATCTTGCGGTTTAAAAGTCACCCATATGATAGTGCCTGTGTACCATTTGATCCTCCGTCCAGTATTGCGTCACTTATTTATTTTAGAGTGCCAGTTACAAAATACTAATGAGACTATTTAAACATAAAAAAGGGCGTTCTCAGAGCATTAGACGTCTGCGCAGGTTCTATAGAGGGGCCAGATCGCTTGGCGATCTAATATATGCAACCATACCTATACTTTGTGAGACTATTTTTGCAGCTCGAACAAAGCATCAAACTTACTAGTTGTTTTAAGGCCAGTAATATGACTATTTGAACATAATAGTTCCTTTTGTGAACATTAACCTTGAACATCACTTCTACTATAAACATCCTTATAAGGTCAAAACAAAAATTTCTCTTCATATACATGGCATGTGAGTGTTTCTAATGGGGAAATATAAGAATCTTCATCAAAATATATAACCCATGGACACAAGCAGCAGAGTTATCCAGCATCCAGCTTTATACTAATAGTCCACATCATCATCGTCATCTTTTCGCCTTGATGAGAGAAATCTTCTAATGACAGCAGACACAGCACCCAGAACCAGAAACAAGGAAAGCACATCAAATCCACCCCCAACCCCAACGGCAACACCAGGACCTGGAGCGAAGAAGCTGAAGGGGGACCAGCCCCATCCACCATAAAACGGCACCCCGTATCCGTATCCGTATCCACCAACTAGAGGAGGAGCTACTCGTGGGTTTATATAAATATTGGTCCTGCAAATTAATAGCAAGTAAAGGAAGATTATAACAAGTAATGAACATGTGTGATAGTTTCTTATAATGAACCAGACATGGATGCTTCAAAAGAGGGCGCGCCTAGAATCAACTGGTAAGGTTGGTGCTTTGTGGTCTTGGAGTCAAGGGTTCAAGTCGCGGAAACGGCCTCTTGCATAAAGGATAAGGTAAGACTGCGTGCATTATGCAATCCGGCCTCTTCTCGGACCCTGCGGAAACGCGTGAGGCTAGTGCACGGGAAACGCGGATACTTGAAAAATAATAATTCTGCAATGCTGCCTGATGAACTAGTATGGAGTGAAAAGTTAGGGTTGGCAGTTCATTTGTCAGAATGTTACTGACAAATTCAGGGTACTTTCTAAGTATGCTGGTATCATATATCTTCCCATATGTTTATAACCAAGATAAGTTTTATGGTTCAGGAAAACGAAATCCCAATAGAATGGTTTAGGACCGTCAATGTCCCACGGGATCGCAGCTTGTTGCTAGGAATAACGTTTCCAGAAATCTATACAGGTTGAACAACGTTAGAAGCCCTGTAGTTATTGCTATAGAGAAAACGCTCTGACGCTCAAACCAGTGATGGATTTTTTCATGTTGATGTATTGCAAAAATAAGGAAACCTATTCCATATTAGTCTTTTCTCAATTTTTGTGTGGCTCTCCTCCTCCAAGGAGTTCTTCTTCCCGTTTTTATACATTCAGAGTAGCAAGCTGTCAAATGATGTCCGTATGTTGGCCAAGTGGCGCCAAGTGTTGTGTTATCTGGGCAGGTTGCTTACTGGCAGTCGCCTGCTTAGACAACTAGACCGAACAGAAAAGAGGACTGACTCTAAAGGCACGGCCGAGCAAGGAAGTTGCAAGCAACAAAGTCCGAGCAGATTTATAGCAAAAAACCAGAGCACGCAGATTTCGTCGCCATGTGGCTGGGCCTAACCAAAGCGTCCAGTGCCTTTCTGGCTGAGCAGAGAAGAGAGCAGCAACGGTGACCGCGACTCCATTCAGTTAAGTGACGTTGACTGTTATATAGATGTACCCGAATGTGTTTGTCCCTATCCCTGATGGGAATTTAGCCCGGTCATTGCCCCTTTGTAATCGAAGAGAATTAACATTCCAAGATCAGTTATACAACTTAGCTTAGATTGTTGGTAAAAAAGGAAACTATCCTAATTGCAAAATCCAAATTGACGGTATGAGAAGCTAAGAAAAACTACACACAAAGAAATCCTTCTAATCATTTAGTTCTGATTTTCACCAACGAATTGTTTCTAGTTCCTCTTAATACACTTGTCATGCTATTCCATTTCTATCCACTATCTGATAATAACTACTCTTTCCGTTCCACTTTAGCAACCATTAACCTCTTAAAATGCATGCTAAAATAATTAACACCAAATGAAACGAGATGGGAGGAAGTATTAGTTGCTTAGGAAAAAAGACGTTTTCAGTGTACTAGGCTCTCTTGTTTGTGCAGAATTCGAAGAGAGTCCGAATCGTTTCATGATTTGATGACGCAATCTTATCCCACACTTTATACAAAAGGCTGTTTCCTTAGCTCGAACCCGTGACCTTAACGTCATAAAGCAGCAATCTTATCAGTTTCTTCAAGGCCTGCCCTCTATTAGTTGCTTAATAAAGACAACAAATCCATGAAAAAACATAAATATGCAAGAACATATATACATGGTCATATATATGACTTGAGGCGTAGTTTCATAATTCATTTTTTACCTTGTGTCTATTAATGTATCTTTTTCAAGTTTTCTTGTATGCTGCATATAGTAATGAGCAAAAGTACAATAGAACTTCCCCTCCCCCCCCCCCCCCCCCAAAACAAAAAAAGCTACAGAAAAACACAAAACAGTATACAAATTGGTGGGGAGTTCTCAGTCACAGATATAACTTCTGACTTTAACTTATCATAATATTACACAATTCACAGTTTCTATATAAAATCACCTGGAGTTATTGATCCTAGGGGAAGAAGAACGAGGAGGAGCCGATGATCGGAACGCCTGACCTCCGACTCTGCCACCTGTCTTGGCAGCTGAAGCAGAATCAACAGAGCCCAGTGCGAGCACCCCTGCTGCCAGAGTCACCATGGCTAACTTAACCACCTGGCCTTCATTTATCTTGTTGCTGCACTTCACAATTACACAATCAAATGAAATTCCAAGAGAAATCAAACCCAAAAAAAAATGATAATTTCCTCTGTAACCCAAGAATCAAAACCAACCTAGAGGAATCTTTATCTTCAGCTATGCTGCATCTGGTGGGTTTAGAAGCAGAAAATGGTGGAAAGTTGTTTGATTTTCTTTTGGGATTGAAAGTTGAAGTGAAAGGGTTGATTACAAAAGTGCTTTCCAGTGAAGTTAAAGACATTTGATTTCTCTAGGATTCGAGAGACGAGGAGTTTGAGTAATGTTTCAATATTTGATGCTCAAAATAGACGGCCGGCTGCTGATGATATCTTAAGCAATCACGGTGCACAGGGTAGGATCTACTCATCAATTTCTCCTCACTCCACTCACCGTACGTCACCTAACCTAACAGGAGCCTCACTATCCCTGCTGACACGTGCCGTGAGATGAGAGAAAATGGAGGTAGAAGATCTCATCCCGCAGTCTCCATCTAGCCTCACATCTCTGATGTCACATGCCGTGCGGTGAGGAGTGAATGAGATAAAATGGAGTCAGGAGATCTCGCATAATTGAGGTTTATCTACTTCCTGATTCAGAATGGTCCACGTGGGGGAACAGAAGCTTCAAAAATCAAAATATCACATCATTTTACTATGAATAATGCTTTTTTTTAGCTGATGATATACATGTATATGGCATACATATTTACAAATACGTGTATATATACATGCACACACGCCTATATATACCTATATACACACACGCATACCATTAATAATATTATAGTACTTCAGGAGACGAATCATAGAGTTGCATTTTCTCACTAACTCAATAGCACGTTATTTCTATCTTTAGAACTATAAACATTGTTATGACTCTATAGTATGAGGCTCCCCATACACTAAAGAACATTTTCCTAAATCGCACTAACGTATCACAAGGGCCGCTGCTTCAGCTTTGGTCCACCACTAGAGTGTTTGCGTATTTGTTTATAGGTTAAATCGGATATGTAATTATTGAAATAATCATTGGAGATTGAAATGATGAATATATAAGTATGATAATTTTTTTTATGTTGTTTTGTATCTCCATAAATCTAGAACTTTTGTACAGACAACACGCCCTATGTTGCTTTTTCAAACCTGAAAACCTACATTAGTTTGAGCTCCGTCTTGCATTGACATTGTCAAGAAGAATTTCTTATTATTTAGTTCGATCCAAAAAGCATAAGTTAAAAAAAGAGTTGAGCTATAATATAAAGAAGTATACTACCTGAACGACTTTATTAAAGTACGTAGTCTTTATTGAATAACATCTTACCTTAACGTAAGGAAAATGTCCTTTACTAAGAAAAGAATAGGTTGTGCCTAAAATCATCCCAAGCAATATGAGACCGGCTTAAAATATAAAATATATAGCGGAATTTATAGTTTTTTTTTTACTGAATCACATGAAATTTTATTTAACTCCATATCTGGAACTACAAGTATACAATTTCAAGTGGAATTACCACCGTCCATTATTCCATCCTATCATTATTACGTTTCATATATCAAATGTAATTCCCTTGCCCTGTGCCACTGTTAAAACATTATAAATGGGAAAACTTAATCTGGATTAGATGGTTCTCTACCCATCTCCAAATTGACGAATCTGCCTAATTAGAGCACAGGTTGAAGTATTTTATGTACTGTTATTGATAAATCATCATTGACTAGGTATATAAATTAACCGCGATTTGCCTTCCATTCGTGAAACTGTCAAGTTTAGATCGGATTATACCAAGCTTCAGTCAATTTTTAAAATCGACTTTGACTTACAGAATGCGGTCATAATCAATAGTCGGTCTTGTTCGAAGTCATCTATAATCCGATCATAACATCTGAAATTAATTTATGCGATTTCTTTTTTTTTATATATCAAATCATACGAAATCAATCATGATGTTTCGACTATGACTCAATCATAAAATTAAACTCCCCAACCAAGGTTATAATATGTTTTCAACCTCAAAATGCCTCATTAACATGCACGAAATCATGATAGACAACCATAAACATGTTAAATGCTAATGCTATGGAAAAAAATCCCCTAACTTTCACACAATTTGCTGCAAGGTTCTGCACCAAATTCAAATCCTTAGACTAAAACCACGCCGTATGCAAATAAAAGGACGTTCTTGATGCACTAAACTCCTGTGTTTAAGAAGAGTTCGGAGAGGAGACAGATTGATTCGGATGCAAATAAAGGCATCCAAATTGCTTACACTACTAACAAATACCATCCCAAAATGGATATAAAATCCCACAATTGGGGGTATGAGAACCCTAAAACTAGGGGTTCTTCTATACACCAACCAAAACCAAAGTTCTTATCACTATAAGAAACTCATTTGCAAGCTGATTACAGATCCGCCTTTAGAATTATATAATTGGTGCACAATCATATATTAATCAGCAATAACATTGAAAGGCAAAAGACCAACGAAATTCAAGACTCTTATACTATACCGGTAAATAATGACATTGACATGCATTTGTGATGAAGTCGGATCTTCACCAGGGATCAGAGACGATCCAGAATAACGTCGTTAAGTTTGTTGGAACTTGAAAATTAAAATATCTTCCTTTCTGACCTGCACAGGGAAGCAAAGATCAGAGGTCCCGTAGGTATGACCCCGGGTAAAACCCTCCGACGCTCAAGTCAGTTTGAGTCATTCTCACTGAGATATGATTTTTGTATGAAGAGTTGAAAATAACTCACAGTTTTTCTTTAGTAGGGAGATCTCTGTAAATTTGCTCTGAGAGTGGAGAAAAATGTTTTCGGATCCTCTTTCTGGTGCCCGTTGCCTTGCTTTTATTGTTCTCTTTTGTCCTCTGCCTTTGGCGGCAGAGGGGACACTTTCTTGTATAGAGGGGCTATGATACTATAGGTCTGCTGATGAGAATAGTAGGTCTATTGATGGGACCTTGACGTGCGTAGGGCGGAAAGTCTGATGTGCACTTCTTCTTTATACTGCCCATTCGCCAAGTGATTCGTCGCTCATTAAAGCTGAATCGTATCTGACCCTTAATAAGGGTTTATCGAGGTGTAAAAGCATATCTGGAGTCCTGCTCTGATCTGACCGAAGTGCCTTAGAGAACTTTTAAGCAAAAAACCCGAGGTTGGAGCCGAGGTGAATCCCTTCATTTTTGTAAAGCAATGTCTAGCTGATATGCAGCGTATTATAGCTGAGCAGAGGTGTATTTCTGCCGAGCTGTATCTCGGCATGAGTTGATCATCCTAAACATAAAATTGCCATTGACTGTTTGTTGACTGACAGAGTGATATTTTTGACTTATTATTTTGCCACCAGATTTTGTGTGGCCAAGCTGACCAGAGAGAGCGGACAAATCTGTTCTGATAATTCAGTGTCGTGTCCACCATTAATTGGGACCATTAACCCTTCATTTATTATCAGTACCAATCCCAACGTGTCTCATAAATGCGCTCCTAGCGGTTGCGATAATCGAAGGAGGAGGAAAATTGAATCGTCGCCCCTTTTTGAATTTCAACCGAAAAATTGCAACTTTTTGGTTTCCCATCTATAAAAGGTATCTATTACCCTCTTTACTTTTTCTTCTTTTTCACCTTCTTCATCAGTGTCGCTTATATTTTTCCTACTGTTTTTCAATTCCAGTCAAGCCTTCTTCAACCCAACTTCGGCGAATTTTCTTCCTCAGCCTTCAAAAACTTTGTAAGCTCTGCTCTTCCCTTTTCTTTCCATGTCTTTTACTGTCTATTCTTCTTCAGACTCTCAGAATAAGTCAGTCCATTCCTACCCAGCTGATCTTGAGGGTGATGATGAGGTTCACACTCACTTCACTAAGAAGTCTGATTCTAGTGGGGACAATCGTCCTTTGAGGAGGTTGCGCCGCACTGGTGAGCCCTCTATGGTTGCCCCAGAATCCATAATACCGTCAATGTCAGGTTCTCCATCTCTGGCGGTGCAAAACTCAGCGTGCACTTTAAAAGCCGTTGATCTTTCCCGCTTATGTCAATTGTATAATGTTGATAGGAGTACTTTCCTTCCCATTCTTCTTCTTCCTCACCAAACTGCTTATGACCCACCCGTAGGGTATGAAGCAGTTTATGAAGAATACTTCAAATCTGGCTTTAGCCTTCCTGTTCCAGGACCTTTATTTCGTATCCTAGATTTTCATAAGCTTATATTGCCCCAAGTCATGCCAATGGTTTAAAGGTGATCCTCTGTTATTTGCTCTACCTCAGAGCTACTGGGGAAGAATTTGACCTCTCTGTTTTTAGGGGGATGTTTGTGTTTAAACACAAAGATAGCTGGTTTTACTTTAGTAGGAGATATCCTAATAAAGAAATTAACCACATCATCAACATCCCCACCTTCAATAAGAATTGGAAAGGTCACTTCTTTTTTATAAAGATGTGTGGGGTTACCCGAGAGAAACTATTGGAAGTCCAGCAACGCAGATAACAAGAGGTCAAGCGATAAATTTTGCAATGAAGCCTCCAGATTGTTGAACCTGCCAATGGCCGTTGACTGGAAAAAGGTGGACAGGTCGGTTATAAGGACTGCTGACCTGGATCACTTGTGGCCAAAACACATCTTTCGGACCCTCAGTTCATCATCTTTGAAAATAGTTATGGGTATGTGGCGGACTTCTTAAATATATCTGGTTTTTCTTGATACTTTCCATGTGTTTTGATTAACTTGTCATTTAAATTTTGCAGTAAACATGGTGTCTGAAGCTGTTGCCAAACTGAGAAAAGTGACTCCCAACAAGAGGAAGAGAACTGAGGACAAGCCTTCTTCTTTGGAACAGACCTCAGCCAAATCCTCTTCTGAGGTGCAGGTACTTCCTGCT
>AP025071.1:27761150-27835670 GCA_036186865.1 Eustoma russellianum | reverse complement strand
GAAACCTCCCACCCACATCGCCGTGGTAAGAGGACAATGGAGTTCTCTGACACAGATTCAACTACTCATCATGGGGTAGCCAGAAAACTAACCGAGATGTCAGTGCTACCTATGGATTGGGAAGTTTTTGGTAGCATGGAGTGGGAGACAGCTCTGAAGTCATACCTGAGCAACATGTCTTTGGTAGGCTTTTCTAAAAAGCTCTAATTTTTTTAGTTTGATTTATTCGAAGCCTCTTCCTAACTAATCTGGTTGCTGCATTATCGAGTTCAAGAATACAACATGCTCAGACAGGCTGAAGAAATGCGCAAGAAGGTCGCCCAACTTTCTGAGATCAATGTTAACTTTGAGGAAATCTAATGACGAGTTGGCCGAAGCAGCAAAACCTAACAATGCAAGGTTGGAGGAAATGGGTGCAGAGCTGGAGACATTGTAATCAGAAGTTCTTTCCTTAACCTCTGAAAATTTTAGGCTTAAGGAAAATAATGAGAGGTCAGATTCCCAGCTGGCCATTGCACGCTCTGAACTGTATGAAGCGAGGGAGGAGACCTCCACTATCGGAGCCTACGCTAATAAGCTTTAAGCTGATTTGAATTCTTGCCAGAAGCTAGTGGAAGAGGAGCAAAAGAGCAAAGAAGAACTGGCTCATCAACTTGAAGCAGAAAAGAGAAGTAAGACTGAGCTTATTCAGCAGTTTGAGCTTCATTCTGAGGAAATCAAGAAATCTGCTGTTGCTGAGTTTAGACAGTCTGAATATTTCACAGATAATCTTTTGAAGATGCAGGGCTCTGTGCTGGCTATTAGCCAGACTTATGCAATAGATGCTTGCTCCGAAGTTTACCTAGCCTTGAATTAGAATCATCCTCAAATTGCTGATCTCTATAACCCTGAAGCTGAGAACTTGTTTGATAATCAGCTGGCGTTGTTCAAAAGTGGGGCTGATTTCCGGGACCCAAAAGATGAAAATTAGCCTAGGATTTTTCGTTTATACTTCTCAGTAGTTGTAATAGTTGTATTTCTAAAATGAAAATATCATTTCTTTCCATTGACGTTCTCTAGTTTGCCTTATTCTTATTTTTTGAATTCTTACAAGTATTTGACTTCGGCCTTCATCCTTGGCTTTGGCTAGCTTCGTAGTGCGAACTCTTGACTTCATCTCTGTCAGGGGCCTTATATTATCTGGCAGGGCTACAGCTCTTCTGAACTTTAATTTAACCAATAACTGAGATGCAAGCCAATAATTCCGCTCTGTTGAAATGAAGTAAACGTGTCACTTGATCTTTTTAAGCGAGGTGAAATTGCATAATTGTAACTCTGGCACTGCTTCAAAACACTGTTTTATTAAGCTTCAATGCTGCTGATAGATATACAAACAACTTTATACTTTTTCTAGTCCTGCTAGCAGTGGACGATTGTGAATCCTGTTCACAGTACTTCTGACCCTTTATTTGGCCGAGTCTGCTCGGCTAACTCAGTCCTGCTGAGTTGATGATTGTGAATCATGTTCACAAGACTTTTGACCCTTTAACGGGCATTTGCCTCAGGCCTGCTGAGGCCTTGCTTGATCGAGTCCTGCTCGGCTAACTCAGTCCTGCCGAGACGAGGTACTTGTAGGGAATCCTGTCCCCATCATGTGTTGAGTCCTGCTCAACTGCTCAGCCCTGTCACTGATGTAAGAGTCTTAGATATGTAGAAGGCCACATCCTTAGTAAAGTCTTGCCTTCCAAGGTTTGTAATTTATATGCCCTTGTTGAGCGCACTTCGATTATTCGATAAGAACCTTCCCACTTGGGGTTAAAAGTCCCAGTTGGTGCTGCATGACTTGTTTTGTTATTGCGCAATACTAAATCTCCTATTTGATAAGATCTTGGTCTCACTTGAGAATTATAGTACTGGGCAATTAAATTCTTGTATTGAGCCATGCGGACATGGGCTTGTTCCCTTTTCTCTTCCAACTCGTCCAAATTCAACCGCATCGCTTGGTCATTGGTCTGAGCAGAGTAATTGTCTGTTCGAGCAGAGCTGGAACCAATTTCAGCTGGAATGACTGCCTCAGTACCGTAAACCAAAGAAAAAGGTGTTTCCTTAGTTGAAGTGGAAGGAATAGTTCGGTATGCCCATAATATACTTGGGAGTTTGTCCATCCAACTTGCCCCAGTTTTGTATAGGCCTTTCCTTAAGCCATCCTTGATCGTTCTGTTTGCCAATTCAACCTGCCCATTTGTTTGGGGGTGTGCTACCGATGTGAATCATTGTTCAATTTTGAGCTCGGCACACCAACTTTTAACGGGGTCATTAGCAAATTGCTTTAGGTTATCTGAGATGAGAACTTGTGGAAGGCCGAAGCAACATATAACATTTTTCCACAAGAACTTCTTTATTTGACCCCCAGTTATAGTGGCTAAGGGCTCTGCTTCCACCCATTTGGTGAAGTAATCAATGGCAACAACCAAGAATCTGACTGAAGCTGGAGCTTGGGGCAGAGATCCCACAAGATCTATTCCCCATTGCACAAAAGGCCAGGGACTTGTGATAGGGGTAAGTTCTTGACTGGGCAGATGTGAAATTGGAGCATGGACTTGACATGCATGGCATTTCTTAACCAGTTCCTCTGCATCATGACGCAGAGTGGGTCAGTAATATCCAGCAAGGTAGCATTTTCTTGCTAAGGACAGCGCACCAGAATGGTTTCCACAAATTCCTTGGTGCATCTCCCGAAGGATGTAATCTCCTTCGTTTTCAGTTACGCACTTCAATCAAGGTTGTGAAAATGACTTTTTATAAAGGTGGTCGTTAAGGAGAGCATACCTTCCTGCCTTCAATCGAAGACGCCGAGCTGCCCTCTTATCCTCGGGCTGAATCCCATGCTGCAAGAAGCTAACGATCTCATCCATCCAGGTATTTCCATAGTCGACTTGCAGGACTTCATTGGCGTCATAAGCTCGGTGCTTTACAAGCTCCACGACTATCTTTTTTCCCAAAGTAGTTGAAGTGGATGAAGCTAGCCGAGATAAAGCGTCAACTCTCTTGTTGGCCGACCTGGGGATATGCTCAATGCTGTAAGTGCTCAAAAGTCTGACCGAGCTAGAGCACTTTGGCCAAATATTTTTACATGTTTTCCTCCTTAGCTTCATAATCCCCGTTGATCTGAGAAACAACCAACTGTGAATCACTTCGGGAAATGATTCATTCTGCCCCCAACTTTCTTGCGAGGCCTAACCCAGCTATTAAGGCCTCATATTCCGCCTCGTTGTTAGTTGCTTCAAAGTCAAAACTCAAGGTGTATTCAAATTCTTCCTTGTTGGGGTTGATGATTAGGAGGCATGCTCTACAACCATCCTTGGAGGAAGACCCATCAACATATAGAGTCCAATCAGCCACTTGGTTAACATCTTCCTCCATGGATATCCCTTCTGCCAAGAAGTCTGCTAATGCTTGGGCTTTGATAGAAGTCCTTGATTTGTATTGGATATCATACTCTACAAGCTCTACAGCCTATTTGGCAGCTCGGCCAGAAGTGTCTAGCCTTGACAGAATTTGTTTCAAAGGCTGATCAGTGACCATTACAATTGGATGAGCTTGTAGGTAAGGCCTGAACTTCCTTATAGCCACTATGAGTGCTAAGACCACTTTCTCAGCATTGAGATATCTCACTTCAGGCACATGCAAAATTTTGTTTGCGAAATAGATGGGTCTCTGTACATTATCCTGCTCTCTGAGCAGGACTACACTCAAAGCTTCGTTGCACGTCGAGAGATACACATAGAGCTCTTCCCCAGGCAGAGGTGAAGTTAGCATTGGTACCTCGGCCAGATGAGACTTCAGCTCATCAAAAGCTTTTTGACACTGCTCATCCCATTGAAAGGATGTCTTCTTCTTTAGAATTTGAAAGAAGGGAAGAGATCTTTCGGCCGACTTGGAAAGGAATCTGCTCAGCGCTGCAATCCTACCGGTCAACCTTTGCACTTCTTTCACATTCCTAGGAGGATGCATATTTCGTAAAGCTTCAATTTTAGCAGGGTTTGCCTGCACCCCTTCCTTGGAGACCATGTATCCCAAGAACTTTCCCGTGCGTACCCCAAACGTGCACTTCTTCGGATTTAGCCTCATATGCGAGTCTCTCAACACAGTAAAGACTTCTCTCAAGTTCTGAATATACTGATCAAGAGACTTGCTCTTGATAAGCATATCATCAATATAAACCTCTATTATCTAGCCAATTTGTTCGCTGAACAAAGAGTTGACCAGACGTTGGTAGGTGGCCCCGGTATTCTTCAATCCAAATGGCATAGTTACATAAAAATAAGTACCTGACTCTGTTACAAATGCAGTTTTTTCTTGATCTTCTTTTGCCATGACAATCTGATGATAGCCTTTGAAGGCGTCTAAGAAATCAAAGATCTCATGTCCAAGTGTTGAATCCACTAACCTATCAATCTTAGGAAGTGGGTAACAATCTTTTGGACATGCCTTATTGAGGTCGGTATAATCTATACACATCTTCCATGATTTGTCTTGCTTGAGGACCACCACTAGGTTAGCCAACCATTGGATAAAGTACCTCCACAATAAATTTAGCAACCAAGAGTTTCTTGACTTCCTCCTCAATGACTTTGATCCTTTCTGGAGCAAAATTCCACTTCTTTTGCTTTATTGGCTTTATCTGATGATCAACATTCAACTTGTGCTCAGCCAAATGTAAGGGGATCCCAGGCATATCTTCGACAGTCCATGCAAAGATAATTGAAAATTCTCTCAGCAGATCATGTAACTGAGTTAGCAATTTAGATGGCATCCATGTCCCGATCTTTATAACGTTTTCAGGTCGGCTCGGATCGAAGACAAAGTCTTGCACTGCATCATCTGACTGCAAATGTTCTTCCTCTGAAGGTACAAGTTCATCAAGGCTGACCTGCTGAACTGCCTCATTACCTTGGGTAGCAATGATGTAGCAACTCTGTGCTACTTGTATATCACCTTGTATTGTTACCACCCCCTCTAGAGTGGGGAACTTCATGCTGACGTGCAGAGGCGATACAATGGCCTCAATGCCACCAAGGCTGGCCGTCCCAAATAGAATGTTGTATGCGGACATTTCCTTGATGACTACAAAGTCTATCCATAGACAACGATAGGCTGGGGGTTTAATAAAGCTACAACTGAGCGTGACCAGACCTGCTGGCCGAACTACAGCACCAATGAAACCATATAATGAAGAACTGACGGGCCTCATCAAAGAATCTGGTAAGCCAAGCTGCTGATATACACGATAGTACATCACATTCACGGCACTGCCGGTATCCACATAAACACGTTGGACCTCCACAATTTTATTTGGAGCTAAGTGTATACACAGGTCTATTACTAAACCTGTGTTGTTGGAGTCCAGTGGAATAGGATCTTCTGACCCATAAGTCAACTCAGCCATCTTGCTCTCTTAACTGCGGACCTGATGAGGTTCCCGCAGAACTGGATTCACCTCGGCCTGTATAAGGCGGACCTCCCGAAATAGCGTAGATAATAGAATTGACTTGGGGCTGACCTGCAGCCTTTTGTCGTCCTGGCCCTTCGTCATCATCCGTCCTGTGGTGCCGAGGTGGGGAGTCTGGTCGGTATTTGTCTTTCTGAGGGTTCCTACAGAAACCCGATCGATTATGCAGGCCAGAACGTAGATCATAAAATTATTTTAAATGACCCTGTTCTATCAATTGCTTAATAGCCTGAGCCAGATGCTTGCAATCTTCGGTGTCATGTCCGATATCTCTGTGATATCGGTAATATAGCTTAGGGTCTCTCTTTTACCTAGGTACATTCATAGGTTGGGGGTCAACCCTTAAGCCATCTTTCTCCATGACAGCTAAGATATTCTCCTTAGAGGCTAAAAGGGGTAAACCCTCTTTACCTCATTTGCCTCTTTCACCCATGTGGTCAAACGAACTGCGTCGCTCGCGGTCCTTACCGTTATTGCGCCGATCTTCCTTTTTGAAACTAGATCGGCTTTCTTGCCGAGATCCTTGCTGGCTTCTCTTTTCAATCTGTTTGTCTCTTCGCCTCGGGCAAACTGGCGAGCTTTCTCCAGTCATTCTCTCAAGGTCGTAGGTCCCTCTTCAGCCAGCTGAGAGAAGAGTCGACCAGTTCAGAGTCCATTAATAAAAGTGGCTGCTTTAACTTCCTCATTTCGATCACTAACCTGTAGTGACTCATCTGAAAAGCGTTGCATATACTTCAGTACAGACTCATCTGGACCTTGCCTCAAGGTCATCAAGTGTGATGAGTTCTTCACAAAGGGGGTGCTGGAGACAAACTGGGATTTAAACTTTTGTGTCAGCTGTTTGAAAGATCCCACTGACTTTGATGGGAGCTCTTGGAACCACCTTCTGCCTTTTCCCGTAAATACATTGGGAAAGTTTTGCAATATAGAGGGTCTGAGACGTTTTTCAGACTCATTGCTGTTTGAAACTGGAAAAGATGATCAGTTGGATCTGATGTCCCATCATAAGTATCCATTTTTGGCACCTTAAAGCTGTCGGGTGCCATATATTCTGCAATGTCCCAGGAAAATGGGCTCTCCTGGACTGCTTGCACAAACTCGTGTCTATGCTCTCCATAATAAGTTCTCGGCCTGCGATGAACTTCTTCCTCCTTAGGGACGCTCTTTAATGATTTGGACCTTACGCTCAGACGCTGTCTGACCATAGGTTCTGACTCCATCGTGGGAGCCTTAAAGCTGCGTCTTCTGGAATCTGCCATGAAACCTCTGGGGGCCCTGGAGGATTGGTTTTGTGATTTTTCTTTAGGATGAATGGGGGGATCCTCATTCATATCCCCAATCTCCTTTTGTTTGCCTTCAAGCCGCTCCACTATGGCCTCAAATACCTTTAAGTTGTCAGCGACGTATTTTATCGCTTTATCCCTGCCTCCATTGATATTTCTAGAGTGAGATGTGGTTGTTCAGATTCCCGAGAATCCTGCTCTGGGATCCATGAATGAGTAACCATTCGTCTGGGTGGATTAGATGATTCACCCAGACCCTCACGCCTGCCTCTGGCCATGGTAGAATGCGGACTGTTTCAAAGTAGCTTTGAGATTTTTAATGGGTAAAGAGAATACGAGTGCCCTCCTTCTAGCGCCAAATGATGAAGTCGGACCTTCACCAGGGATCAAGACGATCTAGAATAACGTCGTTAAGTTTGTTGGAACTTGAAAATTAAAATATCTTCCTTTCTGACCTGCACAGGGAAACAAAGATCAGAGGTCCTGGGGGTATGACCGCGAATAAAACCCTCCGACGCTCAAGTCAGTTTGGGCCATTCTCACTGAGATATGATTTTTGGATGAAGAGTTGAGAATAACTCACAGTTTTTCTTTAGTAGGGAGATCTCTGTAAATTTGCTCTTAGAGTGGAGAAAAATGGTTTCAAATCCTCTTTCTGGTGCCTGTTGCCTTGCTTTTATTGTTCTCTTTTGTCCTCTGCCGGACACTTTCTTGTACAAAGGGGATATGATACTATAGGTTTGCTGATGGGAATAGTAGGTCTATTGATGGGACCAATAGGTCTGCTGATGGGACCTTGACATGCGTAGGGCGGAGAGTCTGATGTGCACTGCTTCTTTATACTGCCCATTCGCCAAGTGATTCATCGCTCATTAAAGCTGAATCGTACCTGACCCTTAATAAGGGTTTATCGAGGTTTAAAAGCAGATCTGGAGTCCTGCTCTGATCTGGCCGAAGTGCCTTAGAGAAATTTTAAGCAAAAAACCCGAGGTTGGAGCCGAGGTGAATCCCTTCATTTTTGTAAAGCAATGTCTAGCGGATATGTAGCGTATTATAGCTGAGCAGAGGTGCATTTCTGCCGAGCTGTATCTCAGCATGAGTTGGTCATCCTAAACATAAAATTGTCGTTGACTGTTTGTTGACTAACGGATATTTTTGACTTATCAATTTGTATTTTCTGTAATGTTTACTAATCTTTTGTAGCATATGAATAATCATTAAAGTAACTAAGAATCGTGCCGTAGTCGATGAAATGTTACTTCTTCCGTTTCTCATTTGTTACTATAATAATGATGTGTTTAATCATCTTGTCACTTATTAAATCTAGAAAGGGAAGTGATACATACATGATAATATACATATTCTTGTTATTTTTACATCATTGATTTCATCTCATGATTTATGCTTGAACATTGACCAAATAGCAAGATGCGAATTTAACAAAAAAAAGGTAAAAATATGTATTCATCATTAACCATCATTTATTGTCTTCTTGCATTTGAGGGTGGGCCTTGGAGCAACTGGTAAGGTTGCTGTTTTGTGACCTTAAGATCACGACTTCGAGCTGTGGATACAGTCTCTTGCACAAATTGTAAGGTAAGGCTGTATACATCAGATCAGTTCGAGTTGCGGAAACAACGTCTTGCACAAATTGTAGAGTAAACTATGTACATCAGATCGCGAAACGATCCAGCCCCTCCTCTTCTGACTCTGCACAAACGAAAGAGCCTATTACACGGAGATGGCCTATTGTATTCTTGCATTATGAATTTTACTTTTTCTGGCTTCAACAATCTTTATCCTACTACTAAATCATCGTGAGCACTAATTATTTACTCAAAGCCCCAAAACAACTTTATGATTTTCTCAAAAAGTAACATAACATTTATCTCGGTATTCAATCAGAGTGGTTTTCCAAATTACAAAAAAAGAGAGGAAAAGATAAGACGCAAAGGTTGATGTGATAACCAGTGAAAAAAAAGAATTAATAAAATTTAATAATTAATTTATATTTTAATTTATTAACCTAATAACTATCCATAATCCCCTACTTCCCCCATTATGCCCCAAAATCTCTCCCCTAATTTCCCTTCCCCATAACCGATTTGCCATGATGGGGTCAAAAACCCACAAATTAAGCCATAAAAGGGCTCGGGCATTTTACCTCAACCCACATTCACACACCATCACTTTGCAATTTCAATATTCGGATGCAACACACAAAAAAAAACAGTGTAAAGCGTGTAGAGAGGCAAAAGAGAGAGGAAGAGAAAGAGAGAAGGGAGAAAGGGAATTAGGCACCACCACACCAAATTCAATCACTGTGCATTGAGAATTCGATCACTACGAGATAGGTTACCCTCCGCTCTGTCGGATTGCTTTGGATTCCTTCGCATTCTGTATTGGGATTATTTGATTATCACTGTATGTTATCCTTTATATGTTTATTATGAATTCTTTATGATTTGGTATGAAAATTGCATGAATGGCCTTAGATATAGATCACGTAGCACGAAAATATGCTGGAATGGGTTCAGATGGTGGAAAACGCGCCTGGAGGCGATGCGTGTAGCACACGCGCCCCCTGATGGCGCGTGCCTCACACGCACTGACGTGTCCAGTGTCAGAGTGTCCGGAACGTTAAATAAAGTCCAATGGAATTGGTTTGGGGTCAATCGGAGTTAAAACGAATAATTTATGAATTTTTTTACGAATTTAGAGTTTAAGGAATTAAAGAAATGAATTAAGGAAAAAAATAAAAGGGGGAACATGCTTTGGCCTACTGCGGTCAGCAGGCTAGCCAGCCAGGTCGGCCACTGTTTAGCAGGCTAGAACATTAGGCCCAAATTGTGCTGATATTAAAAAAACTGGCGGATGAGGCGGGCCTGAAGGCTGCTAGACATGCCAGATTTCGCGTGGGCTGAACAGAAAAGGCCCGAAATTTAAAAGGGGCTGGGGATTTCTTAAAAAGAAGAAGGAGGTGAATAATAATAAAAACAAAAAGAGACCAAACCGGAAAAAACAAATTAAAAAGGAATTCAATAAAATAAAATATAAAGTGATTAAAATAATATTTTAAAAAAATTAAAACTAGGAAGAAAAAAAGAGTGGATTTCTAGGGCCGATAACAAAAGAAAAAAAATACAAATATAGATTTAAATAATTACTTAATTTCATATTAATAATGGTTTTATAATTAAGAAATTTAGAAACCCATTAAATAAATTAAAATAAAAGAAATAAAAATAGTAGGAGAAGATGAAAATAATTAAATAAAAGATTTAAGTGCTTGAAAGCCTAAGAAAATAAAATAAAGTGTAGAAACATAAAATAAAGTCTAGAAAGATAAAATAACGGTAGAAGATAAAATACAGTAATGAACTCCACGCAACATAGGATAACTACGAAATATAGGTAATACGCAACATAGAACGGAGCATGCAACATAGGAGAAACAGAAGTGTGCAAGTGTGATGGCACGAGCATTGCATTTGGCCTATGAGCCGTGTGGTCCTACGGGACGTGTAGCCTGACGAGGCGTGTGATGGGTATTGGTAATAACAGTTACCTTCACCTAATAGGACCTGGGACATGCATAGCATAGCATGGAAAAGGAAGAGCATAGCGTGTGATATTTGACTGCGTGTGACACGGAGATAGAAGAGCATGCATCATGAAGTTGCGCATTGCATTCTTATTGTTGTGCTAATCGTTGATCTTGTTATTAAGTTGTTTCAATACTATGATTTGGGATAGGGATCGGGTCGGGTATGTGCTATTACTTATTTATGTTTTATTGCTTTATTTGTTTATTTATTTTCTGCGTTACATGCTTTATCTGTTTACCCGACTCAGTATGTGACAGTCCCTTTTCGGGAGAGACGGGTAACCCACGAGTGACTCCCATCACTCACCCCTCACCTCCCCTCCACAGGTGAGCAGGATTATGAGTGTATATGATTATCGAGGGTGGGACAGATTACTCGAGCTGGGACGAGTGAGCTGGGCTCGAGAAAGGATCTCGTTGACCGGGAGCTTGTTTCTTGGGATAGTCAGATATACCTCCACTAAGGTTTATTATCTGATTTAGTATTTCATACTTGACTTAGCTGGTTTCGTCAACCCTTGTACTTAATTTCTACACTGATGGATTTATTTCAATTGAGTTATTTATTTTTATTATCGTTTCCGCGAAAAATTTCTACGTCAGTTCTGATGTATAAAGAAGTTTGAAAGACACCTTGTAGTCCTCGTAGTAGGCTATGGCGGGTGCATTGTTCTCAATGCTAGGGCTTGGGAGCGGGGCACTACAGGTGGTATCAGAGCCAGGCTCCAGATCCGCCTCGAAAACGTAGGATTAACTAGATCATCTAGACATAAGCTACGATCTTTTTCCTAAAATGACGAGTTTACCCTTAAGCAACAAAATAAGCCTAAGTGATGATCTTAGACTTAAGTTATGATCGGGATAAGAGGTACAAGGGTAAGCGATCGTTTCTTTACTTAATTACAATTCTGCCCTTAACTTTTGGCATGAATTATGTAAACGACAAAATTTCCCAAATTACCCCTGAACAATTGCATGTGACCCCCCAAGTTGATAGAAATTCCCTAAATACCCCCTAACTTAGTATGTATCTAAGTAAATATATTCTCGACCATTCTAAATTTCAAAAAAAATGTGGTATGATGTGAATAAACCGGTAATGGAGGACATGATGGTGAGAACCATCAGAATCAGTGGGTCATCTCCAAGCACTTGAAGATGACATAGTCACCATGACCAACACCTTAGCACAGTAGCACCAGCTGCTGAGCTAGCATGCACCGCCTCCACCACCACCGCACTCGGACCTGAGGTTCTTATACAAGGAGATACGGAGGAGTGGTGACACGGCATAATTGACAACGTCGATCACTTGGACCTAATTTCAGAATGAGTCCAAGAGGATTACACGCCGAGAGCACGATCTTCAAAGAATGGTTCTAGATCCACGGCGGAAATGTAGATTTAGGCCATGATATTCAAAATTAAGTTACGATTTTGCCCCTAAGTCACAATCTTAGACATAAGTGATGAGTTGAATATAATCGAAGATCATGAACATAGGTACTGCTCTCAGTTATAAGCAGTGATCCTGAACATATGTCACAATCTTAAACATAAATAATGATTCCGATTAAGAGTTGACCTTAGACATAAGTACTGAAGGTAGTCATAAGCATTGATCATACACTAAGCATGATTTCAGAAATAAGACATAATCTTAGATTTAAGAAATGATGATACTAAGAACAATCCTAAAAGTAAATTATGACTTGAGACTTAAGGAGACGATCGATGATGGAACATGTATACCTAGGGTATCCCATACAATTCTACCTTATCTAAGTTGGTCATTACTCCTTAAGCCGTGATCTTAGTAACCCTAGTTGAATACTATATAATTAATTTAAATGTTAACTAGAACACCCTGCTGTAAACGCTAGTGACATATTAATATGTCAGGCAATAACTCGGGCTGCTTCACCGCAACAATAGCATAGGACTCGGTACCATTAGGGTAAAGAAAAACGGGCCTATATCCCTACTTGGACGGAAGCATCATAGCAGGCTTAGGTTTAAGATGAGACAATAGCAACTAAGAAATGAATTATTATAGTATAATATATACTAAGAGATGATTTATGGAGAAATGATAGAGACTAAGTAACAATTCATAATCATTATAATCACTAGCGGTTAGTAAGAGGATCATACGAAGAAATTTATGGTATAGGGTTAAGATGTTGAAATTTAGAAGTTAAGTAGGACGACAATATTAGTCTCATTAGAGATATTGATTGGTAGCAAAAAGCGTGAATCGGCTATAACAAGTACATGGGAATAATGAACCGTTACAAACTTTTAGTTAAGTGTTGATTTATAGGAACGTCGAGTTACTTGACTTGAATTTAGTAGGCTTGAATTATATAGAACGGGCATGGACAAGTAGTGGTTGTTTTCATATGAGCTAGAATAAAATTAGTGGTTCAAATAACCAAGTAACAAGGTACAGTAGGTCAGTGTGGCGCACGAAAGCATGGTGAATGAGATCACCTTAAGTCGACCAATAATTAGTGTGCCATGCTAGGACTATACCAATTTAAATTAAGATTTTAACATGAGTGGACAAACGTTAGACTTATAAAAAACTGAACATATGAGACCGTATTTGGAAAAGAGAATGACCTATAGAATTATACGAAATATCAGACTGATATATTTTTCAAACAGATATATATGTTATATCAGTACGTACACCAATGTATAACTATAGTACAACAAGTACTTTAAAAATTTTTGTCTTCGGAAATACCTTATTGAGTCTCATTTTTCTTTATATAGCCTACCAACTTTTACAAGGCAAATTCATTTCCATACTTGTTTATTAACATAACAGAATTTTTAAATCTTTTGACGATTTTAAAGAGGGGAAAGTTTTTAAAATGTTGATGTGCTTCTAAAAAAACGATATGTTTAATTTCTTACACCATATTTCAAATTTTTATTTTTGTTACATCTATTGTTTTAGTTAAAATTAATTGACGACTATTGATACCACAAGCAGTTTATTTACTAAAGTGTTTTCGAAGTATTTACCCGCTTGCGATAAACCTACTTAACTTTTGTGAAGCCAAAAAGTAGCTTTCTTTTTGAAAGCAAAAGTTACCGTATTCGAATCGTTTTATAAAACCTTACATTATCTTGTTTTCAACTGTTTTAACGCAATTTTACCAAAATACTTGCGAACAAGTTATATCGTTATTTTTGTAAGAGGTCATATGAAACACCACCTTGCGAAAAAACGAGTATGTTATTTTGATACGTGCGGTTACAATAAATAGGAATGATATTATTTTAAAACAACTAAAGTTATATTTCAAATTGTAGTCACGTAAGTCACGTGTTTATTAGAAGAAAAGTATTGTCCATACACATATTTCGTATATTAGGCTGATGATATTTCAGAAAAGTAAGGACATGGCTATAAAAGGGTTTATAACATTAATTGAGGTGTTGTAGTTTATAATTATCATAGTAGACTGACGACATTAGTCTTGCTAATTTAGTTGACTAAGAGCGACAAATGTTAATTTAAGATGTCGGAGTATACCATTTTAAGAGGGCATCGATTGTGGAGTTCAATGGTTGAGCTATGCAGAATAAATTAGCATGTTATGAGGGAGCATGGATTTGAGAGCTTTGATCTGTTCAGGGATTTAGGTAGTTTAATATGAACCGCGTCTTACTGGTAGTTGACTAAAAAATTAAAAAAAAAATAAATTAATTAATAGTTTAGGTCAATCCTTGAAAATTAGGAGATGAATCTTTTGTATCTTGGATTTAGTAATTAATGCTTTAGATTCATAAGTTTGAATTAGTATAAAAAAATTGTTCCAAGTGAAACACGGTACAACAGAGTGATGCAGCCGGAGCATGATGTACTAGAATGCCCAACGTTGCTTAAAATATATTACAGGCAATGATAAGTTGGCAACATCTTAAGTTGAATGGTAGCACAATGACGAGTTACGATTGAAATGTAGGTTTGATGTTGTACATGGAATTTGAAACTACAACTAGTTGCAAGCAAAGATCAAACAATATTACTATGTGATATAGTAAATTTATGGTTTACCCTGCACTTACTAAGATCTCGTTGGCAGTTTAAGGAAATAAGTTATGATGGAAATAAATGAGGAGTTAGATGATCTAAACACTTGATCATTAGGATTTGTTATAAGAATTTTAAATTGTAAATACAATTACATAAGTTCAACGATATATATTTAGTGACATAAGGGAGCATTGAGATAAATAATCGCCTAGCAGTGAGGTCGACACGACAACTAATGGGGATTAGTGAGTGTATAGAGTATGTTCAACTTTATCAAGGTGTTAGTAGCAACTAGGAAAATGGCTGGTAAGAAAATAAGGTTTGTAAGTTTCGAGGACGAAACTTTCTGTAAAGGGGGTAGGATGTGATAACCTGCGAAAAAAAGAAGTAATAAAATCTAATAATTAATTTATATTTTAATCAATTAACCTAATAACTACCCATAAAATCTCACTTTTCCCATTATGGCCCAAATCCCTCCCCTAATTTCCCTTCCCCATAACCGATTTGCCATCATGGGGTTAAAAAAACACACACACACAAATTAAGCCCATAAAGGGCTCAGGCGTTTTACCTCAACCCACATTCACACACCATCACTTTGCAATTTCAATGCTTGACTGCAACACACAAAAAAAGTGCAGAGCGTGTAGAGAGGGAAAAGAGAGAGGAAGAGAAACAGAGAAAGGAGAAAGGGAAGTAGGCGCCACCACACCAAATTCAACCACTGTGTATAGAGAATTCGATTACTACGAGGTAAGTTACCCTCCCATCTGTCGGATTGCTTTGGATTCCTCGCATTCTGTATTGGGATTATTTGATTATCATTGTATGTTATCCTTTATATGTTTATTATGAATTCTTTATGATTTGGTATGGAAATTGCATGAATGGCCTTAGATATAGATCACGTAGCACGGAAATAGGCTGAAATGGGTTCAGATGGTGGAAAAACGCGCCTGGAGGCGGCGCGTGTGGCACACGCGCCCCGCTGACGTGTCCAGTGTCAGAGTGTCCGGAACGTTAAATAGAGTCCAATAGAATTGGTTTGGGGTTAATCGAAGTTAAAACGAATAATTTATGAATTTTTCAATGAATTTAGAGTTTAAGGAATTAAAGAAATGAATTAAGAAAAAAAAATAAAAGGGGGAACAACTGCAGCATGCCAGCCATGCAGGCCGGCCACTGTTTAGCAGGACAGAACATTAGGCCCAAACTGTGCTGATATTAAAAAAACTGACGGATGAGGCGGGCCTGAAGGCCAGCGGGCCAGAAGGCTGCTGGACAGGCCAGATTTCGCGTGGACTGAACAGAAAAGGCCCGAAATTTAAAAGGGGCTGGGGATTTCTTAAAAAGAAGAAAGAGGTGAATAGTAATAAAAAAAAAAAGACCAAACCAGAAAAAAAACAAAATTAAAAAGGAATTCAAGAAAATAAAATACAAAGTGATTAAAATAATATTTTGAAAAAAAAATGAAAACTAGGAAGAAAAAAAGAGTGGATTTCTGGGGCCGATAACAAAAGAAAAAAAAAATATAAATATAGATTTAAATAATTACTTAATTTCATATTAATAATGGTTTTATAATTAAGAAATTTAGAAACCCATTAAATAAATTAAAATAAAAGAAATACAAATAGTAGGGGAAGATAAAAATAATTAAATAAAAGATTTAAGTGCTTGAAAGCCTAGGAAAAATAAAATAAAGTATAGAAACGTAAAATAAAGTCTAGAAAGATAAAATAACGGTAGATGATAAAATACAATAATGAACCCCACGCAACATAGGGTAACTACGCAATATCGGTAATACACGACATTGAACGGAGCATGCAACATATGAGAAACGGAAGTGTGCAAGTGTGATGACACGAGCATTGCATTTGACCTATGAGCCGTGTGGTCCTACGGGACGTGTAGCCTGACGAGGCGTGTGATGAGTATTGGTAATAACAGTTACCTTCACCTAATAGGACCTGGGACATGCATAGCATAGCATGGAAAAGAAAGAGCATAGCGTGTGATATTAAATGACTGCGTGTGACACGGAGATAGAAGAGCACGCATCATGAAGTTGCGCATTGCATTGTTATTGTTGTGATTATAGTTGATCTTGTTATTAAGTTGTTTCGGTGCTATGATTTGGGATACGGATCGGGTCGAGTATGTGCTATTACTTATTTATGTTTTATTGCTTTATTTGTTTATTTGTTTTCTGTGTTACATGCTTTATCTGTTTACCCGACTCAGTATGTGACAGTCCTTTTTCGAGAGAGACGGGTAACCTACGAGTGACTCCCATCACTCACCCCCCACCTCCCCTCCACAGGTGAGCAGGATTATGAGTGTATATAATTATCGAGGGTGGGACAGATTACACGAGCTGTGACGAGTGAGCTGGGCTCGAGAAGGGATCTTGTTGACCGCGAACTTGTTTCTTGGGATAGTCAGATATACTATTATTTGATTTAGTATTTCATACTTGACTTAGCGGGTTTCGTCAACCCTTGTACTTAATTTCTACACTGATGGATTTATTTCAATTGAGTTATTTATTTTTATTATCGTTTCCGCAAAAAATTTCTACGTCAGTTCTGACGTGTAAATAAGTTTGAAATACGCCTTGTATTCTTCGTAATAGACTACGACGGGTGCACTGTTCTCAATGCTAGGGCTTGGAAACGTTCGCTACAGTTGACCACCTCAATCCCCTCGTTTCTAGTAAAAATATTTGAGAAGATTTAGAAACGAAGTCATACGTAGTTTTAGAAAACTCAGGATCAAGAAATCGTTTAAAAAAAAAAAGAACTGGTCTCTAATCTTTTTTTCAAATAACTATAAAAAAAAATTAATATTTCAAAATTTAATTTCGGAGATCAGCGCCCAATTACACTAACAGTTCCTCAATTACTGGTATAAATTTGGTTCTAATTGCAACTTAATTTGTCAGGAAACAGATTTAGTGTGAAAAGGTTCGCGAATTGTATGCGCATTTGCCATTTTGTCAAAGACATCTTTTAGCCATGTCATCGAAAACACCCCCGCTACCGGCTTCGGCCGCGGGGGCTTCGTCGGCGACAGATGGCACAACCGTCGCGCTCGGTGGAGCGGCCGCTGTGCCCAGCGGGAATGAGAGGTTCGGAGTTGAACTGTGTAAGGGTATCAATGGTCTTGAGAAAGTTGTTCTCCGTGACGTCCGCGGTAGCTCTGCTGAGGTAAATTTTTTGCCTTTTTGAGTGATAGGACTGTTTGATTTGGTTGATTGGTTTTGAGTGATGATGGGTTATCCACATTGGCCGATATGGTTGGAGCCTGATGCTCCGTTTCCTTTTTTAATTGGATTTGTGCAGGAAGAGTTGATTTGTTGATCTTTTTTTTTTTATAAAAAAAATTCCTTTTGCTATTTAATCTCGTCAATGGTATCACTTTTTAGAAAGTAATTATGGTTGTTGGTTTGCTTCTGCTGATCCTATTGGGCTGTGATGGTAGTTAAGGGCCTCTTGATCTAAATGTTGATGCATTACAATTTACATCCAATATTTTAGTTATTTTCCTTTGCGGAGACCCTTTGTTTAACTATAGATTAACTAACTCATTTTTAGATACGGTTGATTGATTGATTAGGGCATTGCATCTGGACTGAAGTGCTAAGAAAAATGATCATATCTTAGTATATGGAAGAGAGGGGGTAGGATTCAAACTATGGTGGGTACTAGGAAGTGATGGCCTTCACCACTAGGTTATGAATCTTGTCTTGGGTATACTGTTTCTTCTGTTTGTGTTCAAGACTATGCCTTTGTAATTGATGTAGTTACAGTCTCTTGTATGTAGGTTGCTGCTCAGTAGAGTGTTTTTAGCTTGGTATAATGGGAGTTGAGGAATACTTCTTAGTTGTCTTTGGCCTCCTAGTGTTTGTCTTAGATGAGTGGGCTAAAAATTAAGGATGTTTTGAATCCTAGATGTCTACAAGCTTTCATACGCGTCTTGATCTCAGCATATTGTGACAACCATGGTCATACGCGTGGTTTCTCATCCTTTATAATGACATGGTAGATCTTCTATGTTAAGAAAAATTT
The DNA here is from genome assembly GCA_036186865.1 of Eustoma russellianum. Lineage (NCBI taxonomy): Eukaryota > Viridiplantae > Streptophyta > Magnoliopsida > Gentianales > Gentianaceae > Eustoma > Eustoma russellianum. Next base: position 27,817,159 of record AP025071.1, on the reverse strand, counting down.
TAGCCATGAATATGGTAAGTTGGACATTAACTCTCTCTATTTTTTTGCCCTGCTAATGTTCATTTTAGACGAGTGGGCTGAAAAGTAAGCTGTACTGAATACAAGATGATTGTAAGCTTTTATATGAACTTTGTGTTTAGGGTATGGACCAAACCATGAGTTTTCTTTACATGTGGGTTTCTCATGCTTGATATGGTTTGTTAGATCTTTTAGTTAAGAAGAAATCGTATTCACTTAAAAGAGCGAGTTGAAAATGTCTCTCTTTATCTCTCTCTCTCTCTATTCACTCATCTCTTCAGGTGTATTGTAGCTATCATTTTCTAGTTTGTTCTGGGTCATATAATCCGTTTACCTTTCTTATTTGTTTTGTACTTTTCTGAAGTTGCAATTCATACTAGCAAAAAGTTCAAACTTGCAAGCTGATTGGTGTCACGGACAGAGACAATCTTTTCTAGCTGATTTGTATCAAGACCGATATGATGTTCTTTTAACCCAAAAAAAAAAGAAAAAAAGAAAACCAAAGTGAAAGAATCTCAATGTAGCGAAGCTTTCTCCCAGTGTTCATGTTTTCAGTTCCTAGCAACAAGTGATAACTGCAAAATCTACATGTTGGCAGAATTGCTGCCGAGTAGGTGCTCTTTTTATTCTGATGGATTTGGCAAAAGCTGGACATGAAATGTGTCATGCAGAAAATTTTGCTAGAATTTAGTCTCCGGAGGTGATTCTAATAGAAGTTGATCTAACCTATCTGCATCCATCATCACTAACTACCTTTGCATTCTATCATCAGTTCTAGAGATCTCATTTGCAATCTATTGATTACTGTGGGCAATTTAAGATTCTCTTACAGAAGAGTCAGCCTGGGAACAGGGATGAATCAAAGTGTGTGTTCACCGAAGTAAGGTTCTCTTGGCCATCCCAGTGGAAAAAAAATTGTTAATAATTTATTGAGAAGAAAACGATTGAAGTGAAGAAAATATAACTCGATAGTATCAGCGTGTGGAGTTCTTAATGTAGGAGAGATGTTTCATTTAAGATAAATCTGAGGAGTGAAGGGGGCGGGGATGAAATGAGATGCGAGTAAAAACAGCACACTCAAAGCACAGATTAGTGGAGAGAATTACAAGTGCTGCACAAGACGGAGAAGAAGAGGGTGATAGGGATGACAAACACTTACATAAGAGGAATTCGGGAGAGAAGCAGGCACATGGACAAATAGAGAAAGAGGAAAAGACTTGGGGAAGGGAGATCAGTGATTGGAATCTTGGGAGATGGATATGCTCCAACTTTTTAGGAAGTCATGTGATTTGTAAGATTTTGTTATCAAAGCCCAAAAGAAATGATAGTCTGAGTTTATGTCTTCTTTCTTCTCCTCTTCCTTCAACAGGGAAAAACAAAATGAAAAAAAAAGGTCACAGTAATTAAATAAAGAATGCTTAACCTTGTGCTGACCTTGCAGAATCCTGTTTATCAGAACCTATGTGGTTCGCTTGAATGTAGTCTTATGTATATGTTACTATCTCATACTATGGCCTAGCATGGATTGAAGGAAGTAATGTAGTAAATAAAAGATCCCTCAAGTGAGTGATGGAATTGTATGAGGCAAGGTTGTCTACTTTGTGACACCATGTTGACGCTGGGAGTTATTGGCGCTCATTACTTTATTCTTTTGTATAGGTATATCTGTATGGGGCTCAAGTCATGTCTTGGAAGAATGACCAGAAAGAGGAGTTGCTTTTTGTGAGTAACAAGGTATGTTTGTTTGGACGACTCCGTTCCTGTAACTTGTATATTTGACAATTATTTGTGTACATGTTGGAAGGCCCTAATTTTCTGTGTATCTGCCATCAAAAATGCATTTCTTGTGTAGTTTCTCCATTTAGGGTATTAGCTTGCATGAAATGTTTTGAGTGACATATTTAGCAGATGTTTCAATTTACAAGTCATTCAGGGTTTTTAACAAAATTCCTTCACATGGTAGTTGTACCAATTCCTTTTCCATTTATAGGTTTCTTCTGAGATGTTGGCCGCCTACTGTCTTCTTTATCTTTTTCATGCTCTCCAATAATATTTACAGCTCTTCCGTGGTTGAGAGTGGTGGTGTCAATTTCAGCATGTTAACACATGATAATGTAAATGGATATGTAACATTCTAAGTTTAATCAGCTCAACAAAGTTACTGATGTAAATGAGAATGACTTAGGGTGAAACGCAGATTGACTGCCTATTGCAAATATGTATTTACCTGGTGGACTTGTAAAGTTTCTGCAGTTGGAATGGATTTTTCTCACTCATTATTTGAAGACAATGTGCATAACTGCATATCCTCCTTTTTTTTTTATATTATATGATTATATTTTTTAATGGAGAATCCTGACTTGGGATTCTGATCATTTGAAGGCATTTTTAAAACCTCCAAAGCCAATTCGTGGTGGCATCCCTATATGCTTTCCTCAAGTATGAAGCTCTCTCTCTCTCTCTCTCTCTCTCTCTCTCTCTCTCTCTCTCTCTCTCTCTCTCTCTCTCTCTCTCTCTCTCTCTCTCTCTCTCTCTCTCTCTCTCTCTCCCCCCCCCCCCTTCTTCTGTTGTGGATATCTTTTCTATTAGTATTTGTGATGTGTAATACTGTTTCCATTTTGCAGTTTTCAAATCATGGTCCTTTGGAGTCACATGGATTTGCTAGAACCAGGTTCTGGAGCATTGATACTAACCCTCCTCCATTTCCAACCGTCATCTCCAATAGGGCATTCGTTGACTTGATTCTGAAGCCTACTGAAGAAGATATGAAGATCTGGCCTCACAGGTACATAGCTCTGCTTTTGCTCTTAACCAATTCTTTTATCATTTTGATGAAGTGTGGGCAATGTATTTTTGTTTATGATTTTAATCTTCTGCTACAGTTTTGAGTTCCGATTGAGAGTGAGCTTGTCACCTGTTGGAGATCTGTTGTTGACGTCTCGTGTCAGAAATACTAATGCAGATGGAAAACCATTTTCCTTTACTTTCGCATATCACACATACTTCTCAGTTTCAGATATCAGGTAAACGCTAGGTTGACCCGCTGCTTTCTGCTTGTTTTGCTTTATCCTCACTATTAATGCCTTGATTTTTCTGAATGTATAATTTGGACTGCAGTGTTGCTCTTCTGCGTTTTGCTTATGTTCAACACGGTCCCTTCAGGAACGTGGCTCTTTATTTGAATGCAAAGGAATGATGAATGTGTGCCAGATTCCACTGTGCTTATCAAGAATTTTACATTACTTTCACGCATACTAGAGATAGTATGTGGATTACCTTATGTTGCTAATAATGGCAGTCAATATTTTCTTAGATAGATAAAAGTTTGGGTCATTTTGAAGGAACGTCAGTGTCACTTCTGCTACTTATTGCTTTGTTCACCAAGAAAAAGTAGTTTTGGTGATTTATTACTGAAGAGATATAAGATAAATTGTGACTTCTTCACTTTTTTTGGGGCATGGGGGGGTGGGGGTGGGGGTTTAAAGCAGATTCTTTTGGTTATTTTTCAAGAAGTACTTGATCAATTTGTTAACAAGTGAATAGTTTCTCTTCGAGAGTTTGCACCAACTACCAGGATGAACTGGGAAGGAAGCAGCTTTATTCTAGATTCTATGTGCAATAAAAGGGAAATGGAGCTGACTAGTTGGCCTACTCGGTTTCCTATCATCTGCATGCTGGACATACCTTTATGACATTATGTTTGGGGGGGTGAGTGTGGAGGGTGAAGTAGATTGTCCTGCGTGCTATATAAGAGTCGGCTGTATTCTTTTGGGTTCTTCTTTAAATTTAATTTGTTTCAAAAAGGAATTTACAGTTTAGTGGTGCTCCATCCATTAAAATTTCTTGCTACTGAAAATAGCTTAGGAGCTTTTTTGAATGTTTGTGGCATCTTTGGATGACATTTTCATCCTAAAAACAGCGAAGTTCGTGTTGAAGGATTGGAGACATTGGATTATCTTGATAATTTGCAGAAGAAAGATCGATTTACCGAACAGGGGGATGCTATTACATTTGAATCTGAGGTTACTTGCTAGTGATTTTGTATGCTTCTATGCTTGTGCTTATCTCTTGAAAGGTCTGTTACTTCTATTAGGTTGACAAAGTATATCTTGCCACACCTACAAAAATAGCAATCCTTGATCATGAAAAGAAGAGGACCTTTGTTCTACGCAAAGATGGTCTGCCTGATGCTGGTACAGTTTATAATATTCCTTTTTCCCTATCGTTGTTTGATTCTCACTTTTGTGACTAGATTTTATTAGCAGTATTTTCTCTAAAGTGAAGAAGATATGATTCTTGTGTTGGAGATAATATTAAGGTTCATACCAAAAGAAATCTGCTTATTCCTGCAGGCTGCTTTATCATGAAACGTTTCCAGCTTTAAATTTTGATTACAGGATTACTTTTGTTCGATGTTTCCTTCATTTGTTTTATTTTGATTCTGACAGTGGTTTGGAATCCATGGGACAAGAAATCAAAGGGAATGACTGATTTTGGGGATGATGAATACAAGCACATGTTATGTGTGGAGGCTGCTGCTGTGGAAAAAGCAATTACTCTGAAGCCTGGTGAAGAATGGAAAGGAAGACTGGAGCTCTCTGCTGTTCCTTCAAGTTATCGCAGTGGGCAGCTTGATCCTCAAAGAGTTCTACGTAGCTAATATATAGCACCCTTTTTATAGTCCAGTCGTTGTACAGGTAGCCATTGAGTTCTGATGTTTGCAATTTACGTGACCTGTGAGTTCTTTGTATCCCTTGTATCTTTTGGCTTGGGAAATACAGGATTCTGTTTATATTATTTATATATGGGTCCATTGTTTATGATGTATCATGTGATGTGGTGAAACATAGCAGCTAACATACTAGCACCCCTTAACAATTATTGAATGGTTTTGTGGTTTTGTTGTTTCTCACTTATTTTTAATGATGCTTGTCATATCCCCTAGCCGTACGTGTGAATTGCTGTTGATGGTGATAGTGAAAGATAAATTCCGAAACGAGGCTGTAATAATAATAAGCATGTTGGCTTGTGAACCTCACCTAGTGGAAATACGGCTTGATCGTTGTTATAACAAGTTAATGGTTTCATCAGGTGATTAAAATATTATGGTCATTTTGCTCTTACTGGCTTTTCACATAGATTTCTTGTTTAATAATGAATTGACCTCAGCTATTTAGTGGATGTTTCTTTGAACATTGAGGAGGAACTTTAAAGGAAGAAAGTAGAAGCTGCTGGTTATGAAGGTGCTTATAACAGATACTACTGTACTGATAACAAAATAACAGAATTGTTCTTTGTTTCTTGCTTTAGATTTTACCGTACTTGCGAGTTCCGTGTGGGATTGCTAGTTGCCTTGCAACATAGTAAATGCTTCTTCTGCAGAAGCGTTTTCTTGTTGCATGGTTTTTAAAGTGTGGTAAATTGGTTGGTTGCAGGTTGCTGAATTCTATAGTTGATGATTAGAGACGCTGTGCTCCACCTGTTGAAGAGTGATTTTCTTTGCCTGGTTAAATTTCTTTACCTTAGGTGGGAAGGCAGTAGTTGAATTTTTTGAACCAAGTCTTGAATCATATCTGGTTTTTATGAATCCCAGTGTTTGGATTTGTGTGTCCCCAAGTATTAAAGAGGCATGCATAAAGTATTAAAGTGTAAAAGATTTCATAAGTTTATTCCTCTTTGCAGTTAGCGATAACTTTTGCTGTTGTTGAGATATGTTGGGTATGTGTTGTTGTTATTTAATTGTGTGGTGACAGCCCATGAGATCTATCTGGTGATATGTATTCTCCAATTCTTGAGTACACTTAGTAGGTTCATGCATTTATATTAAACTCGTCTTAAACTCGTCCTGTGTTAATATATATGGCATGATCTTGTTAAGTGGATTAGAAGTTCGCAAATCACATGCTTGCTTTAATATACGTGGCATGATCTTGTTACGTGGATTAGAAGTTTGTAAATCACATGCGTGTGGGTCTTTGCACCATTGGAACATACCATCAACTTGGGTAGATTTGTTTTAAGTTTTAACGGTAGTGAAATAGGATAATCCATTTACATATAGATATCGGAGATAAGTATTTTGGTTGCCTATTAACTTCTGATTTCAAGTAGCCATCTTTACCGAGTATACTATCAATTGTTTGTGCATTGGGGGCACCCATATACTTTTTATTGTATTCTATTTTATTAAATGTGGTTCCATGATTAGCATGTGGTTTTTACTCAAATCAAGGCTGTCATGAGATGCAAGATTATTCTTGATTAGATCTCAACTATTCATTTGTCTTTTCACAACTCATTGTGTCTCATAACTTTTATCTTTTGAAGCTTTGCCACAAACTAATAATGTTACTATATAGTCTTAGCTACGAGAAGGGATCTTGGAGCAACTGCTAAGGTTGCTGCTTTGTAACATTGAAGTCACATGTTTGAGCCGTGAAAACAGCCTCTTATACAAAATGTAGGGTAATGATGCGTTAAGCAATCCGGTCTTTCTTCGGACCCTTTGCAAACATCGATGTCTTAGTGTATCGTGAACGCCTTTTATATAGTCTTAGCTATGTAAGAGAATGGTTCAACCTTGTAGACTTATTGAAACCACCTCCATATAAAAGCCTTCAAACATGGAAAGTTTAAGAACCACGTGATGATGGTTATGTGGGATAACAAAGAATGAGGCTACAATAGCCAGTGACATAGTAAGGTTTCTACTAGATCTTCCTGGAGTAGCACTATATTTTAAGCATAAGATTTTGTTTATCTAATACTTAAACAAAATATATTATAAGACATAGTACTAACTGGGAAAAATACTTACCCGATCCCATTATGGTCGTTACTGTAGTGATGACAAAGTTTACGACAATCGAGGGTCTTTTAAATGAATCAAAATGACTAACTAAATTGTCTTTGTTTTTTATATTGTGAAGTAACGGTTGATCGACACAGTTTGACACAATTTTATTATGGGTCATCGGAAAACAACATTTCTATATTTATAACATATGGGGATGGTTGCGTACATCTGATCTTTCATATTCTACCACAGGTGGAAGCCTTTAAGACAATGATGTATTGTTGTTGTTGTTGTGTGTCTTTCAAATGAACTAATGACTAATGAAGTTTTAATTCCAATCGTTATGTCGGATTAACATACTTGCTGATGTTATTATTCTCCCAATATTATGGTTTATTTTCTTTTACATTCTTATGGAATTCTTACGTGATCAACAACAACGCATACCCAGTATATTCCAACGATAGCAAAAGCTATCTTTAGAGTCTGGAGAGAGTGATAGGCAGGTAAACAATACCTTCATCCTAAAGGATAGAGAGTTTGCTTCCAGTGAGACCCCCGACTCTACATGTGTCTGCATAAATAATGCACTAATATTGATATGGTGGTGCTAGTGTGTTCGTGAAGAAATTTAGTAAATACAAATAGAGAGCTTTCAATATTAAAATAGCCGTAAACGTAGATACGTAGAAATAATGAAAGACAAAGACGCAAAAGAAATAAAAATGCAATGTCAGTCTAAAGTGTAGAGAATATCTAAGTCTCTAAATATATTCTAACGTGCCTCTATATCATGCCTAAACATCGTTAGTCTTAATCCTTTGCCTCCATGAACTCATATCCCGGACCATGTCCTCAGAGAGGTGCAAATCTAGTAAATCATGCCTAATCCGCTCATCCCAAATCAGTTTAGGCCTACCTTGACTCCTTTTTACCTCTACGATGAGGCTTTCAACTGCTCTAACTGACGCCGTTGTCTGTCTCCTCTTGACATACGCAAACCATCTCAGGCTCCCCTCCCTTATCTTATCTGCTATACTAGCCACCCCTACCTTTTCCGAAGTACCTCATTTCTGATCTGGTCTAGCCTTGTATGCCCACACATCCACCTCAGCGTCCTCATCTTCGCCACTTTCATCTTTTGCGACTGTGTCCTCTTGATGACCCAGTAGTATGTTCCATATAATATTACCGGCCGCATTGTCACTAATTTTTCCTTCAATTTAGTAGGAAAATTCTTGTCACACAGCACCCCTGAGGCTGCCCTCCACCTACACCAGCTTGTTTGAACTCAGTGGGCTACATCACTATCTATGTCCCCATCCTGCTATAAAAATGTTCATAGGTACTTGGAACTTACTTACTTGTGTTACCCTTTGACCCTCGATGGTGAGCTGGCTATTCTCACCGTTGTCTGCGCTGCTGAAGTCGTAGTGCAGATACTCAGTCTTAGACGGACTAATCCTCAGGTCTTTTCTCTCTAAAGCATCTCTCCACTGCTCTAGTCCTATACTCAGAGTATGTCTACTCCCTGCGACTAATACAATATCGTCAGCAAAAAGCATACATCACGCAACTGCCTCCTGGATCGGTTTTGACATCTCGTCGAGGACAACTGCAAAAAGAAATGGGCTCAAAGAAGACCCTTGATGGAGGCCTACCTCCACTGGGAAGAAGTCAGTATTCCCCACAGGCGTACGAACTATTGTTTTTGTCTTAGCATACATATACCTAATTATGTCTATATACTTTATAGGAACTCCTCTTGCATCTAGACTATCCCAAATCAGTCTACGTGGCACGCTATCATACGTTTTTTCAAGATCAATAAAGACCATATGTAGATCGCGCTTCTTCTCCCTATACTTCTCCATCAATAGTCTTAGGATGTGTATTGCTTCCGTAGTTGATCGTCCTGGCATGAAACTAAATTGGTTCACTGTAACCTCAGTTTCTCCTCTAATTCTAGTGTCGATTACTCTTTCCTATAACTTCATAGCATGACTTAGCAACTTAATCCCCGTGTAATTCCCACAACACTATGCGTCTCCTTTATTTTTATATAGAGAGACCAGGACACTTATTCTCCGCTCATCTAGCATTTTTCATGTTTTGAAAATAAGGTTGAATAGATTAGTTAGCCATTGAACCCCTTCCTCTCCCAAATACTTCCACACCTCAATGGGTTTATTATCTAGGCCAATTGTCTTACCTCTTCTCATCTTCCTAAGTGCTATCATCACCACTCCTTGTGTGATGCTCCGACAGTCGCAGTTATTATGTTGTTGTTTTTGGGCAACGATGTTTTCTCTTTCTTCGTGGTCGGTCCTCCCGCTGTTGAAAAGATTGTGGAAGTATGTTTTCCATTTTCACTTGATGTTTTGTTCTTTGACTAAAACATGTCTATCTTCTCCTTTTATAAACTTTCTGCCTTTTAGGTCCTGCCTCTTTCGATCCTTAGTTTTGGCAATCTTGAACATATCATGCTCCCCGCCTTTTATTTCTAGTCTTCCGTACATCCTTTTATAGGCTGCGGTATTTGCCTCCGCCACTTCCTTCTTCGCTTTCTGCCTGGCAATTTTGTAGTTCTCTCTCGATCTCACTTTCTCCTTCCTGTCTGTGCAGCTTAACAGCTCTCTAAAACTCTTTTGTTTATTCTTTATTTTTTTGCACATCCTCGTTCCACCACCACGACTCTTTATGTACGATTTTCCTTCTTAATGTTACCTCAAGAGTTTCTCTTACGTGATCGTTGGAGTAAATTTGTCAGACGAACAATCCGAGTCGAGTCCGAGCATTAGGTTGTTGAGTCTAGTTTTTTTAATTCTAGCTCAAACACGATCTTTATGTGTTTTTGTATCAACTTCGAGGTCGAGCGCATTTGAACTCAAGTCCAATTTGGATGGAATTCAAACTCATTTCGAACAAACTTAAAAATAACTTTTTGGTCTTAAAATTGCATGTACGAATATAATCATTCATTTTCAGCTTATAATATTATAATATTAAATCGACATTATTTTTACACTAGAAAATGTTATCATTAAAATAATTGACAATTAGTATGCTTAATTTACTGTTTGTATTAAACAAATATACAAACATAAAATAAAATTATATTAATTTTCATGTGTTTGAACATACTCACGAACTAATGACTCGAACATTACTATGTTCAAAAATGGCAAGTATTCGAATCAAGCCAAGTTAGATCTCAAGCTTTATCAAATCAAACTAATAAAGTTAAAACTCCAAAAAAAGGTCAATCGGTTCACAAACCATTTGGTTCATTTATACTCTGGACTAAATATTAGATTATAATCAAAAGTTGTTGAGAGCAATCCTTAAAAGAAAGAAAGAAGAAAAAACCGAGTTAGAATATCCATTCTAACACATACATATACATACATACACACACACACATATATATAGTGCAATGTTTAATTATTTAGTGAGGTATTTCACCAACTACATGCATGCGCAATGTTGGTATGGTCAACAACCTGATGATTACGGGATTCTCACGTTATGTTGTCTCCTCAAAGCAAAATCTTGCATTATTTTTCAGCTGTGGAACTACTCCCAATGACACTGAAAATGGAGGCTTTTAATATTCTTCTAATACTTTTGAAGACATTTGTAAATTGGGATTCGAGTCTGGACATTACTTGCCCACCACGCGAGTCCAACTATAAAGCCGTTAATTACATGTATTAGGTCAACTAACCTGCCGTCCTATGATACTTCCTTAATAAACAAGACGGTCAACATTCAAATTAGTATTCTATTTTTCTAAATTATTTGCTTAATTAAGTTAAATAACTGTTAAGATTTGTCTTCCTTAATTTGTTGTAGAGAAACAGGAAATAGATTTTAGATGTGATAAGTACTGAAAGATAAATTATTAAATAAACTTGTTTTTGTTTATCATTTGTGTAACGTGAAAAAGCAAGTAAGACGGCTGGAGAAATGGACGAAAGGAAAACCTACTAATGTAGTGTGAATGTCCTATCTTCGATGTATCTAGGGTCGGTATTCGAGTTGGATTTGCCACAAGAAGATTCAGAATTCGTTTTCAAGGACACTTACAGTGTGAGTGTTTCGTTGCTGCTAGGCCGAATGCCTAGTTTGTAGAGAAACACCTTGTGTGAGTCCCTATTTTAAGTCCTCATCAGCACAGGAGAACGTTGACCTTCTGATTTGTGTGCTCCATAATACTCCTTGCAACTAGAACCGCGGGCCCCTTCAAGGGTATGACCTTTTTTCCACCAATGTATGTTCGATGTTCCATTTGACATGCATTTGCTATTATTTTAATACTGATTGTAATCAGATCCAATCCTATCCTGTAATTAAATTAGAATATATTTCATTAGAGATTTATACCATAGATAGACTTGAATCGTACTTATAAATTGAACCTGTTATAAACCTTTTCAATCAATGAATTACGACTTTTGTTCGTACGTGATTTATTTTCCTACACAGTGTAATCACTAGAATCACATGCGAAGGTGTCAATATTTAGAAAGTGATTCGGCAAAAGGTAATGGGAAGAAATATACAATATTGACGTGTAATGGCAAAATGACATGGGTTTTCTAATGACAACTTCCTTTCTATTGACAACTTTAGTACATCTTCTTCTTATACAGCGACCCAAAAGTTGAAAATGTGCGCCATTTGTTTTTCCTTTTTTGCATTCTGGTTCTTGGATTCCTTTATTTAAGTCGAACGAAACTTGTGAGGAAGAGGACGAACATTGAAACAACTGCTAAGATTTCTGTTTTGTGACTTTGAGGTCATATATTCGAGCCGTGGAAATATACTCTTGCACATATTGTAGGGTAATATTGCGTACATCAGATCGGCCCCTTTCCAGATCTTGCGCAAACGCAAAAGCTTAATATACCGAAAACGTCTTTTTTTTAACTAGTGAAGAAAATTAATTGAAGAAATGCAAAAGAAAATGACTTTATTATAATGCATGAAATACTTAAGGAATTTATAGAGAAAAGGTGTTACTTTTTAAATTGTTCATCCTAATTGGCAGGGATGATGAAAATTTGGTGTTGAATGCATTTGGAATTTTGTCCTTCTCCACCGTCGCGTACCAAGATTCGATCCTTCACTTTCATGCCCGTGAACTTAAAAATTTTAAAAATATCAATTATTTGTCAACTCCAATAGCCTTTAGTGTGTATTCTATTTTTAATACCTTCCCAAGTCATTTGGGAAGCAAAATGACTCACTAAATTGGATGTGTTTCTTATATTATGAAGTAGCAGTTGATCGACATAGCTTGACGCATCATTATGGGTCATCGGGAAACAACCTATGTGTAATTCTAACACATGTGTATGGTTGTATACATCCGACTCCCCATAGCCCGTCATAGACGGGAACCTCTCAGGCAATGGGGTAATGTTATTGTTGTATAAATTATAAAACTATATAAGGAGGTTCAGGTTTATTACTTAATTAGGATTCTTCAACCAAGGATTTGCTAGTGTGTGCTTGGCTCCACATATGCTTAGTCCAGCCAACAACTGTTCTTTAATCAATCATCTTTCAGCCTCAAGTGTGTAAATAGTAATAAAAAACCAGATTTGCTGAAATAAACACAATGGGTTTAGCTCATAAGCATGAGAGATTAGTTTTTCTGGCTTTTCTACTTCTTTTTCTCTTTGCAAATATTAATTTTGCTCAACTGAGTCTCAACTTCTACAGTTCTACATGTCCAAATGTGGAGACACTAGTGAGAAATGCAGTAAGAACAAAGTTCAGTCAGACCTTTGTCACAGCTCCTTCAACTCTACGGCTCCTTTTTCATGATTGCTTCGTTCGGGTTTGTTGATTTCTTGTTTTTCATCCTTTCTGCTTGCTAACATTGTTTCTTTCTTTCTACAAGCTTATAACTAGGGGTTCGGCTCAGCATTAACCGCTGGGTCAGTATTATGTATACGAGGGCGTGCCATGGAGCAACTGGTAAGGTTACTGCTTTGTGACTTCGAGGTCACGGATTCGAGTCGCGGAAACACAAAGTGTAGAGTAAAGCTACTTACATCAGATCGCAAAGCGATCCAACCTCTCTCTGAACCCTGTGCAAACAGTGCACCGAGAGCGCCGTACAAATAATATATTACAACATCCCTCCATCGTGTAGGCTTGATACATGTTATGTATGTTAGCTTATTATTCTGAAGGTCTGCTGCTTATCGCGCAAGCTAGCCATCCTCGGTGTACCATGCAAGTTAGTCAGTTATCCAGTAGGATGAAAGTGGAAGACTATCTTTCTGGAGAGACATAAGAGCTGCTCTGTAGAAATGGCTTCAGGGTTCTTTGTACGGCTTTACACTTTCATTTTAAAGGTTATATGTTTGAGAATCCAGGGATTGTTCATTGCCAAGCCAGGTCTTTCCCCAAAGAGGGGAAGGTTCTCTAATTGCTGTTTTTGTATTCATAAAGATTGAACTTAAGAACTTGATTAAATGATTGGGGGGGGGGGGGTGCCTTCTGTTGTCATACAGAGCACGCTTGTGATATGACCTCAAGTTAAGAGTTTGAGTGATCAAGAAAGCAGCTTTCTGAGGAAATAGTATAGACCAGTTTGCTGTATTAGTTCTATAAGGATTGGACCTTCTCTGGACCATATGTATGATTCTACAAGCTGTTACATAACTGATTCTTTGTTTTGGCTAAACAGGGATGTGATGCATCAGTAATCTTAGCTTCACCAAACAACAGCGCTGAGAAGGATCATCCTGACAATCTTTCCCTCGCTGGAGATGGATTTGACACTGTGATTAAAGCCAAAGCAGCTGTGGATAGCGATCCTCGGTGCACAAACAAGGTTTCTTGTGCGGATATATTAGCTTTGGCCACCAGAGAAGTCATTTCCTTGGTACGTTCTAGTTCCTGAAAATCATAGTTCATTTCTGATTAGTATCATAATATAATAGGGGTCTCACACGTAGACTACCTGTGGAGCTCAATGCATTGGTCGAGGGACCACGTATGATCATCATTACTTGGGATCATAAGATTTCACGATATATTGTAAAATAAGCTGATATGAAATCAAAAACCAGGTGGAGACATTTTAACTTACCAATCTAAATTTTCATGCAGACTGGAGGGCCACTGTATCAAGTAGAGCTGGGAAGGCGTGACGGAAGAATATCCACAAAAGCCAGTGTACAACATAATCTTCCAAGCCCTGATGACACCTTGGACCAGCTCAATGCATTGTTTATTAAAAAGGGTCTTACCCAAACTGATATGATTGCATTATCAGGTTCAATCTTTAATCACTTTCAATAGCCTACCTCTTGACAGTGATGGAATTGCACCGACATAGAAACAGTGCAACGGATTTTTCTTGTGGCAATTGACTCTTCTTTTGTTGCTAGACGACATTAAAGGTGGCGTTTGGTTGGGGGAAATGGAATGGGAGAATGGGTTTGGATTCCATGGAATGGGGGAATGGGTTTGGAGGAATCCAAACTCATTCCGGCTGTTTGTTTGGGGAAATGGGAGAATGAATTTCATTTTGATATCTAACTATTTGGTAATTGATATCGTTTTTTGATATACTAGCCTCCTCTTGTCTATCAAAATGTGGGAACGCCAGTCAACGCCGCCGGCCACCACCGCCGGTCTGCTGCCGGCCACCACTATTCCGACAGGCCACTATTCCAATTCTGAAACGTTCCAAGCATCATCAATGTCTATCATACTTATTCCCACATTAATACCAAACAACTATCACTTTTAACCCAAACCTATATCCTCCAAACTCATTCCCTATCAAACCCATTCCGATTCTGATTCCGATACTAAGTGCCAACCAAACGCCACCTAAATAAGTTTCTTGAAGAGCTATTTCTTTATATAGTACACACTATGTTTGTATGATAGTTCGGTAAAAAGAAAAACCTTTCATAATTTAAGTCATGGTTCGAATCATTGGTTTGATTGTTTAAGAGTGTTGCTGTTTAAGAATCTTGGGCGTAAGATTGAGAACCCTTTATCTTGAAATTGATTTTTCCGGGAATTGCAGGTGGTGGACACACTATTGGATTCTCTCACTGCAGCCGTTTCTCTAGACGAATCTACAGATCTAAAACTAAAAATCGAATTGACCCAACATTGAACTTACAGTACGCCTTACAGCTAAAACAAATGTGTCCTGTAAATGTTGACACCAGGATTGCCATCAACATGGACCCGACAACGCCGAATACTTTTGACAATGTCTACTATAAGAATCTTCAACAAGGGAAAGGTCTGTTCACCTCTGATCAATCTTTGTTCACTGATAACCGTTCCAAGGCAACCGTGAACCAGTTCGCGTCTAACTCAACCGCGTTCCAGCAAGCTTTTGTGACGGCCATCACCAAGCTTGGCAGTATTCAAGTCTTAACAGGAAACCAGGGTGAGGTTAGACGTGACTGCACCAGACCAAATTGAAAGAACTTGCAAATATTTGTCGAGGTGTGTAATGTAGAGTGATTGAGTTGTTTATTGTTTGATAATTCACATTATTCATGAAGTTGCTAACTATACAGCTAGTTCATGAATAAACGAAAAGGGTATATGTATAGTTCATCCATTGGATCAAAGTCATTCTTGAAACATTGTGTACACTTCAGAGTATTAATATAAAAGAAACGGACATAATAATAGTGGATAACTCAAACACGATGAAGGGTTTCATTATCTTCCTATTTGGTGGAATCCCTAAAATTCACCTAGTGCCGGATCACCCGGTCAATAAACAAACTTGAGACTCCATTCTAGCTTTCAGTGCTACACCACCAACAACAACAACAACAATAACATGCATCATCTTTTGCAATAACTACTTCAAAATCCATATAAGCATTGAAGGAGAAAATTAAGACAAAAAAAAGGAGGCTAACCCTACACAAAAAGTAGCACTTACACTTCATAAAAAGGGTAAAATCAATATCTTTAGAGTCGACTTTCACAGATAAAGCACCACATCAGCAGCTGTTGTTGCTTGGTGCTATCTACCCTGGAGCTACATAAACTGAGTGAGTAATGCCACAATCATGAGGAACTCAGTACTTTTTTGGGGGCTGTTGGGTTGGAAGCAAGCCGAATCGCTTCTTCAGAATCACCCTTTGCCTCGAGTACTTATCATCTGGAGAGAATCGAGCTGCACAGGGGAATGAGTTACGACCATGAGTACTTCATGCTAGAATCACATGGAATATATAATAAAGGGGAATGAAACACACATGTAACTGTAAGTAACTGCGAAAGACCCTTGGTTGAGTTGGCTAAGCAATCTCCCCCAACAACGACCACCGCCCCACCCCATCCAAAAAAAAAGGGAAAAAAGTATACCATGCCTAGAGCGCAAGACTCAAAACAATTGTTCTCTGCGAATCAGCAGTGAATTCCTCTCCAATAATCATCAAAGGTGCTCGCATGGAATTCAATTATCCAGAAACCTCTACAACGAACATATCATACAAGTTCTAACTGCCCGCTATTGATGCTACTCTGGCTTCATGAAAATACCATTTTAAGTCCCAAAATAAGGTCCCAAAAAGATGCAGTTCTGACGCCACGAAGATCAGGCTTCAATAATAAAATGTAATTCTGTTTGATTATGGTTCTCCATTTGATTCCATCAACAAAATTTGCTCAATTCATATTTCAAGATTTGGTCTAGTTATCCAGATTAAACTACTAACTTGTTCTTTCCTGTTACAATTTCCTGAACTCTCTGGTCATCATTTTCGTCCCTTCCATTTACGATTAATCCTTCAGAAAATTTGGAGAATACAGAATCATATCCACAAACGCAAGATACATGCACACTGAACTCAAAGACACCAACTTTATACTCAATAAGATCACAAAGACGAAAATCAAACAAGAAATTTACAAAAACAGACACTAAATTACCTACAAAGTAACGAATTGTTAATCATGACTCATGAGAAGGGGGAAAAAAGCAGTAGCAAAAACTAGACAAACGAATACAAAAAAATTAAATAGATAAGCAAAATACCTGGATGTGCAGATTGGGTAGACAAACCCAGAGGAGTCTCTTTCTGCAACCAAAGCATACAAAAATTAGATAACAAAAAATTTTGGATCGGGCAGATTTTTAACAGGGAATTCAAACGGAGGGCAAACTCAAAAAAGGAAGATAGAGATTGAAGGACCTTAGTGGTGTAGACTTTGTCGCCATTTTCATTTATGTAAAATTGGAGCAACATATTTTAGTTCTCCTCAAATGCTACCGCTGTCTGATTCTGGGGTTTAGCAGAAATCCACAAGAATGAAGATGACGGATGAGTGCCAGCTCCGCACGACACTTGCTTAATAGTCAAAACCCTAATCACTCGCACGGGCGGGTGCTGGCGTTTTAAATAGGGACGCAAACGGCCCACCGATTCGAATATTACTTTATCTGAGTCGAGTATTCTTTAAATTTGAGTTCTAGAAATCGAACATCTTCAAGCTCGAATCAAGCTCAAACAAAATGTGACTATATACAAATAAAATAAGAAAATACATTTCATTACAAAAATTGTATGTACAAGTAAGAGACATTCATTTCTAACAAATATTATTGTACATTATTCATTATTTATGCGAACAACTTATTGTTATTATACTAATTGATGCTTATCATATTTAATTTATTATTTGTATATAAATATATCGTCAAAACATAAACATATATAATTTTCATATATATTCTAAGTTCAGACATGGTCACGAGCTAATATTTGAATATCGATATATTTAAAATTGACTCGTAAAATATTCGAATCGAATAAAATTCAATCTCGAGTTTTATTAAACTGTTAAACAATATATTCAATATTGACTCATAAAATTCGAGTCTAGTGAAATGCAATCTTGAACTTTATTGAACCGCTCTATTTGAACAACTCGAACCGATGACACAAACCAAACTTATTTGCACCCTTAGTTTTAAATAAACATATAAATATACCAAACAATATTTTTTAATACACTAAAAAAAGACTCGAACTAAAAGGTTTTCGCAATACAGCACAGTATTAACACTTCATTTATTTATTTTCTTAACGAGCTGAACGAGCCGAGCATTACGTTGTTCAAGTTCGGTTTATTTAACTTAACAAACGAGCCGAACTTGTTCGTTTATTTAAACGAACATATTTAATTGTTCAAGCTTGGTTCGTTTAACTCACAAACAACATTAACGAGCCGAACACCTTAAACGAACGGTGCCACTTATCAAGTTCGAACAGAAAAAAGGTGTTCAAGCTTTGTTCCTTAATCTTTTTATCCAAGCCGAGCTCAAACCAAACGAGCCGAACAACCGAACGGCTTGCTTCATTTACATCCCCACACGACGGCAATAAAAATTCAAATCCTTAACGACTTTATAAAATGGAATATTAATAAGTTTGGTCATGTGAATATCATTATCTGCGTGCTCCTAACTACAAATATGTCAAAATTGCCTCGTAAAATATTCGAGTGTTTTCTTTATCGATTTCTATTGTTAATTAGTTCTGCTTTAGTACATAGAATTGTCTTTTACACAAAAAAAATTTCAATTTTCTACCAGTTGAACGGATATGATAAATTGAGAATGCTGCCCAAGAACACAAGCAATCCTGTAAGTTCATTTCTCCGGAATAAAAGGCCAATATTTCTGACCCGGTGGACTCATCGTCCTACCTCCAAGAAACTTCGTGGAGGATGCAAATTAGGAGTTCAACGGTCTCCTAGATTTGCAACGCATTGCCAAGAACCCATACAAGTTGCATACTGCAAACTGGACCAGCAACCCTCTAATCAAATTAGATAGGATACAATGGCATAACCGTTACTGAGTCATACAACATTAAAAACCCAAGATGTACGTGTCCTGGTTTGAACTTTTCGGTAAGCTTCATTTCTCCTCAGCACCTTCTCGTATGTCCCCCAGTCTGGCTATTCTTTGATATTAAAAAAAAAAAATCATAAAACTGTATAATGTGGTACAGTATGATCTAACATAAGACAACATGATTTGGAAACAATAACATCATGGTAACGAGGGCTCAATCTATACATAGCTTCCCTCCAAAACCTTAAATCGTCCGCATCCTTTCCAGTCATTTGTTGGTAAAAACAAAAAAGACAAAAAGCCAACCTTCCTA
The DNA here is from genome assembly GCA_036186865.1 of Eustoma russellianum. Taxonomy (NCBI): domain Eukaryota; kingdom Viridiplantae; phylum Streptophyta; class Magnoliopsida; order Gentianales; family Gentianaceae; genus Eustoma; species Eustoma russellianum. Next base: position 27,798,160 of record AP025071.1, on the reverse strand, counting down.
AGTTTCTATTGGTATCTCCAAACATATCAAAGTGAGAACCCATTGCGAGCTCCTAAATCAAGTCGTGTCCAATGACACACAAGAACAACATTACCTCATTGTCTTAGAGGCTCCAGTCTATGGCGGGGTATGTGGAATCGGATGTACACAACCATACCCATGTGTTAAAAACACAGAGAGGTGGTTTTCCGAAGACCCATAATGAAAATTGCGTCAAGCTGTATCGATCAACTGCTACTTCACAATATAAGAAGCGAGTCATATTAGTTAAATCAACACTCAAAGACAATCCAAAAACTATAAGGATGATGAAAGATATGACGTGAAAAACCTTGTAAAGATAACACTTGCCTAAAATTTTTTATACAGGGTCTTCAGAGACAAGGTAAAATCTGAATCATTTCTGAGATGGTCAATCTCTTTCCGCACATTGCATTCCTCTCAAGTTAAATTCTACATCAAATACTTGATAAAGAAATGACCTTTCAGCAGAAGGAATCATGTCGTGGATTACATACGGCCTAAACGACATCCTCAGACAGTTTTCATTAGCTTATCACACTTCGAAACGAAGTGCAGGAAAGAAAATGAACACCTACAGTAAGAAGATTTATCTCCACTTGTAAATATTAAACAACTCAACATGGTTTATGAAACTTCTGAAAATATTCTCCCTCTTGTAAACAAAGGATTCAGTTCGACTGTGAAGTATCAAGAAAACGCCTTCTTTCTTTCCCCCTTGTTTGGCATTTCCTGCCACTGGATGACTGCCACTCCTTGATTCAATCAAAGGACGCTTGAAGCGTTGACATGTAAGTTTTGAACTTGTTTCTAAAATAACTCCAAATAGTTAGTTTTGAGATTACTAACATCAAGTGATCAATTAAAGGTTGCTTCCTTCAGCAGTATTATGAAGCAAGGATTCGTAGAAATCCAACGTTTGATGAAGTAACACTAACTATCCTTAAGGGTCTATATATAACAGTGTAACCATACATCAAAACCAAATCCAGATCCTATGGGGATTACCAAACTTCCATACCCCAAAGAGTGGGAAAAGGTTTGGGTGTTGTATATAATTGTTCGAGGACTCTGAAAGTAATTCAGAAGGGGGAAAAAGGTCAGAGATCGTAAAAACACAGAAAATATCAACATGCACTTAACTTCCAAAGCTTAACTAATCAAGCCAAAAAAGAAATTTAACACAATAAAGCATGTTTTTTCCTTTTCTATTAAGATTAAGCATAATGCTTAGTATATTACATAGAGCTCTTAAGTATTCATTTAAGTTTCCTTTAAATCTAACAAACTTTACAGCAGAGCACCAAAGTACAAAACTATACTACATAAAATAAACTGAATGCAAAAATCTTACTGGTCAGTGCGTCTTGTTTCAAGTTAACTGCATGTATTAACCCAACGCAATCACCTCCTGCAGTTTTAATTGTTGTATGCCCTGTGAATCTCTTCAACCTTTATGTCAGAACTACTTTGAGATGGAACATCATGCAGAATTTCCATGGATTCATTTTCTTGTTCACTTTCACTTTGACTTTCACCTTCGGATCCACTCACGGATAAGTCCTCATCTTCCATTTCTGCTTGATCTTCACCCTCAATGCTCTTCTTCTTTTTTCTGTGCCCTATTAGACTATCAACCTTTTCCCTCCAAATAACTAACGGATGCTTTACAATCAACTCTGGTCCTTCATACGCCTCCTTAAGGAACACAACAAACCTCTTCCCCTTTTCTGAAACATAAAAGATGCCAAAATGCTTTAGCAACAGCCTCATCAACTTCTGAGGCATCACAAATTCTCTTCTAAAATGTGTCAGATGATCTGTCACCAACCTCTTCCCAATAGTAAAACTGAGCAGCTCATGCATTACTGCAATTGCTCTCTTGTCAAACTCTAGCGTACCAGCTTTCAATTCTTTAGCATCAGCATATGGAGACAAGTACTCCCTCTGCTGAAAATTCTCAATTTTCCCACGATATCTACACACATGCCTATAATTTGGCGGAAACTTCATTGGAAAAGCCAAGGAAAGCATTCCAGGTTCATGATTAACATTATCCAATTCCTCATTCACCACAGACGCTTTCTTTTCCAATTCTGTGATCGACCAACTTGGCTTCCAAGCAACAAGCTCCAAATATTCTCCTTCATCATGAGGCTTAAATGGCTGAACAACTCTAAAATTTTCTGGATATTTGTGCACCCAATTACTCCTAAAATCTATTGGCAATCCCATATCCCTTCTAAAATGTGCAATCTTATCCAGTGGAAGAAGTTTATCGACAGACATCATCAGCATCCTGGTCACATATTCCACCACCTTGTCACTATTCTGTTCAATAATCACACTCTCTTCCTCCAATAACATCTCAGCCATTTTTGTCATCCCACACCACAATATCCCTCTGCTATCCTTGTACAATTCAAAAAGTTTAGGAGACTTCCTAAGGAAAACTGATATCTTGTGGGGCTTGGGAAGATTGATTTGGCTTCTATATCGATCCAAAGATCTAACTGGCATGACTTGTTCAGGTTCTTGTTTTAGAATTTCTAATAAAGCTAGAACCTTGGAGATTATTTTGTGCTTCTCCACCACAATTTCTAGGTTATGGACACGTTTCCTCTTGCTCCTATCTTGAACCCTTTTGCTGGTAGTCATAAATCGCCATTGTCCCAAAAGTAAATCTCCAGAGCACGGTAAAATTTCACATGAAAGATTTCTCTGTCTACTGACTATATGGAGCATCATTGCACCAATGAATATATTTGCATAAGCGGAAATAAAACAGAAAAACAAACCCACTTAAATAAAATATAAAACAGAAACCAAATCCGTGTATTTAGACCAACAGAATTTCTTCAAAATCCCACTCGGTAAAGTTGATTTCTTCACCTGGGCAAGCGACATAAAGGTAAACAATTACCTAACGTCGAAGAAATCTACGTCCCACATCCATGCCGTCGTTCAATATGCATAGACGGCCGGAGCAACGGCTATACATCCATTATGCCGGAATCCGTCGACGATAAACACGGAGCCCACGAGGGGAACACGCCCTTGGAGCTGAGTATTGGGGAGAAGGGATGGTCACTGCCGCTTTGAAACTTGCGATTTGAACTGTTTTTTCAGGAGATTGCTGATCTAGTGAGAAAGGAGGCTTTTGTAGAAGAAAATATAGCGTGAAGGTTGGTTTCAGCAGGGTTTCTTACCCTCGTCTCTTTTTCTTTCCCCTGTAGTTACAGAAGAGCTCATGAGTTCGAATCCAGTGACGCATGCAGTGTGGATGTTCCTCTGCTGACAGTCCAAAGACTTAGTTTGTAGGGCACCTTGTGTGGGTAACTGTATAAGATCTCACACAATCTAAAAGGCTGTTGGAATTCTAATTTATATCTTTCGTACAACTCCTTGGGGCTAGGCAATAAGGACCCTTTAGGTTGGAGTTAAACTTTTTGCCAACAACAAAATAGGCTTACAGCCTACAAGGGTTTCTCACTAACTACGGGTTTAATGAGGGGTTTTGATTAGGTAAACTTATTTTTAAAAACATAAATAAAATCTCAATTTTAAAAGATGTCTCGTCTATAAAATTTGAGAAAGATATAGATCAAGAAAATATGTCAAAATAGAAAAAAAAATAACTTTGGAATAGTACTAGGTGAAATGTTCTATATACTAAAGCAGAAATAATTAACAACAAAAAATTGATAAAAAAAAACTCGAATATTTTACGAGTTTAACATATTTGTAGACAAGTGATGATACTATAACTGTAGTTCTCTGCTAGAAATATAATGGCATTCACATGACCAAACTTGTGAGGCCTTCTGGTGCATGAAGTTTACATTGTTGGAGGAAGATGGGATGCATTATTCTTTTAAAGTTTAGATTACCATCATTTCAATCTTGAATTTTATAACATTATAAAAAAAATTTATTTAGTAAACTAACTATTAATGAATTCAAAAGCTAAAGACTAAAACACTGCACTGTCGAAGGTTCACCACATATTAACATGATCTTAATAACTGTGTACATCCTAGAGATAAAACCTTGATGAGACATAGTGTTACAGCCCGTGCCAAAGGAAAAAAAAAAAGTTTTAATTAAATAAAATGCTTGAAATAAAAAAAATAAAAACAAAACAAAACCAAAAATAGGGTAACGTAAGATCATGGGGTCATTCAACCCCATTAAGTATCTCAACCCAAATTCATGCCCCTTCAGCCGTTACCTTGTCTAATTAAAAAAATCTACTTTAAATTCCTAAAAAACAAACAGTCAGCGCCTAGCAGGAACAACAACAAATTAAAAGAAATTTGTTCCCCCTCCTACTGCCGAGACCAACTTGGAAGAAAAAGGAAAAAAAATACTATCTTCAACCTATTTCGAATCCACGGTATATATAACTCATTTGAGGTAAGTAACCTTAGTATATTTACTGTGATGTTGGTAAAAGCTTATGCATATGTTTTTATATTAAATCCAGATCATGTTGTAGTATATATGTTTGTATAGTATAATCGGAATAGGTAGGTGCCTTTCTTATATTTGCTATGTTTTTGTTAAAGTTATGTCTTTATTTTGGAATTCAACCCTGGATCATGTATGATTAGTTTATATTCATAGATGCTTGAATATATATGTATGTGTGTGTGTGTATATATATATATGTCATATGTATGCCCTGTCGGTGTGTATATAGGAATGATATAAAGTGACTATCTCAAATACTACACACAGAAGTTAGAATTCATAATGAAGTCAATTGTTGTCACCGATGTGGTATTCACATGGTTGCTAGGGTGTGTATGTATAGAGTAAAGAAAGTAATAAAATAAAAGTGATTGTTTCAAATCTATTTGCAATATTCAGAATTCATTGTGAATTAGTATGTAGACGATGTGGTACTCAATTATCAAGTGAAATTGATTCAAATTCTATACCAATGGCCGAATTCCAGTGCTGTAACCAGGATGGTATTTATTTGTTCTGATAGGCATCTGAATGCTTGTAATTGGTGTACCTTGTCGTTATGTTGTATGTGAATATGTACAAAATATATATAAATAATTGTGATGCTATAATTTGGGCAGACGAAATTATCTACTTTTGGGACAAGGTATAAATTCAGCGAGCAAGGAGTAGTAGCATAAGATTTATGCATGGGTTCATTGAGTTCAAATTGCAAGTATATTAATATTATATATATATATATATATATATATATCTTTGTATGGACCAATTGAGTAAAGTATATGATTTGAAATGTATAAATGTTGTATTTGTTAGGAGGCTGGCCGATGGTTTCCAAATATTTACGGGGGTTGCAACTTTGGTGTATGTGCATAGGTGTAATTTTGGGGCGCCTGAACTCGGGTGGGGGTTGACAGTGGTGTGTGAAGGTCTCAAATTTTGGAGATTACAGAGGATAAGTTGGACATGTAGAAGCAGCGACTTTTATGGTAACCTTCTTCATGTTCGAGCATAGAATAAGAAAGCTAAGTGTTCGATCAAAGGTAAGTGATCTATTTGTGCTCGTTATATTGTCATGCATCAGAGGTAAGTGATCTATTTGTGCTCGTCATATTGTCATGCATCAGAGGTAAGTGATTTATTTGTGTTCGTCATATTGTCATGCATTAGCGGTAAATGATCTATCTATGCAATAATGTTTATCATGTATTAGTGGACTGTTCGTTGTATATATGTATATGGATGTGTGAGGGTATACATGCACGTATTTATGCACGTGTATGAGCGCGGGTATATATAGGAGCATGTATACACCAGATTGTGGGTGAAGCATTCATGGCACGTGCATTGCATTGCATCCTTTCGGGACGCTGACTCCACGTTACGGAGCGTGTGTGCGCTGACTCCACGTTACGGAGCGTGTGTTCGCTGACTCCACGTTACGGAGCGTGTGATCGCTGACTCCACGTTACGGAGCGTGTGTTCGTTGACTCCACGTTACGGAGCGTGTGGCCCTATGAGGCGTGTGGTCCTACGGGACGTGTGGCCCTATGAGGCGTGTGGTCCTACGGGACGTGTGGCCCTATGAGGCGTGTGGTCCTACGGGACGTGTGGCCCTATGAGGCGTGTGGCCCGACGGGGCATGTGGCCTGACGAGGCGTGTGGTAGGATCACCTCGAGGTTCATGCATTGCACGGTAGAGATATGAGCATCGTGCGTGACATGACTTTTGTTGCGTGTGACACGTAGAGAAGGCATGCATCATGAAGTTGTGCATTATTATGTGGAGTGACTTACTTTCCGCAGTTTATTTACTCGATTGACATGTATGTTGATTTGTAAATGTTATTTGTTATTGTCTCTGTATGTATGATTTTTATAATGGGTATAGATAGATTGCTTACTGAGCCCATTGATTTGGCTCACACCACCATTCACCAGTTTTGCAGGTGGGAGAAGTTGGGTACGCTTACGCAGGAGTTAGTATACCGTGAAGATCGAGAGGAAGATTTCGAGACTAAGGATATTCAGACGAGACTTTTGAGGGTTGGTTGAGACAGTTGTTTCGATATTCGAGGGTTATGTATTTTTGAGATTAGTACTTACATACATTTGACTATTGTAGTGATTTACAAAGTCTTAGACATTGTATTAATGATGAAGATTATTTTATCGGGGTTCTTAGTTATGACTTCCGCTGACATCGATTTACGTTATTGTGAGGATGTGTAAATGAAGTGTATCGACGCCTTGTATTCTCCTTAGTGAGATATGGCGGGTGAGTCGTTTCGAGTACCAGGGCTCGGGACGGGTCGCTACAGGTGGTATCAGAGAATGGCTCCAGATCCACGGCGGAAGCATAGAATTAGGCTATGATCTTAGGAATTAAGTTACGATTTTGCTCATAAGTCACGATCTTAGACATAAGTACCGATTTTTAGTCATAAACAATGATTATATATTAAGCATCTTATTGTAAATAAGGCATGACCTTAGAGATTAAGTGATGACCTTGCCGTAAGTTACGATTTTAGACTTAAGGAATGTTTATACGAAATATCGGCTCTAGGAATTAAGTGGTGATCTGAACATCAAGTGAGCATTTGAACATAAGTACTGATCTTAGTCACAAGCTGTGATTATATTCTAAGCATTGAACTTAGGAATAAGCAATGATCTTAGACGTAAGAGATGATCGGATAAGGGATATGCCACATAAACCTAGAGCACTCCATACGACTCTGAATTATTTGCCTTATCTAAGTGATGATTATAAGCAGTTGTATAATTCTTTAGATCCCACTCATGCAAACCCGGTACCATTATGATGAATGAAGCAGGTTTACGTCTCTACTTCGACAGTAGTGTCGGAACGTGACTAGGCCTAAGTCGGGATCGTAGCCCTAAGAAATGATTTGTAGTAAAATTATAATTGTTAATAAAGTATTTATTAGCATTATAATTAGTAGAGTCAGCAAAGAATATCGTACAAAGGGGTTTATGTTTTTGATTAAGATGTTGAATTTTAGAGTATCAAATAAGACGAAGATATTAGTCCTATTAGAGGTATTGATTGATAGTGATAAGTGAGCATTACTAAAATAAGTACAGTGAAATGACAAATCATTACAAATTTGGGATTAAGTGTTGATTCCTATGAACGTGTAAGTATTGATCTATCGAGTAGGCCTAAACTAAAATAGAGTAAGTGTGAACAAGTAGTGGGTGCTTTCCAGGTGGAACTAACCAAGTTAAAAAAAATTTAGAGGTTGAAATAACCAAATAGAGAAGTACGGTGTATCAGTGTGGCGTGCGAAAGTATGGTGAATTAGAATGCCCTAAGTCGATTAATACTTAGGGTGTCATGCTAGGATTGGACGACTCAAGTTAAATATTTACAAGAAACGGCACATAGGTGGATTTTTCATTGACATTAAGGGGTGACTTAGAAAAAAAAAAGTTATACAGAGTATTGGACTATTATTTTTTTCAAGAAGTTAACCGTCTTCTTATAGGCACGTACACCAAGATATCTTTTGAAGGCATTTCAAAGGTTTTTGCTTCAAAATATTTCAACTACTTTCACTTTTCTATATAGTCTATTACTTTACAAGGCTATATTCTTTTCCAAATTTGTACATCCACCTAATGGAATTTCGACTACCCTGATAAAACTGATATATTTCAAAATATTGATGATTTTGGACAATGATATATTTATACATCTCTTATATTTCTCCAGTTTTCATTTAGCAATAAGTATTTTACTAAAATAATTTTTTTTGTCGACTAGCGACATTGCAAGAACTTTACCCATTAAATGTTTTTTTTTTGAAGTTAGTTAACTACTTGCGATGTTAAATTTTGTGAAGCAGAAATAGTTTCAAAATATATATACTTCTTTTTGGAAAGAGAGGTACTTTTTCCAAATTCTTTCATGAAACTTTATAATTACTGACTTGTCAATTGTTGTATTTTGCAAGACAAAACATAACTTTCAAAATATGTATTTCATTGGGAAGAAAAAGACACTACGTTCAAATCGTTTTGTAAAAAGAAGTTTTACTATTGATGTGTCTCAATTATTTTGAAATGGTTTTAACTGTAATACTTTTGCAAACCAGTTATATCATTGTTTTATAAATTGTCATTTGAGATACTGCTTTGCGGAAACAAATATATGATACTTTTGTTTTGTGTTTACAAAATTAGAAAGTATATTAATTTAAACAACTAAAGCTAAATTCTAAATTATAGCCATGTTAGCTACTTGTGTCTTAAAGAAAACCATGTCCATACACGTACTTTGTATAATAAGATATTGATGATATTTTTTTTAGAAAAATAAGGACCTGATCATAGAACTAGTTTATAAGTATATAAGAATTGTTGAGGACTTGATTCTACATTTATGAAGTGTAACGATTAATACATCAGAGGACTTGATGGATATGTTGGATGGTCACGTAACTTGGAGATGAATCATGTATGATGAGTTAAGAATTTAGAATGGCAGATTGCAATAAGTTGAATGATACACGTCAAGTGGTATAAGTGAGAGTTTATGAGTTGTAGATATAGAGAATTAAGCTCAAGGTTATAGTACACCTAAGAACTGATTTTAGAGGGCTGCTGATGACCCCAGATAGAAGTACGTGATAAACTGACGACTGGGATATGGAACCCTCAGTATGGTGACAATACCCCTAAGCTTGATTCTAGAATAGGCTACAATTTTATATAAGCAGAGAATACATACTTAGAAACTTTCTTGTTGGGTACAAAGAATGATGCTCGAGGCCTTAGCCTATGATCAAGAAGTGAAAGGATTAATGTACCACAATACGTAATGGATGTTTAGCATGGTCATTATCTAAGTGAATAGTTAAGTAGAACCATACTAAGTCATTGACCACACCATACGCAAGTTTCGAGGACGAAACTTATTGTAAGGGGGGAAGTCTGTTACAGCCCGTGCCAAAGGAAAAAAAAAGTTTTAATTAAATAAAATGCTTGAAATAAAAAAAAATAAAAACAAAACAAAACCAAAAATAGGGTAACGTAAGATCATGGGGTCATTCAACCCCATTAAGTATCTCAACCCAAATTCATGCCCCTTCAGCCGTTACCTTGTCTAATTAAAAAAATCTACTTTAAATTCCTAAAAAACAAACAGTCAGCGCCTAGCAGGAACAACAACAAATTAAAAGAAATTTGTTCCCCCTCCTACTGCCGAGACCAACTTGGAAGAAAAAGGAAAAAAAATACTATCTTCAACCTATTTCGAATCCACGGTATATATAACTCATTTGAGGTAAGTAACCTTAGTATATTTACTGTGATGTTGGTAAAAGCTTATGCATATGTTTTTATATTAAATCCAGATCATGTTGTAGTATATATGTTTGTATAGTATAATCGGAATAGGTAGGTGCCTTTCTTATATTTGCTATGTTTTTGTTAAAGTTATGTCTTTATTTTGGAATTCAACCCTGGATCATGTATGATTAGTTTATATTCATAGATGCTTGAATATATATGTATGTGTGTGTGTGTATATATATATATATGTCATATGTATGCCCTGTCGGTGTGTATATAGGAATGATATAAAGTGACTATCTCAAATACTACACACAGAAGTTAGAATTCATAATGAAGTCACTTGTTGTCACCGATGTGGTATTCACATGGTTGCTAGGGTGTGTATGTATAGAGTAAAGAAAGTAATAAAATAAAAGTGATTGTTTCAAATCTATTTGCAATATTCAGAATTCATTGTGAATTAGTATGTAGACGATGTGGTACTCAATTATCAAGTGAAATTGATTCAAATTCTATACCAATGGCCGAATTCCAGTGCTGTAACCAGGATGGTATTTATTTGTTCTGATAGGCATCTGAATGCTTGTAATTGGTGTACCTTGTCGTTATGTTGTATGTGAATATGTACAAAATATATATAAATAATTGTGATGCTATAATTTGGGCAGACGAAATTATCTACTTTTGGGACAAGGTATAAATTCAGCGAGCAAGGAGTAGTAGCATAAGATTTATGCATGGGTTCATTGAGTTCAAATTTCAAGTATATGAATATTATATATATATATATATATATATATATATATATATATCTTTGTATGGACCAATTGAGTAAAGTATATGATTTGAAATGTATAAATGTTGTATTTGTTAGGAGGCTGGCCGATGGTTTCCAAATATTTACGGGGGTTGCAACTTTGGTGTATGTGCATAGGTGTAATTTTGGGGCGCCTGAACTCGGGTGGGGGTTGACAGTGGTGTGTGAAGGTCTCAAATTTTGGAGATTACAGAGGATAAGTTGGACATGTAGAAGCAGCGACTTTTATGGTAACCTTCTTCATGTTCGAGCATAGAATAAGAAAGCTAAGTGTTCGATCAAAGGTAAGTGATCTATTTGTGCTCGTTATATTGTCATGCATCAGAGGTAAGTGATCTATTTGTGCTCGTCATATTGTCATGCATCAGAGGTAAGTGATTTATTTGTGTTCGTCATATTGTCATGCATTAGCGGTAAATGATCTATCTATGCAATAATGTTTATCATGTATTAGTGGACTGTTCGTTGTATATATGTATATGGATGTGTGAGGGTATACATGCACGTATTTATGCACGTGTATGAGCGCGGGTATATATAGGAGCATGTATACACCAGATTGTGGGTGAAGCATTCATGGCACGTGCATTGCATTGCATCCTTTCGGGACGCTGACTCCACGTTACGGAGCGTGTGTGCGCTGACTCCACGTTACGGAGCGTGTGTTCGCTGACTCCACGTTACGGAGCGTGTGATCGCTGACTCCACGTTACGGAGCGTGTGTTCGTTGACTCCACGTTACGGAGCGTGTGGCCCTATGAGGCGTGTGGTCCTACGGGACGTGTGGCCCTATGAGGCGTGTGGTCCTACGGGACGTGTGGCCCTATGAGGCGTGTGGTCCTACGGGACGTGTGGCCCTATGAGGCGTGTGGCCCGACGGGGCATGTGGCCTGACGAGGCGTGTGGTAGGATCACCTCGAGGTTCATGCATTGCACGGTAGAGATATGAGCATCGTGCGTGACATGACTTTTGTTGCGTGTGACACGTAGAGAAGGCATGCATCATGAAGTTGTGCATTATTATGTGGAGTGACTTACTTTCCGCAGTTTATTTACTCGATTGACATGTATGTTGATTTGTAAATGTTATTTGTTATTGTCTCTGTATGTATGATTTTTATAATGGGTATAGATAGATTGCTTACTGAGCCCATTGATTTGGCTCACACCACCATTCACCAGTTTTGCAGGTGGGAGAAGTTGGGTACGCTTACGCAGGAGTTAGTATACCGTGAAGATCGAGAGGAAGATTTCGAGACTAAGGATATTCAGACGAGACTTTTGAGGGTTGGTTGAGACAGTTGTTTCGATATTCGAGGGTTATGTATTTTTGAGATTAGTACTTACATACATTTGACTATTGTAGTGATTTACAAAGTCTTAGACATTGTATTAATGATGAAGATTATTTTATCGGGGTTCTTAGTTATGACTTCCGCTGACATCGATTTACGTTATTGTGAGGATGTGTAAATGAAGTGTATCGACGCCTTGTATTCTCCTTAGTGAGATATGGCGGGTGAGTCGTTTCGAGTACCAGGGCTCGGGACGGGTCGCTACAGGTGGTATCAGAGAATGGCTCCAGATCCACGGCGGAAGCATAGAATTAGGCTATGATCTTAGGAATTAAGTTACGATTTTGCTCATAAGTCACGATCTTAGACATAAGTACCGATTTTTAGTCATAAACAATGATTATATATTAAGCATCTTATTGTAAATAAGGCATGACCTTAGAGATTAAGTGATGACCTTGCCGTAAGTTACGATTTTAGACTTAAGGAATGTTTATACGAAATATCGGCTCTAGGAATTAAGTGGTGATCTGAACATCAAGTGAGCATTTGAACATAAGTACTGATCTTAGTCACAAGCTGTGATTATATTCTAAGCATTGAACTTAGGAATAAGCAATGATCTTAGACGTAAGAGATGATCGGATAAGGGATATGCCACATAAACCTAGAGCACTCCATACGACTCTGAATTATTTGCCTTATCTAAGTGATGATTATAAGCAGTTGTATAATTCTTTAGATCCCACTCATGCAAACCCGGTACCATTATGATGAATGAAGCAGGTTTACGTCTCTACTTCGACAGTAGTGTCGGAACGTGACTAGGCCTAAGTCGGGATCGTAGCCCTAAGAAATGATTTGTAGTAAAATTATAATTGTTAATAAAGTATTTATTAGCATTATAATTAGTAGAGTCAGCAAAGAATATCGTACAAAGGGGTTTATGTTTTTGATTAAGATGTTGAATTTTAGAGTATCAAATAAGACGAAGATATTAGTCCTATTAGAGGTATTGATTGATAGTGATAAGTGAGCATTACTAAAATAAGTACAGTGAAATGACAAATCATTACAAATTTGGGATTAAGTGTTGATTCCTATGAACGTGTAAGTATTGATCTATCGAGTAGGCCTAAACTAAAATAGAGTAAGTGTGAACAAGTAGTGGGTGCTTTCCAGGTGGAACTAACCAAGTTAAAAAAAATTTAGAGGTTGAAATAACCAAATAGAGAAGTACGGTGTATCAGTGTGGCGTGCGAAAGTATGGTGAATTAGAATGCCCTAAGTCGATTAATACTTAGGGTGTCATGCTAGGATTGGACGACTCAAGTTAAATATTTACAAGAAACGGCACATAGGTGGATTTTTCATTGACATTAAGGGGTGACTTAGAAAAAAAAAAGTTATACAGAGTATTGGACTATTATTTTTTTCAAGAAGTTAACCGTCTTCTTATAGGCACGTACACCAAGATATCTTTTGAAGGCATTTCAAAGGTTTTTGCTTCAAAATATTTCAACTACTTTCACTTTTCTATATAGTCTATTACTTTACAAGGCTATATTCTTTTCCAAATTTGTACATCCACCTAATGGAATTTCGACTACCCTGATAAAACTGATATATTTCAAAATATTGATGATTTTGGACAATGATATATTTATACATCTCTTATATTTCTCCAGTTTTCATTTAGCAATAAGTATTTTACTAAAATAATTTTTTTTGTCGACTAGCGACATTGCAAGAACTTTACCCATTAAATGTTTTTTTTTGAAGTTAGTTAACTACTTGCGATGTTAAATTTTGTGAAGCAGAAATAGTTTCAAAATATATATACTTCTTTTTGGAAAGAGAGGTACTTTTTCCAAATTCTTTCATGAAACTTTATAATTACTGACTTGTCAATTGTTGTATTTTGCAAGACAAAACATAACTTTCAAAATATGTATTTCATTGGGAAGAAAAAGACACTACGTTCAAATCGTTTTGTAAAAAGAAGTTTTACTATTGATGTGTCTCAATTATTTTGAAATGGTTTTAACTGTAATACTTTTGCAAACCAGTTATATCATTGTTTTATAAATTGTCATTTGAGATACTGCTTTGCGGAAACAAATATATGATACTTTTGTTTTGTGTTTACAAAATTAGAAAGTATATTAATTTAAACAACTAAAGCTAAATTCTAAATTATAGCCATGTTAGCTACTTGTGTCTTAAAGAAAACCATGTCCATACACGTACTTTGTATAATAAGATATTGATGATATTTTTTTTAGAAAAATAAGGACCTGATCATAGAACTAGTTTATAAGTATATAAGAATTGTTGAGGACTTGATTCTACATTTATGAAGTGTAACGATTAATACATCAGAGGACTTGATGGATATGTTGGATGGTCACGTAACTTGGAGATGAATCATGTATGATGAGTTAAGAATTTAGAATGGCAGATTGCAATAAGTTGAATGATACACGTCAAGTGGTATAAGTGAGAGTTTATGAGTTGTAGATATAGAGAATTAAGCTCAAGGTTATAGTACACCTAAGAACTGATTTTAGAGGGCTGCTGATGACCCCAGATAGAAGTACGTGATAAACTGACGACTGGGATATGGAACCCTCAGTATGGTGACAATACCCCTAAGCTTGATTCTAGAATAGGCTACAATTTTATATAAGCAGAGAATACATACTTAGAAACTTTCTTGTTGGGTACAAAGAATGATGCTCGAGGCCTTAGCCTATGATCAAGAAGTGAAAGGATTAATGTACCACAATACGTAATGGATGTTTAGCATGGTCATTATCTAAGTGAATAGTTAAGTAGAACCATACTAAGTCATTGACCACACCATACGCAAGTTTCGAGGACGAAACTTATTGTAAGGGGGGAAGTCTGTTACAGCCCGTGCCAAAGGAAAAAAAAAGTTTTAATTAAATAAAATGCTTGAAATAAAAAAAAATAAAAACAAAACAAAACCAAAAATAGGGTAACGTAAGATCATGGGGTCATTCAACCCCATTAAGTATCTCAACCCAAATTCATGCCCCTTCAGCCGTTACCTTGTCTAATTAAAAAAATCTACTTTAAATTCCTAAAAAACAAACAGTCAGCGCCTAGCAGGAACAACAACAAATTAAAAGAAATTTGTTCCCCCTCCTACTGCCGAGACCAACTTGGAAGAAAAAGGAAAAAAAATACTATCTTCAACCTATTTCGAATCCACGGTATATATAACTCATTTGAGGTAAGTAACCTTAGTATATTTACTGTGATGTTGGTAAAAGCTTATGCATATGTTTTTATATTAAATCCAGATCATGTTGTAGTATATATGTTTGTATAGTATAATCGGAATAGGTAGGTGCCTTTCTTATATTTGCTATGTTTTTGTTAAAGTTATGTCTTTATTTTGGAATTCAACCCTGGATCATGTATGATTAGTTTATATTCATAGATGCTTGAATATATATGTATGTGTGTGTGTGTATATATATATATATATGTCATATGTATGCCCTGTCGGTGTGTATATAGGAATGATATAAAGTGACTATCTCAAATACTACACACAGAAGTTAGAATTCATAATGAAGTCACTTGTTGTCACCGATGTGGTATTCACATGGTTGCTAGGGTGTGTATGTATAGAGTAAAGAAAGTAATAAAATAAAAGTGATTGTTTCAAATCTATTTGCAATATTCAGAATTCATTGTGAATTAGTATGTAGACGATGTGGTACTCAATTATCAAGTGAAATTGATTCAAATTCTATACCAATGGCCGAATTCCAGTGCTGTAACCAGGATGGTATTTATTTGTTCTGATAGGCATCTGAATGCTTGTAATTGGTGTACCTTGTCGTTATGTTGTATGTGAATATGTACAAAATATATATAAATAATTGTGATGCTATAATTTGGGCAGACGAAATTATCTACTTTTGGGACAAGGTATAAATTCAGCGAGCAAGGAGTAGTAGCATAAGATTTATGCATGGGTTCATTGAGTTCAAATTGCAAGTATATGAATATTATATATATATATATATATATATATATATATCTTTGTATGGACCAATTGAGTAAAGTATATGATTTGAAATGTATAAATGTTGTATTTGTTAGGAGGCTGGCCGATGGTTTCCAAATATTTACGGGGGTTGCAACTTTGGTGTATGTGCATAGGTGTAATTTTGGGGCGCCTGAACTCGGGTGGGGGTTGACAGTGGTGTGTGAAGGTCTCAAATTTTGGAGATTACAGAGGATAAGTTGGACATGTAGAAGCAGCGACTTTTATGGTAACCTTCTTCATGTTCGAGCATAGAATAAGAAAGCTAAGTGTCCGATCAAAGGTAAGTGATCTATTTGTGCTCGTTATATTGTCATGCATCAGAGGTAAGTGATCTATTTGTGCTCGTCATATTGTCATGCATCAGAGGTAAGTGATTTATTTGTGTTCGTCATATTGTCATGCATTAGCGGTAAATGATCTATCTATGCAATAATGTTTATCATGTATTAGTGGACTGTTCGTTGTATATATGTATATGGATGTGTGAGGGTATACATGCACGTATTTATGCACGTGTATGAGCGCGGGTATATATAGGAGCATGTATACACCAGATTGTGGGTGAAGCATTCATGGCACGTGCATTGCATTGCATCCTTTCGGGACGCTGACTCCACGTTACGGAGCGTGTGTGCGCTGACTCCACGTTACGGAGCGTGTGTTCGCTGACTCCACGTTACGGAGCGTGTGATCGCTGACTCCACGTTACGGAGCGTGTGTTCGCTGACTCCACGTTACGGAGCGTGTGGCCCTATGAGGCGTGTGGTCCTACGGGACGTGTGGCCCTATGAGGCGTGTGGTCCTACGGGACGTGTGGCCCTATGAGGCGTGTGGTCCTACGGGACGTGTGGCCCTATGAGACGTGTGGCCCGACGGGGCGTGTGGCCTGACGAGGCGTGTGGTAGGATCACCTCGAGGTTCATGCATTGCACGGTAGAGATATGAGCATCGTGCGTGACATGACTTTTGTTGCGTGTGACACGTAGAGAAGGCATGCATCATGAAGTTGTGCATTATTATGTGGAGTGACTTACTTTCCGCAGTTTATTTACTCGATTGACATGTATGTTGATTTGTAAATGTTATTTGTTATTGTCTCTGTATGTATGATTTTTATAATGGGTATAGATAGATTGCTTACTGAGCCCATTGATTTGGCTTACACCACCATTCACCAGTTTTGCAGGTGGGAGAAGTTGGGTACGCTTACGCAGGAGTTAGTATACCGTGAAGATCGAGAGGAAGATTTCGAGACTAAGGATATTCAGACGAGACTTTTGAGGGTTGGTTGAGACAGTTGTTTCGATATTCGAGGGTTATGTATTTTTGAGATTAGTACTTACATACATTTGACTATTGTAGTGATTTACAAAGTCTTAGACATTGTATTAATGATGAAGATTATTTTATTGGGGTTCTTAGTTATGACTTCCGCTGACATCGATTTACGTTATTGTGAGGATGTGTAAATGAAGTGTATCGACGCCTTGTATTCTCCTTAGTGAGATATGGCGGGTGAGTCGTTTCGAGTACCAGGGCTCGGGACGGGTCGCTACACATAGACCTAAAATAAACACGATGGAGTTATCAAAAGATAGTGTATGGAGATTTGCATCAAAATTGAACCCACCCTCACAGAAAGGACTATAATAAAGAAGACGATAGACCTGTCACGATCTACCAAACAAAAAGTAACGTCAATATTGGTTTAAACAAAATTCGTGAGATAAAAATGAGCTTATAATGTTTTTCTATGTTCAAGGTTAAAGATCAATAATATAATCAGAACTGAATTATTTTATTGAGATTGGACATTCTCCCAACATGTCAGATACAATAACTGAATAACACCTCTTATATGCTGGAAGCATAAGACATTTTGTGTGGATTATCTGTTAAAAAATCTTATCAATTTAGGAGTCTGTTGAATTCTTGATTTACATTCTTTACGAAGATCTTTGAAGTCGAGGCGGCAGAAATCCCAAAGTCATTGTATGACTTTTGCAACTAATGTAAGACACTCTCCTCCTCCCTATTCTTCTTTTTGTTGAGGGAAGAATCTTACACTCTCGCATTATTGTAAAATCCAATAAGTTCATGAGTTGTACAAATCTTGGGAGCATATGCAAAGTTGATAGCTAAAATTCTCATAAAGCAATTAGTCAACATAGAAACTAAAAAACGAAAGAACCACCTACTTGAACCTATTGTCATCTAAAATGACCAACAATGAAAATATTGCACGGTTGGCGTTTAATTGTCTAACCTAACCTACGTCACTACAATTGAGATCCCAAAATATTAATTACGATGTTCCTTCCGTTACTACATAGTGGATAGTGTTTATTTATATATCATGTATCAATGTTTGTCACGTATAAGTACCCGCTCGAGGAATGGAAGACGGCAAAACCTAAATGAAATAAGAATTTTTCCGAAAAAGAAGCAACATTATGAAGCGGTGGAATATCTGGAACGAGCAGGGAAGCGAGCTACATACTTAGAGCGAGAGTAGAGACGTTTAACCGATAGGTTTGAGAGAAAGCTGCATGGAAACCTTAGACGCTTTTTCTAAAGCTAAAAGGGGTGTCTGGGGCACATCAAGAAATAAAAGACCCAAGGTCTCTACTAGTTCCACTTCGTATTTCTTACTATTCAATCAATGATAGTATAAATTTCTCTCTTTAAGGTTTAGTACGAGAGGTCTCACCTAAGAGATAACAGATAATGATGAACCAACACTTTCTGAGAATAGATAACTGAAAATAGTCTCTCTAACCATATTGAAAATCTGTGTTGATTTATTTTACACCACATGATGACATTATGTAATGTATATAGAAGTGTGAACGAGCCGAGTCAAGGCGAATAGTGGGTTTTGAGTTCAGTTTGGTAAGGTTAATTAACAAGCTGATTTAGCTCGTCTTGTTTAATTTGTCGAGCCTAAAGATTTGTTCAAGTTCGACTCGATATTATTATACCTCCTTTAACGAGTAAAACTCGACTCAAGTCGTTAAGTAAACGAATCTGATTAGTTGTTTAAACTTATGATATTATTATACCTCCTTTAACGAGTAAAATTCGACTCAAGTCGTTAAGTAAACGAATCTGATTAGTTGTTTAAACTTAGCTTGTTTAATTAGAGTAGCGAACGAACTCAAACCAAGCACAAACCGAACTCAAACTATTCGTGAGCAGCTCGCTTCATTAAACAGCCGTATTAATGTATGAAAAAGACATTTTTGCCTGTAAAGGCTACTACAGTAGTTTTCACTTTTCATATTCACATGTGTATTATAATTGTGGATAATAGTTTTTTATTCCCATTATGATTGTACAGTACGTATTTATGTATGTATCATGTATCAATAGTAGTTAATGTATCAATTGTTGTTTATTCCATAACACATGGTGGCATTATGAAATGTATAAAAGAAATTGCCTTTTAAAGACCACCAAAGTGGTTTCCACACTCACATATGTATTGCTAAACAATAAAAGAGACATTGGAAGGATGTTCAAATAAATATATCTAATGTTTAAGCATTCTTTTTCAACTTATGATTCTTTGTTGAGTTTATATATAAGAACTGCCCGTTGACATTGTATCATGATGTGAGTCGCAAAAGGAACTATCATCAAATTCGCACTCAAGATCTTCAAACCCCCAAAATTCTTCTTGCTCTACTTCCTCTCTCTCTGCCATTTTCCATTTGTCTTCATCAATTTCTTCTTCCATTATCACTTTCAACACCTGTGGAAAATCCATTATGGTCCAAATATGACTCTGTGCAATAAACAAATGTTGAACCTAATGAGATTTATATTCGAAAGAGCTTTTGATGGGGATTCTCGCGGATAAGATCACCTTACCCACTTTTCTCCCACCGTCTGCCACGTGGCAGTAGGAGGTATTGACAAGTCTAAATAGAAGTGGCCAGCAAATAGTGTATGAAAAAGAATGAAAGACACGTGACGAACGGTAAGGAATAGATGAAGAAAAATAGAGTGAGGGGATCTCATCCTTTTTTTTTCTTTTGATGGATCGATATGAGACTGAGCAAAGTCGTTTTTGTACGTAGTGTACATTTATAATAGAAAGATCCTTAATCGTGCAGTTGGATATTGAAGCACAAGCATATTATAGATAATTTGTTCTGGTATTTATTTATTTATTATAATTATGATTTTTGCAAAAACGGCAAGATGTTTAATATATAAATACCAATCTCAGATGTTATTTAGCAGGAGACAACATTTCAAGCATGTTCCTCTACTTGAATTTTTTTTTTTTTTTTTTTTTTTTGGGGGGGGGGGGGGAGAGGGGTGCCCAGAGGCCGGGGAGGGGGGACAGAACGGGGGTGAAAGCGTACAAAATTAGTTCGATAAAGAATGATGAAAAGTTTAGTCCGCTTTTAAAACGACAAATCATCAAAATGTTTATGATTTAGTGGTCTAAACTATAGTCTTTAAATAAAAAAAAGGGAAAGAGAGAAACTTCGTAGATTAGGTTCAAGAAAAGAAGATAAGGGCTCCCGCACAACTCAGTTAGTAGGTTTGAGAAATTACAACTAGAAGGTCGAACCGGAACACATACAATATGGGTGCAATATTGATATCTGGGTCAGTAATGGCTTACACTATGATACTTGACTCAATTGTGTTAAAGGGTTGCTGACCCAATTTGCATTGAACACCTTATGTAGGTTTCTTACCACGACTTACCAATTTAGGAGGCCGTTGACTTCCTTACATATTTCGCGTAGCTCTATAGGGCTGGGACGGTAGAAGCCTCCGAAACCATGAATTTGGCATTTTGTAAGAAATAAACACAAAGACCCCAAAAGTTTTAAGGTAATAATTTGGGGTTGTGTTGTTATTGTCATGCACTTGATATCATCACATGCCAAGTCGTATCTCAAAGTCAATTTGCAGCAAACAAAAAAAAAAAAAAAAAAAAACCTTTGGTTTGGTCATACAAATTAATCAACCTTAATAATGTGATTAGAATGGCCTAAATTTCGGTCGAATAAAATTCCAACCCATGAAAGCAACCTTACTAATAGTAAATACGACAAGTATTCATGTTTATAAAGGAATTAAGCAGATGTCATTACCACATTAATCACAATTAAATCAACAAAATTCCTTGGCAGGTCAGCATCTCTGCTTATATCAGATTCATGAATTCGCCTTCTCAACACTCAACCAAAATTGGATAAAATAATTAACACTGTCTGAAATCTTCTCCCTTTTCTATGTTTGTGGTCCTTGTCTTAAAAACTTGCTTCACGACATAAATCTTATTATAATTATTTTGTATATTTTTTTGGTTTTCCCTAGTGATTTTGTTTAATTTACCCAATAAATGCAGTGGGAATACGTACACGTTACCTAAGCATATTCCAACACTTCAAATAGAAGTTCTTTTTTCTTGAATAAGCTAGAATAAAGTTTTTGGATGGCAAGAACACTGCAAATGACGTTCTTTAAACTATTTTATGAGCTTGAGTATAGTTTATTTAACAAATGAAATGCACATATATATATATATATATATATATATATATATATATATATATATATATATATATATATGGCTATAACTGTAGATGTTTGACACGTAGAAATGGTAGTTTATGTTATACAACAACAACATTACTCTATTGAGTCTCCCGTCAATGGAAAAGTATAGGGGTAGGATGTACGCAACCATACACATGTGTTAATGAAAAATGTATAGGAGACAGTTATTAGCACGGAAAGAAGGTTGTGTACTTTTTCAATGTACGACCAGAATTCCCATGATACCATAAAGTCAGAAGCGTGTACGTGCTAGATTCAGTAGAAACTGGTACAAAATTAATTTTGAATTCGAAGTTTTGACTGAAATGATTATGCATTTGTTCAAGAAGCCCACATAAAAAAAATTCAGCAAATAATAACTGGGTGAACAGACAAATATTTCACTAATTATATTATAGTAAATAATGTTTTCATTTTCAATAGAGTCAGGATACGTTCTTCCTTGACTTTAGAATACGATGTAATAAAGCAAAATGATTCACTAAATTGGATGCGCTTCTTATATTATGAAGTAGCAGTTGATCGACATAGATTGACGCATCATTATAAGTGGATATGGTTGCGTACATCCGATTCCCCCATATCCCGCTATAGGTGGGAGCCTCTAAGGCAATAAAGTAATGTTGTTGTTGTATATTATATTAAATAAAAACAAGCACTAGGAAGCATTTGTATAATTAACATTGCTACACTGACTAATCTACATACCCTAATAGTACATGGATGCTTTTTTGGTACCTTACAAAAATAATTGGCTGACACGGTTTAATTTTTTTATTATACACATAAAACAAATGGACAAGGATTCAAATTCTGGACCTTTCTTAAGAAAAATGTAGTAATTTTTATGATATGGCATTTCGAATCTTCGATTAGGTATGCATATAATATAGCAATTTTTGCTTCTATTATATGGTAAAATTAGTTTAAGAAAGCGTATTAAATGAATATGGGTAATAAATAGAGATATAGTTGAGTGATAGAAGGGCGGGATTATAGCAATTGGTAACGTCGATACTTTGTGAACTTGAAGTCACAAGTTAAAGCTTCAGAAACAACTTCCTACACAAAGTGTAAGGTAAGACTGCGTACATCAGATCTTGAAACGATCTGGCCCTTTTCTAAACTCTACGCAAACACGAGAGTCTAGTGAGAACGCCCTTATTATTAGTTGAGTGATAGATGAAGGGATTCATTTAATTACCTCACTCATTGTGGGACGCCAAATGGAAGACGCACGAATGCAAAGGGAAGCGGCAAAGGCTAATCTATTCAGTTGTTTCTCATTGTATGCACCTTCAAGTCTTGGATCCACAACTTTTCCTATCTCCCCACTGTTTAGTAAAGGTTTTCCCTGTTAATTTTTTTATAAAAAAAATAAAAACAAAAGGAAAAATTAAATCAGAATATATTCTAAATTTATTCAAATTTGGTACCAAAATTGGAAAATGAATTACCGAGCTGTGCAAGCTTTGATGAGAGCCATCCACTGGGCTCTTCCCAGATATGAGCTCCAGCAATAGGACCCCAAATGCAAACACATCTGTCTTCTCATCCACTACTCCATGCATGAAATATTCTGGTGCTAAATGCCTGTGGGTTCACATTTCAAACTCAATACTCAAAATTAATATCATTCTTTTAATTCCATATGATTAATAGTCAGAGGAGTTTTGTTATGTACCCAAATGTTCCCTCAATTGGAACAATTGAATGGTGAGTCCACTGTGATGGTAGCCATTTTGCTAGCCCAAAATCAGAAATCTGCACATGATACAAAAATACCATAATATAACATATGTTTTCAAAATTATCATATATTCAATTCATACATAAGTACACTAGTAAGCTACTATAACTTTAAGTCCTCAAATATTAAGGTTAAAATCACAACATTACCCCATTGCTTTAGATATGGTCAAAATCACAACACAACATTACCAACATTACCCCATTGCTTTAGAGATGGTTAAAATCACAACAACATTACCTTATTGCCTTAGGGGCTGACACATGTGGCAGGGTAAAGGGAGTTAAATGTACGCATCCTTAATCATGTGTTGGAAACACACAGAAATTGTTTCTGGATGACCTATAATGAAAATTGTGGTAAGTTTTGTCGATCGATTGCTATTTCACAATACAAGAAGCCCAGACAATTTAGTGAGTTATTTTACTTTATTCCACTATATTCCAAAGTCAAAGAAGAGTGATTTAGTGAGTCATTTTGCTTTATTAAACCATTTTCCAAAGTCAAAGAAGATTGTGTTCTTGACTCCATTAGGAATGGGACAATAAGATTCAAATCAAGATGCCAACAACAAGGGAAAACGCTCTTGTAACGAGTGTTTCTATTTCCAATGGAGTCAAGAACACACTCTTCCTTGACTTTTGAATATGATATAATAAAACAAAATGACTCACTAAATTGGTTGCGTTTCTTATACTGTGAAGTAACAGCTTGACACAATCTTTATTATGGGTCAGCGAGAAACCACCTCTGCGTGTTTCTAATATATAGGTATGGTTGCGTACATCTAACCTTCCTATATCCTGTCATAAGCGGGAGCCTCTAAGACAATGGGTTAATGTTGTTGTTGTTGCTATTGCAATGAAGTAACTACACGATTACCTGCGGTTCAAGATCTGTGGTCAATAGGATGTTAGAGGCCTTGATATCTCGATGAATTATCCTTCTAGGACAAGTCTTATGCAAATAATGGAGGCCTTGAGCAACTCCAACTACAATCTTGTGCCTTGTTTTCCAGTCCATTGCAGGCAATTTCTCATCTAAAGACAAAAACACACACAAAACAAAATCTAATCAGCTTTAGGTAAAGAACATATTTTTACAAGGAAATAAAACAAAATCAACATTATATGGTTGACAATAAAAAAAAAAAGAAAGAAAGAAACCATGGAGGAGAGAAGCCACAGAGCCTTCAGAAGAGAACTGGAAAATAAGGTAAAGTCCATTGTCTATGCAGCAACCAACAAGTGCTGTCACATTTGGATGACAAACATGTCCAAGGGTTCCAATTTCTGTCAAGAATTCCTTCTCTTTCCTCTCATCATTTGATTCTTTTGTTAACATTTTCACTGCAATTGCTTCTCCATTTGCTAATTCTCCTCTGTATACCTCTGCATATCCTCCTTTTCCAACCATATTCTCTGTTCCAGAAAACAGCCAAAAGAACTCAAAATTCTGTAATTAATCGAGAAGAAACAAAAACAAAACTAAAGATGAGTAAATTGAAGCACCTGGGCTGAACCCATTTGTGGCATCAAAGATTTCTTGAAAACAGAAGCATTTCCAAGTAGGTCTATGAAGGGATTGAATTGTTGGAGAAGAATCTGTATCTATCTTTCTTTCTTCTTCTTTACATTCACAGCTTTTGTCAATGTTTTCTTGAAAACTTTGGCGCTTGAGAGAAAACAGCCTCTTTAAGCTTCTTGTCCTAAGATACATCATCTTTTTTCTAGATTCTTCAGCTTCAAAGATTTTATTTCTTCTGTTTAATACGCCTCTGGAGCAGAAATTTGCAACATGTTTGTCGAAAACATTATAAGTTGTATGTTCTGTTTAAGTAGAAAATGTTGAATGTTCAGAATGAGAGAGAAAGAGGCAATATTATTTGTGTTTTCTTCTGAACAGAGATAGCATATATTGAAGAGAGTTGTGAGAGAAAAAGGGCTTGGTGGCAATGGCTAAATAATAGGTCAAAAGGTCGGACCGTAGAAACAATCTCTTACACAAAAAAGTGTAGAATCAGGCTGCATACATCAGATCGCGAAGCAGTCCGACCCCTTTTCGGATCCTATGTAAACAAAAAAAGTGTAGAATCAGATTGCATACATCAGATCGCGAAGCAAACCGACCCCTTTTCGGATCCTGTGTAAACAAGGAAGACTAGTGTACTGGATAGGGAAAAATAAATAAAAGAAAAATGAAGTGAAAGGGAAGAAAGAGTGTAGCTAATCCAACATGAAATGATTGGAGGATCAGGTGAACAAAGCTTGCCAAATGGGGTTATGTGTCCTGTTTCCACCATCTGCTTTTGAACCATTACTATTGAAATTAATTTAATTCGAGTGACTTGTAAGTTAAAACTATTCTGTAAGCCTTTGGTATACTACTTGAGTAGTGACAACTGTACTTGTGTTCCATTCTATAAAGGACATTTTCGGTGTATTAGGTTCTTGCATTTGTGTAGGGCCTGGAAAGGGGCCGGATCACTTCGTAATCTAATGTACGCAGTCTTATCCTATACTTTGTGAAAGAGATTGTTTCCGCTGATCGAATCCATGATTTCAAGGTTACAAAGTAGCAACCTTACTACTTGCTCCAAGGTCTACCCTCTTGTGTTCCATTTTATGATTTTTTTTATATGACTATTAAACCTTTCTTATCAACTTTTGAAGTGTCATAACCAATTTTCATACAAATTATTCTATTTTTTCTATTTCACTGATGTGGAATAATTTTCAACATATGTATTCATATGGGAATATGACTTGATATTTATGTGTCTCGATTATAATACCCAGCCTAAATGGCAATTTGGCACTAAACATCTGGACTTCGCTGAGCGAAATTTGATACCTAATGGCTATTGGGGATCTCATGTTAGATTTGACAGTTTATGAAGCGAGAAGTATTAGGCAATGGTACCTAACATAATAAACACATCTATATTTATTTCCTCAAATGACATAAGATAGTTATAACATTAATATCTTAAAGAAGAAACCCGAGAGGTTTATCTAACCTTAGAAAGGAAGTGTTCCAAAATCAAAAATAAACTCACATGTACAAGAAGGGGAAAAAGGTTATGATAACTGCAAAAGAAAAAAGAAGAAAAGGAAAAGAGGAAAAAACTATTAATAGCCATATAATGTTGAGCCCCCCATATGGATCGAGATCCTCTGACCCCCGTGCCTCTCACCTCTCTAGGGACCACCCGTCACGTGGCACACAGGGGATGGTGAGGCTGGATGTGAGTCACCTGCACCTAGTCTCACCACCTCCCTGTGTGCCACATGTCAGCGGGTCATTTAATAGCCCTTAAAGGGGGGTCAGGCGATCTGTTCCCCCATATACCACAGAACAATATAAGAAATTATTATATTGTGAATTTCACCTTGAGCTCGAAAAAAAAAGAGAAACTTTACATAATTCAAGTAATGTTTACAAAACCAAGTAGCCTTGCATTGTTTAGTGTCAGCAATTAGAGAAACATTTTGAATTATTTAGTGTCCAGGCGTAGCTTAGCTGATACTCAGATGACATATTGTATCATATGTAGTCAGTTCAAATCTTGACAGCTGCAATGCGGGTGTTTAGGTCCTACGATCAGCTCTTTATACTAGAATAAGTTTGAGTTTATACACTTTAAAGGCACAAAGTCATAGGTCTCTCACATAAAAAAAATCGTTATGTAACCTGATTTACATTTATTGTGAAATTCCTTAAGATTGAAGCGGTAAGAATTTTTAGAGTCAGAGTAAGACATTTTGTATGTAAGCAATTAGATAAACTTTACATAATGCAAGCAATTTATAGAAAACCTTATAGGATTCGATTGTTTCAGAACCGACAAAATTTAGTGGATCCGGATCTCTGGCCCCCTTCTCGTGACCCCTTTCGCGACCGTCCGACACGTGACAGCAGGGAGAGGTTGTGAGGCTGGGTGGGGATGTGATACAAACTTTCATGTCATACTACATGGCAATTATTTAATTTTACTTTCGCTAACAGTTACTTTAGTAGGCCAATAACGTCCCTCACCGTTGTTATATTACAGTAATGCACAGTTCACTTCTTTGCTCTGAGGGGTTAATGTATACATGACCATGTATAAAGTAAGTTCTCACGATACTAAACTCTAGCGTTTATGCAGAGTCTGAGGAGGGACTTCACGATCTGATGTACGCAGTTTATTTTACACTTTGTGCAATAGACTGTTTCTGTGGCTCGAACTCGTGACCTCAAAGCCACAAAACGTCAAGTTTTACCATTTACTTCAAAGCGCGCTCTCTAGGCATTACTAGTATGTCATTTATGTTAGGACCATGTATGTCATCTCTATATTAGGATGGACAGATTCATGCATTAAACCATATAATGAAGATGTATAATGTAAAGGTCTGCATACTTTAAGCTCCAATTATATTTTTATAATACTAAACCATTAAAAGGATGATTATATTTCCATCTTTATCATTCACAACTCAAGATGTGAAATAGAAAAATATTTATAAATTATAGTTTGGTTTGTTATTTGCTTCAGTCATTTCAAAATGATAGCAGTTGTTTTAGTGAATTAACTTTCCTCTTTCAAATTACCGGAAGTTGAAAAATCATTTGTTTCTAATTTTCAAGTGTAACATTGTCATCTATAACCCTATCAAAAGTTAATATTATTTCATTGCTCACTATTCATAACATTCACGTTTTGAATCTCACTAAAAAAGCGTTCTTGGTGCACTAGGCTTTCGCGTTTGTGCAAGATCCAAAGAAGTTTCGAATCGCTTCGCGATCTGATGTACGCAGCTTTACCCTGTACTTCTTTGTGCAAGACCCTTTTCCAAGTCTCAAACTCATAACCTCAATATTATAAAACAACAACCTTACCAATTGCTATAAGGTCCGACCTCATTTGAAAGTCACTAAGTTTGTATAATAATAAGTTTATACATACAGTCAACTTTGACATGGTCCTTATATCTCTAGTATAACATTACTACAGTTCCACCAAATACAAAAGGCTCCTAAGTGAAACTATTGTTGCATTTTATTTTTGTTAACGTGATATAAGAGGCGTTATAGAGCATATTCTCAACTTCTTACCAATTTCACATTTATTTTTTCGTTGATGATTTGCTACTATTTGGAATTGGGAATGACACCCAAACAGGCGTTATTAAGCATATTCTCAACTTCTTTTGCAAAATTTCTGGACAAACTATAAGTATGAAGAAGTCAGAAGCATTCGTTTCCAAAATTATAGCTGCAAACTTTCAGTCGGCTGTTTTTACCAGACTGGGGATAAATATCACCAGTGATCTAGGTATTTACCTAGGTATGCCGCTAATCAATGGGCGATCTAGCAAGAAAGAATACGGATACATTGTGGATAAGGTACGTGACCGACTCGCCATGTGGCAAATAAAATTCCTGTCTCAAGCCGCCAGAATCATCCTCATAAGAAGTGTACTATCATCCATGCCCTATTATGCCATGCGCACGGTTCGGTTACCAGCTGGGATTTTGATGATATCGAAAAGATTATCAGACGGGTTTTCTGGGGGAGTCCCACGGAAAGAAAACTGGATTGGTTACCTTGGTCGCAAGTTTGTCTACCCAAGGATAGAGGAGGTTTGGGCATTAAAGCCTACGAGAAATGAACATTGCGATGTTGGCGAAACTAGGATGGCTAATATTGACACGTCCCGATGAACTGTGGGTACATGTCCTCTGAAGTAATATCGCGATCTCCTCTCAACTACACCTTGCCGCAACACTTCAGCATTATGGCGGCATATTAAATCCACTGTACCATTGATCATGTCCTGCATTGAAATGACAAATCCAAGCATAGATCCATCGGGTATGCCCGTCCTCAGATGGAATGCAACCACATCCGGTACTTTCACGGTGGCGAGCACATACGAGGTGTTGACAAACTCGGATAATTACCCACATGATCATAATTGGTCTCGCCTTTGGAGTTTGAAAAGGCCAGGCCGGCTAAATCTTTTACTTTGGCAGGGCTATCGAAATTTATTACCAACAGCGGGATTTCTATACAGCCGACATATTCAACAAGATGGAAAATGCAGCATTTGCAAACATCCTATGGAAGATACACTGCACGCACTATGAGACTATCAGTGGGCACGTGAAGTCTGGAAGCAATTGGCTCGAGATGTACTGGGGGACGGGGACGCCACCTGGCAGAATTTTTTTACACCACGAGACCACAACATTGGATCATGGATAACATACGCATGCACAGGAACCCCGAGAGACAAGCAGACTGGCGTTATGTGTTTCGAGAGACATTGTCAACTATCTGGTATTGGAGGAACCAACTGGTTCATGGGAATATTTCGTGCCTTCCTCCGTCTCGGACAGCATCAAAGGAAATTACCAGTCGTAGCTGTAAGCTAGAATTATCTCTTTTGAGCCTTGTATCTTCTGATGTAGCTGATGATGTAGACAATTGATTTAGATAGAACTGATTGATATGGTAGAAAGGACCAACCGTATAAATATGTACGCTTTTTCCTTCGACCAAGGTTTTGTCCACAAGGGTGGTTTCCTTTGGCAAGGTTTTAATGCGGTATATATACGTTTGGTCCTTGCCCCCCACCCGTTTGTATACGTTTTACAAACTAATGAACTAAAGTTCCTTTTTTCCAAAAAAAAAAAACGTGATATAAGAGCAATTCTTTTAATTTAATTTTTCCTTACATTTTAGGAAAGATAGATTGCGTTATTTTGCATTTCAAATTGTTACGTCTTAAAGTTATCCACGAAACATCATATTCATGACATTTACACTGTTGATAGGGATTTAACATGTTTTAACAACATAATCTTTTTCCTTTTTACTCATTAATTATATGACATCTATCACATTTATATTGTTTTAGAACTGAATTATTTTTAGAAAGTGACATATCATCATAAACACAATTCTTAGTTGAAAAATCTAGACCAGATCCTTGTGCTTGTGCTTGTATATGTATATATGCATATAGTTACGTACATCCGACCTTCCATACCCCTCATAGGCAGGAGCCTCTCAGACAATGAAGTAATGTTGTTGTTGTTGTACATAGTACTTATCAAACATATACAGTAGAGCACAGTTTGCATGTCGCCATGTGTTTTCGGTGCACTAAACTCCTACGTTTCCGTAGGATCCAGGAGAGGCCGGACCACTTCCCGTTATGAGAACCAAACAAAGTTGACGAGGAAAAAAAATATGTTTTGGATATAGATCAGTTGATAATCGGGTTGATACATTGTAACCGAAAGAAATAACGCACGCTTGATGCTTCGATTATATAAAATTAAAATTCTTATGTTTTGGTAAGAGTATGGGGCTTTTTGGAGAGCTGCTGTAGTTGATTTGGTGAATTGGGTTAGACTTTTGATGATTTTGCAGGCCTATTTTAGTTGGTAGTAACTGAACACTTTTTAGATTTTAATTACAAACATGCCATGTTTCTTACATTCTAAAACCGACCACAATCAATTCTTTCTTGTTCTTCACAAAAAAGCAATCATTTAATTAATGTCAACAAACTACACACACTCTTTTTGATTACTTTTTGTACATTTTTTTCACGCATAGGGAAGATAAGCTTGCGGGCAAAAGGCCAAATCGTTGGTCCTGGGACCTATCGTTATAGTCCCAAAGAACACTGTAGAGGATGTAAATCAGGAGTTCAACGGCTTTCTAGGTTGTTAAGGTCTTACACAAAAAGTCTACACAAAGTGTCCACTGCAAACTGAGACTTTGACCCAGCAACAGTAAAACATCCACACTTTGCGTGTCACAAATCAATTTGAAATGGTTATTGTTCTCTAATTCAAGCAAAATTTAATGACACTAAGGTGGCGTTTGGTTAACACTTGGGAATCGGAATTAGATACGGAATGGGTATGATAGGGAATGAGTTTGGAGGATATGAGTTTGGGGTTAAAAGTGATAGTTGTTTGGTATTAAAATGAGAATGGGAATAGTGACCGGTCGGAGTAGTGGTCGCCGGCGGCGGCGGAGGCGGGCCGGCGGTGGACGGCGGCCGGCGACGGCGGCCGGCGTCGTTGACCGGCGTTGATCGGCGGCTCCCCATTCCCCCATTTCCACATTTTGATAGATAGGGGGCCTAGTATATCAAAAAACGATATCTATTTCCAAATAGTTGGATATCAAAATGAAATCCATTCCCCCATTTACCCCAAACAAACAGCCGGAATGGGTTTGGATTCCTCAAAACTCATTCCCTCATTCCCATATCCCCCAACCAAACGCCAGCTAATACTAGTAGTACTCAAAAGGTGGTTTGAACCATGATGGAATAGACATTGGTACTAGAGAATTTTTACTCTTTTCTGATTTGAAATAATAATCTTACGTGACCAATACATACTGATTAAAATTTTTAAATAGCATAACATAAATACTAGATAACAAGACTAATTAAATTTCATAATTAATGTTCTTTCTTTTCGTTATTTAGAATAAAACTGTATCAACAATTATAATAGAGGTGAATATGAAAAAGAATAAAGGTCAGGTGCTCTGTTAGAGTTCTAACAACTAACAGAGAAATACTAAATTATTATCTCAGTTCTGTGGATTGTTTTAGAAATACATAAAGGAAAAAAGAGGCTAATCAAACTAGTCAGTGGTTACTAAAATAGTTTGGTCGGTTCGAGTTATAAAACATAAAAGTAATCTTAGAAAAAGAAAAATATTATTCCTGAAGAAATATAAGAAAAAAGTAGCAAATTTGTTTATTATTTTCCTGAAATAACGAATAGTTTTTTCTTTTTAAAAAACGGCGAACAATTTAAAATAAAACTGTATGTAAAGTTCCAAAGAACATTTGATTTTAGAATATCGAGCATTTGTTTCTTTGTGGATGTGAAGCCACAAAGTATATTTCTTTTACAAGCATATAATGATTGTTTACTTACGCGTCCACGCTAAGAGAGTGAGCGATGAAGAAAAACAACATAATATCTGTGATTGCCCGAGCATCATACAAGTGGAAGTGATAAGAGCATTTAGGAAGATGCAAAGAGCTAAAACAATTGGTCTGGATAACATACCCATTGAAGCGTGAAAGTATTTGAGAGAGGAACGAGTTCCATAACTAACTACTCTCTGTTCAACCTTATTTTAATAACAGGAAAATGACAGATGAGTAGAGAAGGAGTGTCGTGGTTTCCCCTATATAAAAACAAATGAGACACACAATGTTTTGGGAATTACAGGGGATTAAGTTGCTAAGCCATACTATGAAGTTATAGGAGAGATTAATTGACACTGGAATTAGGGGAGAAACTCAAGTTACGGTGAACCAATTTAGTTTCATGCTAGGACGATCAACTACGGAAGCAATACACATCCTAAGAAGATTGATAGAGAAGTATGGGGAGAAGAAGCGTGATCTACATATGGTTTTCATCAATCATGAAAATCATATAATAGTGTGTCACGTAGCCTGATCTGGGATAGTCTGGATGCAAGAGGGGTTCCTATGAAGTATAAAGACATAATTAGATATATGTATGCTAGGATGAAAAAAACCGTTTCTACGACTGTGGGAAATACGAACTTCTTCTCAGTAGAGGTACGCCTCCATCAAGGGCCTGTGTTGAGCCTATTTCTTTTTGCAGTTGTCCTTGACGAGTTGTCAAAGCCGATTCAGGAGTCTGTTCCGTGTGTATGCTTTTTGCTGACGATATTATATTAATCGCAGAGAGTAGACATACCTTGAGTATGAAACTAGAGCAACGGAGATGTGTTTTAGGAAGAAAAGACCTAAGGATTAGTTGTTCTAAAACCGAGTATCTGCACTACGTCTTTAGCGGTGCAGCTGACGGTGAAAATAGTCAGCTCACCATCGAGGGTCAAGTGGTACCATAGGTAAGTAAGTTTAAGTATTTAGGATCATCTGTACAGCAAGATGGGGACATAGATAGTGATGTAGCACACCGAGTTCAAGCAGACTGGTGTAGAAGTAGGACGACTTTAGGGGTGTTGTGTGACAAGAATTTTCCAACTAAATTAATAGAAAAATTTTATAGGGTGGCAGTGCAGCCATCAATGCTATATGGAACAGACTGCTGAGCCATCAAGAGGCTACAATCACAAAAGATGGAAACGGTAAAGATGATGATGAGGTAGATGTGTGGGCATACAAGACTAGACCTGACCAGAAATAAGGTATTTCAGAAAATGTTAGGGGTGGCTAGTATACCAGATAAGATAAGGGAAGGGAGACTGAGATAGTTTGGGCATGTCAAGAGGAGACAGACAACAGCGTCTGTCAGAGCAGTTGAAAGCTTATTGTAGAGGAAAAGATGAGTAAAGGCAAGCTTAAACTGACTTGGGATGAGCGAATAAGGCATGACCTACAAGATTTGCACCTTTCGAAGAACACGATTTAAGATAGGAATTCATGGAGGCAGATGATTAAGGTTAACGAGGTTGTAAACAGGATATACTGGCACCTTAGAGTATATATAGGGTTTACATACTATCTACACTTTAGGTTGACTTTGCACTTTTTTGTTTTTGTTTTGTCTTTATCTTGTATTATTTGTGCATATACACGTTTATGGTTATTTTAATATCGAAAGCTTTCTATTTGTATTTACTGAATGCCTTTACTAACAAACTAGAGCACCATATCCATATTATTGTGTCGTTTATGTAGGTACACATAGATCCGGGGGTCTCACTGGAAGCAAACTCTCTATCTCTTGGGATGGAGGTATTGTTTTACTGCCTCTCACTCTCTCTAGACCCTAGCAATAGCTTTTGCTCTCGTTGTGATATCTGGGTATGATTGATTGATTGATGGTAAAGAATAAACTAGTACAAAATGAGAAATATTTTACATACATAAAAGTTTGAACCCAGCATGGATGTGCACCATTTGGTCTTTATGCCTTATTTCTAACTGTTTGACTTATGTATCAACTTAAACGATTTTAATTAGACCTCGTTGCGCTGTAATGAGAAATAGTTAAAGTGTTTGTTAATACATAGTTCAATTAGTATTCGGAATGAGACATTATAGTAGAATTGAAACAGTTCATGTACAATGTGAGTGTTTTACTGCTGTCTGAGCGAGTACTGATGAAAGACCATATTATTCACCGCCTCAATTGTACAATGGGTTGCTGACCTAGTTTACATTAGACACTTTATGCAGAATCTGTTAGAAAAGCCTTAGCATCCTAAGAGTCCGGTGGACTTTTAATTTGTTCTTCCACTAGGTTTTTGGACTTAGAACAGTAGAGATATGTGAAACCAATCATTTAGCCTTTATTGTAGCAGAGATATGAACAGTAGAGATATGTAAATGGAATTATATTATAAAAACTTCACTAAAATTATTATTTCTGCACTTTGGGTGGAAAGGGTTTTACACAATATGGTGAAACAAATAATAATGATGGGCATATCAACACTGTTCTGAATAAATATTCATTCTTAATTTCCAGTTTTGCAGTGCACAATCTCATTATTTAGCTCATAGCGTCGGCAGCGTCATCTGGTTCTATTTATTTATTTTTTTGACAACTATCTGGTTCTATTGGGTGAAGAAAATTTCTTTTATCCTGAGCTAATTATATTAAATGTTAATGTCTTATTAGTGAAAAAAGAAATTCATTTAAACGAATAAGCATTTACGCACATAAGTTTAAAATTTCCTTTATCCTTAGCTAATAATATTAAATGTCAATGTCGTATTAGTAAAAAAATATCATTTAAATGTATAATCATTTACGCACATAAGTTCAATTCATCATCATATCAGATACATCAAACACACTATAAAAGTTAGTAAATAAACTAGTTATATAATCGTGTAAAGTAAAGCGATAAACTTTAAAAAAAACACACACACGATTGGTAACGTAATTCGGTGCAAATTGACCTACGTCTATTATTTGAATAAAAATGACTAAATACAATCTCAATAGGAAAACACTCAAGAAGGCAAACTCCTCCATATGTCTATCCCTTCACCGCAAAAGCCCTCATAGCACTCCTCACCACGCAACACGTAGCAACAGAGGGTGGTAAAGCTAGATGAGCTCATCACCACTGTTGCCACATGTCGCACGGTGAGGAGTGCGATGAGGACTTTTGCGGTGAGGAGATCCTAACTCCTCTACTGCCACATCATTTTCATCTGATAGAAGATACTTTTACAAGATCCAGCGTCTACTTTATGTTTCTAATGTACTAGGCTCCTGCATTTGTACAAAGTCTTGCATTTGTACAAAGTCTGAGAAGAGATCGTATTACTTCATGATCTAATTTACGCAGCCTTACCATGTATCTTTTCATGCAAAAGGTTGTTTCCGTAGCTTGAACTCGTGACCTCAAGGTCACAAAACAACAACTTACTAGTTACTCTAGGGCCCGGCCTCTAAGATTAGCTGGTCCTATCAACTTTAATCAAAGAACTACATTTTCATATCTACTCAGTAAATATTGATAACCTTCACCAATCGAGTTTTTGCTTTGGGTAAGATAATCCTCAAAATGGCCAAATCTTCATGCCTCAGCAATAGCCTTATATATCCTTAGTAATTGACTAGAATCACTGTCAATTATTAATCCCTTAAATTCCTCATATTATTTCAAATCATATAATACACATCTCGAATGATTAGATAATCCTATCACCTCACAAGATAAACCAATAAGGATTTAAATATTCCCCCTATAATATCCTTAATCACAACACTAACACACACATACCCATAGAACTGAAAGTTTTTATTGACTAAACATGCTACTGTAGAGTTTTGCCTTGAGAAGGATCCAAACTCTGGAAAAGAAACAAATTATACATCATATTATTTGGAGTGACAAATGATTACAGAAGAAACCATTATTTAGTCGAAATAAAACTACTATTTCGATCATAAAATCCTGAAGTATGAAAACTGCTAGTAAGTAAAGTAGGTAAAACATGTCGTGCTTCGTGTTTTTCGTATTCGAGTATCAAAATACCTGACTCATACCTTACCCGTTTGCTTCGCGCGTACGGAAGTAGATACTGAAACCTGTATATGTCAGTTTTCGTGTCGTGTATCAGGTATACCCAATATCGAAAGCCTATTCTTTGTATTTCTTGAATTTTCTCACTAACACACTAGCACATCATATCTCTATTATTATGTCATTTATGCAGGTACATATAGAGCCGGGGGTCTCACTGGAAGCAGACTCTCTATCCCTTGGGACAGAGGTATTGTCTGTCTACCACTTACTCTCCCCAGACCCTAATAATATCTTTTGCTATCGTTGGGATATACTGGGTACGGATGATGATGATGATGATGATGATGATGTATCAGACATACCCACAAACTTGACAAGTACAAATATTTCACGTCGTGTACGGGTCATTTCGTGTATTTTTTAGGTATACGATTTTTACCCATGATGTGTCGTAATATTTTATGAAGAACATTGCTATAACCAGAAGAACAATAATGTTTTACCAGATGAAATTATAACATAAAACTATAAGAGAAATAGTTTTAACCTATAATCAGCAATCTGATTCATAAGAAAAATATAGAAAATGAAAAATAACAATCCATCATTTAACAAAAGAAATACACAAAAAGGGT
>AP025071.1:27719075-27758605 GCA_036186865.1 Eustoma russellianum | reverse complement strand
GTGTTGCTATGACACTTGTCATAGCACTCAGTCCATGAGCTTCCGTTATTGGGTACCTGGATATTTAAGGTTTTAGCTCCGGGGAATATCTTCGGGGAGGTACTCATCTGTTTCCCCTGGGTGGTAGAACTCGTGTCTGTATGTTATGGTCAGTTTCATGTATTTCTAAATCTGTTATGGGATCAGGGACATCAGTAGGAATGTTAATACTTACCTTAGGGACATTTACTGAAGGAGACACAGGAGTGGTAACTGACGTTCTAGATATCCTACAAGCTGAAAGCATGTCTTCTCGGTATGTTTTCTTCATTCTGCAGTGTGTACAATCTAAGCTTCGATTTATCCTCCTTCTCCCCACACCCGCGTGATGATGCCATTGAGCGTGGTGGTGTTGTATTCCTCCGGTCATTCCCTGGGTTTTTAGACCTGCTCCGATCCCCGATGATGACTCCAAGTCTGAGGGAATGCCTCTTAATATCCCAATCCGAGACTCCTCTCATTGGATTGCCCCCATACGCCACTTCATCCACCGCGGGAAGTGGCTCTCTTTTCAGGATGTCCCTCTTAACATTCTCAAACTTATCATCCACGGCTGTCAATAGCTGAAACAAACGTCATTCCTATATTTTTTTTGTTGTAGATGGCGATATCCGCAGGGTTCTTCATAGGATTTGGATCCCTACCATCTATTGTCATCCACACCCCTTGTAACTTGTTCCAGCAATCCTCCAGGTTTCCTCCATTCTGCCGGATAGTGTTGGCTTTTCTATGAAGGTCAAAAACTTGAAGTGCGACCCCCTGCCCCGTATGTAATTGCTAGTCCAATCCCAGAGGGTTTTTGCCGTTGGGTATTATGACATGTTATTCACCAATCGTGGTTTGATATTCTGTATTAGCCAAGTAAATACCAAGTGGTCATGTAGTTCCCACTGGGTATAACTTGGATCAGTTGCCTGCGGTGGTGAGGGGTTTCCAGTGATGTGCTGAGTTTTGCCTCTTCTGTCGATTGCCTTCTTGATGAGGGTGGACCAGAGAGGGTAATTGTCCCCATTGAACTTGAATCCTAGGGACATGTCCTTTGAGCTGATAGTTGTGGTGCCAAGGGAGTTTTTTTAATAGGTTGACTAGTTGAATCGCCAACTCATCTCCCTTAGTCCCCGATGTGCCGCGTCAGTCATGATTTTGTTTCTGGGTTTTTTTTGGTCGAATGGGTCAAGAGAGGATTTTGGACAGTGATGAACAATCTGAGTCTATTTCTCCTGTGAACAGTGATGATAGTGTCTTGAGTTTACAATATTCAGATCACACCTTGATCAGAGGAAGGAAAAAGACGGACAATGATGAAATTGTTTTTTCTGAGTCCCACGAATCAAGCAATCACTGCTCTGATACCATGTTAGAAAAGAGTTGTGAATGAAAAAACTTTTTCTTCATTGATTCAAACACTCTTCGTTACATACGATTTATAGACATCTCATACTATCTGTGGAATATGATTTTGATTTGATTGTGATATGGAATTGACCCTTAAATCAACAAACTCTATCTATTTATACGTTTTTAATTTTTGAAATAATTTGAGAATCTTATCAGAATATGCCTTGTTTTTTTTGTCATATTCCTCATAATAGTGCAAGAAAATCTATAACACTAGGGTTTGACTTCTGATGCCATTTATAATTAAATATGGTACTATAATGCCGTTTGGTATCGCATGAATTTTTGAGAAGATAATTAAAAAAATATTGAGGAAGAACGCGTAAATTAGTCCCCTTCGATCTATTTTTGAATCATTGCTTGCATGGGTAGGCTTTTCTCTGAAAAAGAAAGACGTGATCAGAAAAAAAAAAACATGCAGAAGTTCATGTCACAATTAAACTATATCAAAGAAGAAAAGAAACGCTCATCTGAAATTAGAAATCAGCACTCATCAGGATTTTACATTACCTCTTTCCTTGCCAAAAGAAAAGAAGTCATTGTCCTTTCCTAGTGTAACAAGTGATGCTTAAGTTGATGAATTTAAAAAGGTGTTCCTGATCCACTAGTCTTCCGCGTTAAGTTGATAAATCTGCAGATAAAAAAAATAGTTGGAAGTCGTTGAAAATCTCAATACGAATAAATGAGCTTCAATTAACAAGAAGACTCAACGCTCACGACTGTGATACGTTATTCATTCTAGAAGAGGTTACTAAACTCTCATTGCAACTTTAATCAATCATTCATCATATATCCATCAATTTGATAAAATTAATAAAGAACATCCAATACCAAATATTAAAAATAGTTATCAGCTCAAATAATCAAAGAACTTCAATCGATCGATGTCTTTGTGCTCCAGGTTTTCAACAAAGCTACTTCGATCGATCTATGTATCGATCGAAGTCACATCGATCAATCTAAGTGACCGATCTATCTTGGACAATATAATTCAACTTTTCATTCAAGGTACATCGATCAATCCAATTGACCGATCTATCTTGGACAATATAATTCAACTTTGCACTCAAGGTACATCGATCAATCCAAGTGACCCGATTTATCTTGGACAATATACTTCAACTATGCACTCAAGGTACATCGATTGATCGAAGTCATCGATCTATGTGACATCGATCGATCGATTGTTTCAAGCCACATGGATCTATCCAACTGAGACATGGATCGATCCATGTCATGTGTCAATCTATTCTTGTTTATTTAAATCTCAATCCACATTCATTCTTCTTTCCATTACCTTTACAAACTATTATAACACAAATACTTTAAGCTATAAATTCAAAATCAATGCTGAAATAAAGGAATCCTTGAACATAAAATAATATCCTGCAACCCGTGCTTAATCACATTTGGCTGCATTAGTCATCACCATTCAAAGTAGGGGTGTCAAACATGTCGTGTATCGTGTTTCGTATTTCGTGTCTCAAAGTGTCATACTCATACCTTACCCGTTTGCTTCGCGTGTATGGATGTAGATAACCAAACCCGTACATGTCAGATTTCGTGTCGTGTATCGGGTATACCCACAAACTTGACAAGTACAAATATTTTAAGTCGTTTATGGGTCAATTCATATATTGTTCAGGTATTTTCAGGCTTCGTGTATTTTTTAGATTTCATATACTTAAACGACTAATATTACAATGTATGAAACAACAATAAGTACAGAACCAAAGTTTAAAGATTAAAAATGTCATACACCATGAAATTGAATCACATCTTCATAGTCACGTAAATGCAAACAAACCGTGATAACCATTAGCCGATACCACATGAAGAAGAACACTCACCTTTCAGTAGATCTAGCGGCGGACGGGCGGAGATTAGAGAAGAAAAGAGATAGAGATGGGACTGACTGGTGCTTGGCTGGTTGCGGGTGGCGGGGCATTTGGGCGGTAGATCGGAGAACTGGAGAAGAGAAGGTGAGAAGGGGGACTGGGGGAGAAATCAGAAATGGGAAATTTGAAAATATGGGAAACCGAATAAGCCATTATAGGGTTACTTAGTTTTTAGTTTTTAGAGCAATAGCCTATTTTTTTTTTTTGAAAAATTTATTTTTTATTTTATTAATTATAATTTCGGGTATTTCGGGTATAAACGGGTACCCGTGGGTATACCCGGATACGATCAGCCCTTGGCGGGTATCTTTCAGGTGTTACCCGATTTGTACGCGAAACCCGTTAAGGTCATATCCATACCCATAAAAGTTCGTGTTAGGTTCGGGTGGTGTCTGAAATTGCCAACTTTAATTCAAAGACGCAATCCCAACTCGCACCGTCTCCACAAATCTCCACGTCAGCACGAGGACTTTCTTCACATTTCGAATCTAAAACATTCTGCAAACACATGAGAGCTAAAAATAGCTTAATATACAGTTTCATATATCACATAAGTTTTTTTTAAAAACTGGCCCCCAGGGACATAGTCCAGTGGTAAGTGGCTAAGGTGATTGGGGCTAGAACCCCGACATTCCGAGTTCGAGTCCGTGTGGAGACAATCATTGTTGAAATATTACAAGGGTTGCCTCTGGGCTGGCTGAGTCTCGTGTGTCCTCTCCCTTTGCAGGGCTGCCAGTAGAGCACATCCCTCGATTTACATCACACCTGGCTAAGGGACCTCTGGTACAGGTGGGGGAGAACCCACTCCCTCATCAAAGTTTTTTAAAAACTGGTTAGGAGACATATGTTATAAGATCATAAAAACAAGAATAATGCAATAAATACACGAGTTTATAAACGTGTAAATAGTTATTAGCACCAGTTTTGGCCGAACCAACGAGTCAACTAGGATTATTGCATTAAACTCCACCCTTACAAGCGAGCACTAAATGCGATTGTCCGAAAAATTCCGTATTAGAAGCACTGAGACCAATGACTAGCCGTTTCCCTGAGAAGATATAATGCTAATCCTCTTAGTAGCTGAAAAATTGACACTTTTGTGTCAACAAGCGTTTATACCCTTTTGATAATGTCAAAGTTTGTTCGATCTCGTATCCTGCAATCACCCTAGAAAGGGGTAGCTATTAATTCTCAAACCCAAAAGAAGGGGATAGGATCCCCTCACCGCAAGCACACGTGGCAGCAAGAGGAGGTGATTAGGCTAGATACAAGTGTCCCTCATCTAGCCTTACCACCCTCCTTCGCTGCCACGTGTCGCGTGGTCACAAATGAGGTGAGGAAAGGGAGGTGAGAATATCTCAACCCTAAAAGAAGAAAAGTGCGACAGGCAAATAATAATAGATGGGTAAAAGCACGCAATCAGAATTAGAAAAAGGCAACTTAACCAACAGTAAAAAGTTACAAAAGCACCAAAAACCAATAATATATATCCAGTGTAAGTAAAGGCAATAGCAAGAATAACTAGGGAATCTTTCTCACCTGTTTTCTTGTAGATTGGAAATTTTTGGGCCAAAATGTCAAATTCTTCGCTCTGGGCTTCCACCGTCACAGTCTCAAGGAACATTGTGGAGGATGCAAATAAGTAGTTCAGCGGCTTCCTAGATTGGTGAGGTCCTACATAAGGTGTTCACTGCAAACTGCGCCTTTAGTCCTGCAGCAGTGAAACACTCACACCGTGCATGTTCCTGGAATCGAACCTTGTACCTCTTGAAACAAATCCAATCCGAGTATCAACTTAGCTATGCACTGAGGGCATAGATTGAAAATTCTTACATTTGGCTAGGGCTTAGTCCCATTTTGGCGTTTTGTTGGAGCAAAAGGTGAAATTCCTCACCCGGAGGCCCCCACTGCCCCAGTCCCAAGGAGCATCATGGAGGATGTAAATCAGGAGCCCAGCGGCCTCTTAGGTTGGGTGAGGACTTATGCAGTGACCCACACAAGGTGCCCTCTGCAAACTAGGTCTTCGGCCTAGTAGCAGAAGAGCACCCACATTATACGTGTCCCTGGATTCGAATTTCTAACTTCTTAGAGCAAATCTAAATCTGTGTACCAACTGGACTATGCCCTAATAGCCATTTTGGCGTTTTCTATGTTTACTAGAACATATTCGGTTATTTATCTTACGTCCATATAAAAAGCTTTTATCCGGACAAGCGAGTTTTGCCATAAAAATAAACTGAAAACTTCTGCTAACAAAGATTGGTCTAACATGTATAAGAATTTTTTTAACAAGAATTTTATCATGGTAAAGTTGTATGGTTTTTTGTTGCTGCTTTCCTCGGAGCACTAATTCAATAATATTTCACATATGGGAGATTTCTGCAAATTGATTTTTTTCTTTTCTGCTTTGCTAAAAATTGCGAGCTCACTATGGACAGAGTAACGGTGTAATAAGGATACTGAACTTCAGCATCCACTGTCATTTCTTTGTTTATTTTTGTTTTTTATGAACGTTTCCTTTCCCTTTTTCTTAATATATTTTGGTCATTTTTTCGTATTTATGTTTTATTTTAAGTAGCTTTATGAAAAATATATAACAACATAACCAAAATATGCAAGAAAAGCAAGAACACATA
This sequence comes from Eustoma russellianum, assembly GCA_036186865.1. NCBI lineage: Eukaryota > Viridiplantae > Streptophyta > Magnoliopsida > Gentianales > Gentianaceae > Eustoma > Eustoma russellianum. The sequence goes on along the minus strand of AP025071.1, from coordinate 27,752,634 downwards.
ATAGATAGAGTAAATAAAACTAAAACTAACATACAAATGACGAAAATAAGCAATTGGACAAGAAGGTGGGAGGTGGCCCTTATGCTGCATTTGAAATGGCATTCTTCAATTGTTTCCATGAAAACGAGCATTGGCAAGGTGTTGGAAAAGTACGTTAAAGTACCTTTCCGTGTGCTCCAAACTTATATAGAACGCGTATGAGGTCATTCGGGAGATTGATATGAAACGTATAAAGCTGGAAAAGCCTCTGTTGGACATCGATCTCTCACTTCGATCGATCGATGTACGTCGATCGATCGATGTTAGAGATCGACATGGATCTGAGGCTTGTTGAAGTTTACTGTCCGACTTCGATCGATCACATCGATCGATCGATGTGATCAATCGATGTAGGACAGTAAAGAAAGTGAAGTCTCTGTCCGACTTCGATCGATCACATCAATCGATCGAAGTGACATCGATCGATCGATGTGATCGATCGATGTGTCAACGGACAGAACTTTTCACCAGGAATTGCAGCTTTTGGTCCAAGAATCATCTCTTTTCGCCTATGAACGGTAATCAACTGCTCTTGGAAGTTAAAATGAGGCTGAGACTTGTTTCAAAAGATGTTTTTAAACACTCCCAAGGTCTATATATAGTGGATCTTACTACTTTCAATGTATTCAATTCACTTTTGCAAAACTAAGAGAATTCTCAGCACTTGTTTGATCTTCTTCTTCTCTTTCTCTACCTTCAACAAGCAAGTTCAGTCTTTCTCCTCTAGAGCAAAGGGAAGAAAGGCAGCCATTATATCCTGTGAAGCATTTGCTTGAAGACTACCTTGCTCTTTGGTAGGAGCAAAATTGCTTTAAGGACAGTGACTAGTTTGTCACGTCTCGGCTTGGTTTTCTGTGATTTCCATATTCTCGTTTCTTATTTTCCAACAATCTTAAAGAAATTTTAAAGCAATTTTGAGAATATGGCAACTAGACAAGCACCAGTTCCCGATATGTCAAAGATGGAGCCATTTGATGGCAAGTTCTTCAAGCGTTGGGCAGCAAAGGTGATGTTCTTCTTGGGGATGATTTCTGTTTCGTTTGTGCTTTCCAAAGACAGGCCAACAGATGGAACAGAAGGCAATAAGTATGATGCTGACAATACTAGAGGACACATTCTGCACTTTCTCTCCAACTCTCTATTTGACATTTATGTCAAATTTACGTCAGCAAAGGATATTTGGGCAGTACTTCAGAACAAATATGGTTCTGAAGATGTTGGCAAAAGAAAGTATGTGATCAGCGAGTTTCTGAAATTTCAAATGGTGGACCACATACCGATCAATGATCAGATTCACCAATATCAACAATTGGTGGATAACATGGAGCAAGAAGGCATCAAAGTTGATGAAACTTTTCAAGCAGCCTCCTTGTTGGAAAAGCTACCTTCTTCTTGGAGCAAATACAAGAAGAGAGGTAAGCATGATGATGCCAAGTTGACCTTGGATGAAGTCATCAAGCACGTTCGCATTGAGGAGAATAATCGGCTTGATGACAATAGACGTGATGAAAGGAGCTCTCAAGCCAACGTGGTGGAGCACAAACCCAAGAGACAAAAGACTCAACACAATGGCAAAGGTAAGACATTTGTGCAGGGACAAGGACAGAAGAAGATGAAAGGCGCATGCTGGGTGTGCGGAAAGCTGGGACATAGAGCAGCCAAGTGCAACCAGCGGAAAGGCCAGCCTAGCAATCAAGCACATATTGTGGAGTCTACAAAAACAAATGACGAAGTCATTGCTGCAGTCGTCTTATCCGAGGTAAATCTTGTCGGTGGTGCTTCGGAATGGGTGGTAGACACAGGGGCTACCAAACACATTGCAACCAGTAAAGATCTATTTTTTGAATATCAAGAAATAGATGATGGTGAGCAAGTCTTCTTGGGAGATGCACATGGTATCAAGGTTCTTGGTAAGGGAAAGGTGCTCCTCAAGTTGACTTCTGGCAAGAGACTGGAGTTGAACAATGTGTTGCATGTTCCTGCGATGCATAGGAACTTGATTTCTGGAGTACTACTGAACAAGGCTAACATTAAACTTGTTCTTGAGTCTGATAAGCTTATACTTTCTAGGAATGGGGAGTTTGTCAGGAAAGGTTACTGCTCCGGGGGCTTACTTGTATTAGATGCAGTATGTATTATGAATAATAAGAATGCATCTAGTTCTGCTTACGTTGTTGACTCTTTTGATATTTGGCATGCAAGGTTAGGACATGTTAACAAAGATGCATTAAAAAGACTAAAGTTCACCAACCTAATCTCCTATGTACGTGAAGATGACTTTGGAAAGTGTGAGTTTTGTGTAGAAGCAAAACATCACAAGAAGTCATTTAAGTCTGTTGAAAGAACAACAGATAAGTTGGAACTCATACATAGTGATCTTGGTGACTTTAGATGTTATACAAGTAAAGATGGTAAAAAGTATTACATAACTTTTATTGATGACTTCTCTAGATATACTAGAGTTTACTTGTTAGCACATAAAGACGAATCTGAGAGCATGTTCATCAGGTATAAAAATGAGTTTGAAAATCAATTAGATAGAAAGATTAAAAGGTTGAGGACAGATAGGGGTGGTGAGTATAATGTATTATCTTTACAAAGGTTTTGTGAAGATAATGGAATTATACATGAGTTCACACCACCCTACACACCTCCATCTAACGGAGTCGCTGAAAGAAAAAATAGAACGCTTAAGGAAATGATGAATGCCATGCTAATAAGTTCAGGTTTGCCTAACAATATGTGGGGAGAGGCAATCCTTTCGGCATGTCATATCTTGAATAGAGTCCCACATAAGAAGACCAATAAAACTCCTTATGAACTTTGGAGAGGTTATGCACCTAAATTGAATTACTTCAAGGTGTGGGGGTGTTTAGCCAAGGTTGGTATACTAGAGTTCAAAAGAAGTAAAATTGGTCCTAAAACTAATGACTGTGTTTTCATAGGATATGCTCAAAATAGTGCTGCATATAGATTCATGTTAATTGATAATGGTTCTATCATTGAATCTAAGAATGCTGAGTTTTTTGAGCATATTTTCCCTATGAAGAAAGAGTCAGTAGTCAGTCCTGAATTTGAAAAAGGTGAGTCTAGCAAAATGTCTAGTAATGATACTTCACCTAGAAGAAGTAAGAGGAAAAGAGTAGAAAAGTCATTTGGAAATGACTTTGTCACTGCATTCATTTTAGAAAATAACCCTACTACATATCAAGAAGCGATAATGTCTATAGACTCTAAGTTTTGGAAAGAAGCTATCAATAGCGAACTTGAGTCTATACTTAGCAACAATAATTGGGAACTCGTAGACTTGCCTAGAGGTTGTAAACCTATCAGTTGCAAGTGGATCTTTAGAAAGAAACTAAAGGCGGACGGAACAATTGATAAGTTTAAAGCTAGGCTTGTGGCTAAAGGGTTTACCCAACAGGAAGGAATAGATTTCTTTGATACATATTCACCTGTTGCTAGGATTACATCTATTAGAGTATTAATAGCGTTAGCTTCCATTTATAAGTTGGTTGTACATCAAATGGATGTTAAAACAGCATTTTTAAATGGAGATTTAGAAGAAGAAATTTACATGAAGCAACCCAAAGGGATGATAGCTAAAGGACAAGAGCATAAGGTTTGTAGGTTGAAGAAGTCTTTATATAGTTTAAAACAAGCACCTAAGCAATGGCATGAGAAATTTGATAATGCTATGTTGTCTAATGGTTATGTTGTAAATGAAAGTGATAGATGCATTTATAGTAAATTTGATAATCTTGATGGTGTTATTGTTTGTTTATATGTTGATGACTTGTTAATCTTTGGTACAAGTTTTGATGTTGTAAATGGTACTAAAGTGTTTTTATCATCTGTTTTTGAGATGAAAGATATGGGAAAAGCAGATTTAATCCTTGGTCTTAGATTGATAGAAAAATGTGGGGGTTATATGCTTTCTCAATCACATTATGTTGAAAAGATTTTGAGAAAATTTAACCATTTTGATGTCAAACTGGTTAGTACTCCATATGATGCGTCTATAAGGTTGGAAAAGAATAAACATGGTGGTGTTTCACAATGTGAGTATGCTAAGATTATTGGTAGCGCTATGTATCTCATGAATTGTACTAGGCCAGATATTGCATACTCAGTTAATCGTTTGGCTAGATATACTCATAGTCCAAGTAAAGAGCATTGGGATGCTTTGAAACGACTATTAAGATATCTAAGGGGTACTATGGACTTAGGACTTACCTTTACCGGTAGTCCTGCAGTTCTAGAAGGTTATTGTGACGCTAACTGGGTCACAGATAACGACGAAATAAATTCCACCAGTGGGTATGTGTTTACTTTGGGTGGTGGTGCCATTTCATGGAAATCCTCTAAACAAACTTGTAAAGCTAAATCAACAATGGAATCTGAATTTGTTGCTTTAGAACTTGCTTGTTCAGAGGCAGAATGGTTAAGGAATTTACTAGTTGATATTCCTTTGTGGACTAAGCCTATGCCGTCTGTTTTTGTTCATTGTGACTCACAGGTAGCTATTGCTCGAGCGAGGAACAAAATATATAATGGAAAGAGCCGACATATCCACTTGAGGCACAATATTGTGCGTGACTTGATTAGTTCTGGGGTGGTTAACTTGGAATACATAAAAACCGAGTTGAACCTGGCGGATCCCTAAACTAAAGGGTTGAACCAGAAAATGGTTCTTAAAACATCGAGAGGAATGAGACTTGTTCCGTTGGATGTGAATTCTCTATTACAGGAACCCAACTCACTATTAGTAGAGATCCTACAAACGGAGTTCAATGTGGTAAGAACACGTTATAGAAGAATTCTATAAAGTACTATTGTGTTTGTCCTTTCCTATGTTGATTACCATTCATAGGCGAAGAGAGATGATTCTTGGACCAAAAGCTGCAATTGCTGGTGAAAAGTTCTGTCCGTTGACACATCGATCGATGTCACTTCGATCGATCGATGTGATCGATCGAAGTCGGACAGTAAACTTCAGCAAGCCTCAGATCCATGTCGATCTCTAACGTCGATCGATCGACATACATCGATCGATCGAAGTGAGAGATCGATGTCCAACAGAGGCTTTTCCAGCTTTATACGTTTCATATCAATCTCCCGAATGACCTCATACGCGTTCTATATAAGTTTGGAGCACACAGAAAGGTACTTTAACGTACTTTTCCAACACAAGGTTCATGAGACATAGCTTGGTTGTTATTTAAGTTAGTACGTCGTTTCAAAAAGGTGTAGGTTCGAACTAGGACACGTGTAACATAAAAACAATATTGCCATCTGGGTTTGAAGGCTAATGACCTGAATCCGATCCAATTGAGTGCTGGGTAATGTGTCCGGTTTACAGTGGGCTCCTCGTACAGGTTGCTGCTAACGTCTTCCAATTAGGAGTCTAATGGGTTCCTGATTTATATTTTTCATTCAATTTTATAGAGCTGGGACAGTAAGGCATGGCAGATGTATTCAGATACCTTCCTTATTTATTGGAAATGGGATCTTGCACTTGTGAACATTATTCAACTACCTGATTTATTTCAATCGTACAAGATCTTAATATAGAGATTTTTGAGAAATTATATCATAGAGATTTTTTTCCTACCCAAATTATGACATGTATAGAAGAAATTGATTAAGTTTTGCCTTTTCCGCCCCTAAAATGCACACCTATATGTGACTTTTTCCCAGCCTTGTGGAATAAAAGAAGAAAAAAAGAAGAATGTTTAGATAAAATCCTACCTATTGCGATTATATAAGTTATAAATTAGTTCTCGTAAATTATTTGGAAGAGATACAAACACAATTCCACTTGTCCGTAAATTAGTTCTCGCTTCCTGTTGAGTGTCTTTATGGTGCTGTGAAATTGAATCTTGTGAATAGGATTAGTGATGGGCTACTGCCGTAGTGCTCTGCTTGCAGTTTAGTGAACGAGCATGTCTTATGATGATTGCAAGAAGAGATCAAAAATACATCGATACAAGTCACCTAAAACACCCCTGAAGTTTAAAATAATTCAAAAGTAACCACTTGATTGAAGAATAAGCTATGAATACATCGGTTGACTCCATGTCATAGCTCAACTAGTATTCGGATTGGAAAATTGCTCTAAGAAAAGGTCACATGTCGAGCCAGAACATGCGCAGTATGTGTGCAATACCGCTGTCTGGGCAAGTAGCGGGTATGCTATTGTAGCGGGTTAAATGTTACTGACCATTTTGCATTAGGCACCTTGTGAGGATTCATAGCAATGCCTTACCAACATATAATACCGCTGAGCTCCTGGTCTGCATCCTCTACGCATTTCCATAAGCTGGAACAGTGAGGGTCTCTGGACGAAGGATTTGACTTTATGCTCCAAGAAAGATATAGATAGACCAGGAGGAACCTTCACATTTAAGCAAAACTATCTAGGGATATCACATTTTCCTCAACTAATGTAACTCTTATTAGTTAATGAATACTCTTGAATCATTATAAAGATACTGATAAAATGAAACATACATAGACCTTACATGTTTCTGGTAATAGAGTACGCATATGTTAAAGTTTTTATAATTCTAAATCTTTCTCTAATTTACACTCTGTCCATAACTGTCATCAATTTGAGTTCTTGGGGTAAAAGGCATCCAAATAATGCAGCTATTTGTAGACTATGCAAGTTAGCTTAGGGGGAGTTGCTGAACTTTCATTTGTCATGCATATAAGAGTTTCAGATTGAAGAGTAATGTTACTGTGCATTGCATAAAAAATAGGAAGCATAGAGTCTATATGTAAGAACAAGATTCACCCTTTACCTTCACTTCTGAAGCTGAACATCTCTTAGGTGGCATTTGGTTAGCACTTGGGAATCGGAATTAGAATCGGAATGGGTATGATAGAGAATGAGTTTGAAGAATATGGGTCTGAGGTTAAAAGTGATAGTTGTTTGATATTAAAGTGGGAATGAGAATAGTGACCGGTCGGAATAGTGGTCGCCGGCGGCGGACCGGTGGACCGGCGGCGGTGGCTGGCGTCGTTGACCGGCGGCTCTCCATTCCCCCATTCCCACATTTTGATAGATAAGGGGGAGGCCTAGTATATCAAAAAACGATATCTATTACCAAATAGTTGGATATCAAAATGAAATTCATTCCCTCATTTACCCTAAGCAAACAGCCGGAATGGGTTTGGATTCCTCCAAACCCATTCCCTCATTCTCATTTCCCCCAACCAAACGCCACCTTAGTCTTGCACTTATTGATGGAGACATACGTGACTTAGCGAATAGCTTTTTAATTTCGACTTTGCGTCCATTTCCATTTTCAATGTAGTCAAGTACACATTCTTTTTTAACTTTCAGAATATTATGGAATAAAACAAAATGATTTACTAAATTAGCTGTGTTTCTTATATTGTAAAGTAGCAGTTGATCGACACAGTTTGACGCAATTTTCAGTATATGTTATCGGAAACTACCTTTCTGTGTTTCTAACACATGAGTATAGTTGCGTACATCCGACCTCTATAACTCGCCATAAGCAAGGGCTTCTAAGACAATGGATAATGTTGTTGTTGCATTTGTTCGTTAGATGTGCAAATCCACCCGTCCATTTGGTGGGATGTGATCTCCTCACTCCCCAAACCATCATCTCTTTCACCACCGTCCGACACGTGGTAACAGAAAGGATGGTGAGGCTAGATGCGGGTGACCCTCACCACCCTCTCCTGCTACCACGTGTCTAGCGGTGGTGATGGTTTGGGGGCGAGGAGATCTGATTCCCCATTTACTAGCTCACCTATGTACTTAGGATGTTCTTTTACCGTCTTGGGAATCATGCTTGATGAGCCAAAAAGTTTCCCCCGTTAGTCAATAACGGTCAACACTTAAGTAGAGTGTAAGAAATGGCGAAGTATGGCGGGTCGGCCCGGAGGTTGACCAGGCAACCCATCTCGGCCATAGGGCCCCATCATCATCTCGCCCACTTGACTTTATGGTTATCTCGGCCATACGATCTCAGTACCCTCAGGGGGTCAAGGAATTCACCTCGGTTAAAAGGCCTAAATCATCTTTGGTTCCAAGGTCTCATCTCGGCCCGCAGTCCCATCTCGGCCAAAGATCTGATCTACTCACTGATCTCATACCACCCTTACTGCCGTCAGCTACGAGCATCACGAAAGGCCTCCCATTGCTCTTTGGAGTCGGCCACTTTCATCTCGGCATGCTGACCCCACATCATCAGCCATCTCGGGCACTCTAAAGTGCTTCTAGAAGACTTCATCTCGGTTCTAGGAGTTTACCCCAGGTAATTCTACCGGGCAAAACTCCCAGCCAGATGTCCCAGACTAGCTTATTCAGCTCAGCACCGAGTCACGTGGCGATCATACAAGAGCAAGTGTCATCCGACTGACCTCCTTGCCTGTCACAATATCAAAGCTCTGCCCATGCATTGGCCCAAGCCGCCATATAAAAAGGCCGAACAGCAAGAGAGAGAGGGGAGGTAACAACAAATTGAGAGAAATTACTCATCTTCTCCACAGTGAAAATACAGGTTTTACGAGAACATCTCAGTTCATTTAAACCTTCACCATACATATATAAACCTCTCTAGAAAAATGGCCCAGACTGACTTGAGCGTCGGAGGGTATTACCCGGGGCCATAAATCCCGGGTCCTCTGACCCTTTCTCTTTGTGCAGGTCAGCAGATCACCTACTACAGACAACTGACGGAGTTCTAACGGCACCGCATCCAACGATTACTTGGTGATTAATTCAGACATCATCATATTGGCGCTAGAAGGAGGGCCTCGAACCTCCGTCACTTAATTTTGTTCAACTGCACCGTTTTATTTAAACAAGTCAGCGCAAATGGGTAAAGAGGCCCGTGAGGGACTAGGAGAGTCCTCTAATCAACAACGACGTAAAGAGGCCCGCTCGGCTCATCCTGGACAGGATTCCAGGAGGACCGAGCCAGAGAGGAAGAAGGTCCCGGGTATAACCGCGGATGAGAGAAACAAGGCCATGAAGTATGTGGCCGAAAACTTGGACGTATTCGAGGCCGTGGTGGAACGGCTCAAAGGGAAGAGACCAGAGACGGGATATAGGGAGGAAGATTTTACATCCTTTCATCCGAAGGAGAAGACCCAGTTGCAATCTTCTTGCCATCCCCAGGGGTTTATGGCAGACGCTAGGCGCAGCGATGACAGAGCCACTACGGTAGAGTCGGTGCCAATGCCTAGGCAGCGCCTAGGTATAAAGCCTAGATCATTTAAAAGCGTTCGACAGGAGACGGATCCTCGCAGGCCGAGGAGCCGACCTGAAGAACTTAACCCGGAGTATTTGAGGGTAATCCAGGAAAGCCCATTTTCCTGGGATATCGCAGAATATTTGGCACCGGATAGTTTTAAGATGCCAAAGATGGACACATATGATGGCACATCTGATCCGACAGATCATCTCTTTCAGTTCCAGACGGCAATGAATTTAAAAAATGCACCGGATCCACTCTGTTGTAAGACCTTCCCAATGTACTTGCGGGGGAAGGCAAGAAGGTGGTTTCAGGAGCTCCCACCCCAGTCGGTGGATTCCTTCAGACAGCTGGCACAGAAATTTAAATCCCAATTTGTTTCAAGTGCGCCATTCATAAAGAATTCTTCGCACCTTATGACCCTGAAGCAAGGTGCGGAGGAATCAATACTGAAGTATATGCGGCGTTTTTCTGACGAGTCACTGCAGGTCAGTGACCGAAACGAAGGAGTGAAAGCCGCTGCGTTTATTAACGGTCTCAGAGCAGGCCGCCTCTTTTCACAGCTTGCCGAAGAGGGGCCTACTACCTTGAGAGAGTGCCTGGAAAAGGCGCAACAGTTTGCCCGAGGGGAGGAGGCAAACTGATTGAAAAAAGAAGCCGAGCAGAGTACCCGGCGGGAGGCTCAGCCCAACCCCCGAGCAATTCGACCTGAAGACCAACGCAAATGGCGCAGTGCGTTTGATCGCCTTGGTGTCCGAGGCAAGCGAGGTCAAGAAGGATTACCCCTTCTGGCTTCAAAAGATAGAATTCTGGCCGTCATGGAAAGAGATGGCCTAAGAACGGACCCGAAGCCCTTGGCAGGTCCCAGGGACAAAAGGGATCCGAAATTGTATTGCCGATATCACCGTGATGTCGGCCATGACACTGAAGATTGTCGGCAGTTAGCTCAAGCAATTCGGAAGTTAATTGAGTTGGGGCACTTAAAACAGTTTTATGACCCGCGTTCTCGGCTTCATAACCGTTTAAGCTTCCGAAAGAATGAGCAGAAGGATAAGTGCCGACCTGAGGTACCCCCAACACATCCCAGGTCGGATGATGATGGGGATCGAGACCAGCAAGAGGCTGCAGTTCAGCCTCAAATCAACTCCATAATTTACACCATCTCGGGTGGTCCGTCACAGCCAAATCCCGGTGGTCCCAGTTCGTCAGGTACGTCCACTGGGCCTTCCCCGAAAAAACGGAGGTTAGCTCGAGAGTTGGTATACGGACCAGAGGATTTAGTCCCGCTTGATTCTAATAATACGGGGTTAGTCATTGGATTATGTATTCATATGGCGCTGGATAGAATCGTAGAGGTACGGAGAGTGTACGTGGATAATGGGAGTGCCGTGAATGTAATGTATTATCATGTGTATAAGCAATTGGGTTTGGCGGATTCTCAAATGACCCCAGTAGCTTCCCCTTTGTTTGGATTCACTGGCATGCCCGTTCGACCAGCTGGCCTGATTACTCTTAGCGTCAGCTTTGGCAAACCCCCAGCTTACCGTTGCTTATGGATGGATTTCGTGGTGGTTAAGGAGAGGTCGGCTTACAACATTCTTTTAGGCCGACCCGCGTTGGTAGCGTTGGAGGCTGTAATATCTCCCTTGCATGTTAGCATGAAGTTTCCTACCCCAGGCGGAGTAGTGACTTTGCAGGGAGATATTCCTATTGCTCAAAATTGTTACGCAGTGGCCACCCAAGGGAGTGGGACCGCCCAGCAGGTTGTTCTGGATGATCTCATTCCCCCAACAGATGAATGCTTACAAACCGATGACGCGGTTCAGGACTTCATCCTGGATCCAGGTCGGCCAGAGAATACAATCAAAATTGGGACCTGGATGCCATCTGAGACTTTGGCTCAGCTTCAGAATCTGCTAAGGGATTTTGCAGAAATTTTTGCTTGGACGGCAGAAGATATGCCTGGAATCCCGACCACTTTAGCAGAACATCATCTTAATGTGGATCCTCAGGTCAGGCCCATTAAGCAGAAAAAAAGAAACTTTGCACCAGAGAGGAACAAAGTGATCGCAGGGGAGGTTGAGAAACTCTTGGTGGCGAAGTTCATCGAAGAAGTCTTGTATCCAATTTGGTTGGCTAACCCGGTTGTGGTCCCTAAGCCGGACAAAAGCTGGAGAATGTGCGTTGATTATACAGACTTGAACAAAGCTTGCCCAAAAGATTGTTACCCCCTACCGAAGATTGACAGATTGGTAGACTCTACTTTGGGGTATGAGGTCTTTGATTTCTTGGATGCCTTTAAGGGTTACCATCAGATCATGATGGCAAAAGAGGACCGAGAAAAAACCTCCTTCATAACCGAGGTGGGCACTTATTGTTACATCAGTATGCCTTTCGGTTTAAAGAATGCTGGGGCGACTTATCAACGTTTGGTTAACTTGTTGTTCAAAAACCAAATAGGCCGAATTATGGAAGTCTACATCGTCGATATGCTGATTAAAAGCAAGGTCCTTGATCAGTATATCTCAAATTTGCGCGAAGTGTTTGTCATCCTAAGAGAGTCTTGCATGAGGCTGAACCCAAAGAAGTGTACTTTTGGGGTGCGAACAGGAAAGTTTCTGGGGTACATGGTCTCTAAAGAAGGAGTGCAGGCCAACCCAGCTAAAATCGAAGCTTTGGAAAACATGCACCCACCTCGGAACGTTAAAGAAGTTCAGAGGTTGACGGGACGAATTGCAGCCTTGAGCAGGTTGCTTTCCAAGTCAGCTGAGAGATCGTTGCCTTTCTTCCAAATTTTGAAGAAAAGAACAGCTTTTCTCTGGGATGAACAGTGCCAAGAGGCATTTGATGGCTTAAAGGCACACCTGGCTGAGGTGCCCATGTTGACTTCTCCTGTTCCAGGAGAAACATTGTACATATATTTGTCCACCTGTCATGAAGCGGTGAGTGCAGTTCTGCTCAGGGAGCAGGATGCAGTTCAGAAGCCTATTTACTTTGCAAGTAAAGTCTTGCATGGGGCCGAGGTGCGATACCCGAATACTGAGAAAGTCATTCTGGCATTAGTGGTGGCGGCTAGGAAGTTTCGTCCCTACCTTCAAGCTCATCCTATAGTTGTGGTGACGGATCAGCCCCTAAGGCAGATTCTATCCCGGCCGGACACATCAGGTCGAGCTGCCAAGTGGGCAATGGAACTTGCCGAGTATGACATCAGTTACAAATCACGTACCTCGATTAAAGCTCAGGCCTTGGTTGATTTTCTGGCTGAGGGCATATCAGTTGAGGAAGATCCTCCCTCAGCGCAGGGTTGGACTTTGTATGTAGATGGATCCTCTTCAAGGGAAGGAAGTGGTGCTGGTCTCTTAATAGTTAATCCTTACGAGGAAGAGACCGAGTATGCCTTACGTTTTGATTTCGAGGCTACTAACAATGAGGCTGAGTATGAAGCACTGATTGCTGGGTTGAGCTTAGCTCGGAAACTGGGGGCACAGCAGATAACCGCCCGAAGTGATTCGCAGCTCATAGTGTCACAGATCAATGGAGACTATGAGGCAAAGGAAGGCAATATGAAGCGGTATTTGGCTAAAGTTCAGCATCTAAAAGGAATGTTTGAGCATTTTAATATTGAGCATATCCCTAGGTCGGCAAACAAGCGTGCTGATGCACTATCACGGTTAGCTTCATCTACCTCGGCTACCATTGGAAAAAGGATTGTTGTAGAATTGGTGAGACATCGCGCTTTTGATGGAAATGAAGTCTTACAACAAGACTATCATAACACCTGGATGGACGAGATAATCACTTACCTACAACATCAGATTCAACCTGAGGATAAGTCGCGAGCTCGGCGACTCCGATTGAAGGCATCCAGGTATGCACTCTTTAATGACCACTTGTATAGGAAATCATTCTCCCAACCGTGGTTGCGCTGCGTACCTGAGGACGAAGGAGATTACATTCTCCGAGAAATGCACTTGGGCATATGTGGAAGTCATTCTGGAGCACGTTCATTGGCCCGTAAGTGCTACTTGGCAGGGTATTATTGGCCCACAATTCGCAAAGATGCGGAGGAGCTGGTCAAAAAGTGCTCATCATGTCAGGCTCATGCTCCATCTTTTAATTTGCCGAGCCATGAAATGACCAGTATTTCTAGTCCTTGGCCGTTTGTGCAGTGGGGTATGGACTTGGTGGGACCTCTACCTCGAGCTCCTGGCTCGGTCAGATTCTTGCTGGTAGCAATTGACTACTTTACTAAATGGATAGAGGCTGAACCATTGGCCACCATAACTGGGGCTCAAGTCAAAAGGTTCTTATGGAAAAACATTATCTGCCGGTTCGGCTTACCTCAGGTCTTGATCTCAGACAACGGACGCCAATTTGCTGAGGATCCGGTAAAGAGTTGGTGTCTTGATCTGCACATTAAGCAACGCTTTACCTCAGTGGCACATCCTCAGTCAAATGGCCAAGTTGAACTTGCGAACAGAATTATTAAGGACGGGCTTAAGAAGCGATTAGACAAAGTGGGCACAAGTTGGGTTGAAGAATTACCCAGCGTCCTATGGGCATACCGGACAACTCCCTCAACTTCAACGAAAGAAACACCTTTTTCACTAGTGTACGGCACAGAAGCTATCATTCCTGCAGAGATAGGCTCCACCTCGACACGAGTCGATTGTTACTCTGCTGCAGATAACAGTCAAGAATTGCGGATAAATCTAGATGAACTTGAACAGAAGAGGGACCGAGCTCACATTCGCATGGCCCAGTACAAGAATCTGATCTCTCAGCATTACAACTCCCGGGTACGACCGAGATCTTTTCGAGTGGGAGACTTAGTGATGCGAGACAACGAAGTCAGTCATGCTGTGTCAGTAGGAACCTTTAATTCCAAATGGGAAGGCCCTTATCGCATTGTTGAAGTATTTCCAACAGGAGCTTACAAGTTACAAACTTTGGAAGGGCGAACTCTTCCACGGACCTGGCATGTTTCCCATCTCAGACTTCTACATCAATGATGTAAACTGCAGCTGCTTTGTATATAAATACAAGTTCTTTGTGATACAACTTTCAAGAGTCAAGTGTCTGAACACGATTTGAGTTGAGCGAAAAGCTTTTTAAGACCTCGGCAGGTCCGAGGCAAAAGACCTCGCAGGTTCGAGGCAAATGCCCGCTAAAGGGTATATAAAGACCTCGCAGGTTCGAGGCAAATGCCCGCTAAAGGGTACATTAAGACCTCGGCAGGTCCGAGGCAAAAGACCTCGCAGGTTCGAGGCAAATGCCCGCTAAAGGGTACATAAAGACCTCGCAGGTTCGAGGCAAATGCCCGCTAAAGGGTACATTAAGACCTCGGCAGGTCCGAGGCAAAAGACCTCGCAGGTTCGAGGCAAATGCCCGCTAAAGGGTACATAAAGACCTCGCAGGTTCGAGGCAAATGCCCGCTAAAGGGTACATTAAGACCTCGGCAGGTCCGAGGCAAAAGACCTCGCAGGTTCGAGGCAAATGCCCGCTAAAGGGTACATAAAGACCTCGGCAGGTCCGAGGCAAAAGACCTCGCAGGTTCGAGGCAAATGCCCGCTAAAGGGTACATAAAGACCCCGGCAGGTCCGAGGCAAAAGACCTCGTAGGTTTGGGGCAAATGCCCGCTAAAGGGAATATTAAAGCCTCGGCAAGTCCGAGATGAAATACCATTACAAGGCAAATCAAGACCTCAGCAAATGTGAGGCAGAAACTTGTTAAAAACAAGTGTAAGACCTAGGTAAGACAGAGGTACTTGCTTAAATGAAAAACTTGGCGTGCCTGAGGCAAGATTTGTTGAAGAAAAGTTAAGCAAGGCAAAGCCTGGTCTTAACGAGATGAAGCTTATGTCCAATTTGCCAAGATTTTGGGTTCAGCCCAGATGATAGGTTCATTATCTGAAGGCTCAGTTTACTTTCTAATAAAGTTTATCAAGTTTGTTAAGCCTGACTTAAAAAGTTAACATTAATGGCATTGAAAAACAAACTTGGTAAAGACGTTAGACAAAGAAGATAGCTGAGCCAAAAAGTTGAAGACTTTTCATTGATATGAGCACTGGAGCACACATTAATGCCTGGTCTAGAAAAAGAAACAAAGAAGAGTCCTAGAGCCTACTCGTCTTTATCATCATCTCTCAAGTCAGCTCCGTCTACGAATCTCTGAAATAATTCTTCAAAGTCTTGAGCTGCTTGAGGGTTGAAAAGTTCGGCTATACGACGATCTTCTTTGTTCAGATCAGGATGAACTTGGGCACAGGCCTCAATGGCGTTCTTCTGGCCGACCTCCATGGCTGAGCCTTGAATCAGAAGCAGATTCTCCTCAAAAAAGCTGGACTTCCTGAAGTCTTGAATCGCTTTGATCTCAGCGTCGATCAGTTTTTGGCGCAGTAAATTGTTCATTTTCTGTTCAGACTCGAACTTCTGCGTCATCTCAGCCATGCTCTTCTTCAAAAACTCAGTCTCGTTAATTGATTGAGTGGAGGCCAGCTCTAAGTTAGCCACCTTAGCCTCCAACTCGTCTACCTTGGAGTTGGAGGTGGCCAGCCTGATCTCCGCATCCTCAGCCTTTTGCCGGAGTTGGCTCATCCCCGCTTCCAGGTCAGTGGTCTTCTGAATCAGTTCGGTTCTTTTCCTCTCAGATTCCTCGAGTTGTCTCCGAGCAGCCACCGACTCTTCAAGAAAATGCTTACAGCGGGTCACCACCTCCATCTCCTGGCTGCGAATCTGTTAAAAGGATAAAGTTAAATAAACAAACTTGTTGCCCGGGAAAAACTAAGTATTCGCGAAAAATTACTTACCAGAGCCATGTTGGACATGAAGGAATCGATTAAGGTCGGGAATGTGACCGACCTGCACAGCTCAGCATCCGCGGGAAGAATGGCTACTTTGTTTAGCTTCTCAGCAATAGCGGGATCCTGAGCTGTATCCCCTTCCCTGAATCCGATCAGAATGGGATCCTGGGTATTTCCTGGTTGAGGCAAGCTTTCCTCAACCGGATCCGCAGCAACCGCTTCCGAGGGCTGAGAAGGCCCTGGATCACGGCTACTGGAGCCTTCACCCCGTTGTCTTTTCCGGGGGCGGAGGCTGGTATCATCCTCAATCCCTTCAGGGATGTCGGAAGTAACTGAAATTTGAGGCTGGATCTCAGCCTCAGGTTCTTCATCAACAATTACAATGGGCAGAGCTACAAAAGAAAAGAAGGATAAGTCAAAGAGTGAACTAGAGTTGCAACACTTGAAAAAATATTACATAAAGGACATTACCTGGTTCAGGCTCTCCCAGTACAGGTTCCGCTTCAACCTCAGCACTAGGGGCCGGGGGCATAGCCGAAGTAGAAGCTCCCCCAGAGGTAAGGGTTGCCAGTCGTCTCTCCCTCCGAAGCCTCTTCCTGGCTTGGTTCTCCGACATTATCTCGGCTCGGGATCTGGAGCCAACCATTGCACCTGCATCCAGAGTAAAAACTTAGAAACTGACAAAAGTTTGAAAATAATACAAATTCAAAGGACTCCAATGACCACCTCGGATGGTTGTTATCTGGTCTGGAGAGGGAGGCCGAAAATTGTCACCAACAGCTGAGTGGGGCACATCAGCAGCAGCCCAGATCTCAGAATCTACTTTGCGCCAATCAATGATGATTGGAACAGACCGAATTCTGTCTGCTTCATCGCGGTACTCCTGGCCCGGCCATTTGTTGTGAATTCGGCCATGCTTTCAGATAGTCTCGCTTGGCAGCTCAGAACGAAGAATGTAAAAGAATTTCTCCTTCCACCTTTTGTTGGAAGAAGGAATATTGATGGCAAAGGGGAAGTCAATATCGGTTCTTCGCTTGCTGAAATAATACCAGCTATGCGAAGACCGACAGGCAAAGAGAGCTCGGAAGATAGTAGTGTTGAAAGGAAAGTCAATAAGTCTGAGGAGAAGAATGTAACAAAAAATAAGTTTAAGGCCATTTGGCTGAATCTGGGGAAGTCTAAGCCTATAAGCTCGCATAATGCGAGTTACGGGCTCAGGAACGGGAAGATTGAAACCCGACTTAAAATAATCTTCATAGACCGTCTGACCCGGTAAAGGAAGAAGAGGTTGGAACCGAGCTCTATCAATTTTGTAATTTTTGCAGATCCTCTCCAGGTCGGCCTCGGTCAAAGTTGATTCAGTTTCCTGAACCATGGGAGAGGGCCGACCTCTCTCAATAACCCCAGAAAAATGAGAAGGGTTCCTTGTTGGGGCCGGAGGGTTTACAGACGCCGGAGTGAGGGCAACCCTCACAGGATCCGGTGAAGAGCTAATCACAGTCAGAGCTCTGCTGGATTGGGCAGAGTCTCCGGTGGACTGAACAAGAGTGCCGATGGGCAACTCATCGGCGGAAGAAGATCTGCCGGAGGGAGTCGGAGAAGCAGTGTCTTCTCCACTCCCGGCGGCATAAAAACCGCCCTCAGAAAGGTCTTGAGAATCGCGGGAGGAGGCAGACATTATGAAAGACGAAAGAAGAACTTACAGAATTATTGAAGGAAAAAGGACGCGAAGGAGGAACGAAGGCTGTCGGAGACGGAAATTCGCCGGAAATTGCAGAGTTCGTCGGAGAAGAAAAGAGAAGCCAGAATAAAGGAATGAGAGCGAATAAAGAGTGAAAGTAACTTGCAGAATACCTATTTATAGGGCATCATCTCGGCAATCCAAGCGTCGCCTGAAATAAATGGTTGTTGGACCACGAAACGGCGGGATACAGAAAGTTGTTCAATTGACACTTCGTGCTCTGCGCAAACAGTAAATGCGCAGGTTGAACCAACCAGAACCAGACACGTGCCAGAATAGACGGCGTGACAAGGAATCTGGCCAGAATTAGCCGATCGGCTCGGCCAAAAGTTATCATTACTGCATCGAACATTGTGCTTCTAATGAATACGTCAAGCGGCCCAATTAAGACTGGACACGTCATTGAGGGAAAGACAACCCGAGAGAGCTTTGAACAGATTAGCCTGCCCTTTTAGCTCATCTCGGCCAGACTAATCTGGGGGGCAATTGATGAGCCAAAAAGTTTTCCCCGTTAGTCAATAACGGTCAACACTTAAGTAGAGTGTAAGAAATGGCGAAGTATGGCGGGTCGGCCCGGAGGTTGACCAGGCAACCCATCTCGGCCATAGGGCCCCATCATCATCTCGCCCACTTGACTTTATGGTTATCTCGGCCATACGATCTCAGTACCCTCAGGGGGTCAAGGAATTCACCTCGATTAAAAGGCCTAAATCATCTTTGGTTCCAAGGTCTCATCTCGGCCCGCAGTCCCATCTCGGCCAAAGATCTGATCTACTCACTGATCTCATACCACCCTTACTGCCGTCAGCTACGAGCATCACGAAAGGCCTCCCATTGCTCTTTGGAGTCGGCCACTTTCATCTCGGCATGCTGACCCCACATCATCAGCCATCTCGGGCACTCTAAAGTGCTTCTAGAAGACTTCATCTCGGTTCTAGGAGTTTACCCCAGGTAATTCTACCGGGCAAAACTCCCAGCCAGATGTCCCAGACTAGCTTATTCAGCTCAGCACCGAGTCACGTGGCGAGCATGCAAGAGCAAGTGTCATCCGACTGACCTCCTTGCCTGTCACAATATCAAAGCTCTGCCCATGCATTGGTCCAAGCCGCCATATAAAAAGGCCGAACAGCAAGAGAGAGAGGGGAGGTAACAACAAATTGAGAGAAATTACTCATCTTCTCCACAGTGAAAATACAGGTTTTACGAGAACATCTCAGTTCATTTAAACCTTCACCATACATATATAAACCTCTCTAGAAAAATGGCCCAGACTGACTTGAGCGTCGGAGGGTATTACCCGGGGCCATAAATCCCGGGTCCTCTGACCCTTTCTCTTTGTGCAGGTCAGCAAATCACCTACTACAGACAACTGACGGAGTTCTAACGGCACCGCATCCAACGATTACTTGGTGATTAATTCAGACATCATCAATGCTCACTGCCCATGTAATTTCTGTCATTACAGCATATTCTTCCTTATGAATGAAACTTTTGTTTTGAAAAAAAGGAAAAAGAATAGTAATCGACTAATCTAAATCAAAAGTGGAAGAAAAGAATGTGTACTCTTTTAGTGTATACTCATTAATGAAAATACTAATTCCACGACTTTTTTTTTCAGAAGAAAGGGAATAAAATTCTTTCTTTTTCCAAGTTAAAAATGTACTCTTTTCTTTTAAAGAATGTTATCCTAGTTTAATTCAACCAATTATAAATTATATTATATTGACAAGTTAAAAAAACAATATTTTTAGACCGAAGCGATTATATTGGTTGCACTAAAAAAGATAATTTTTCTTTTAAAAAAATCATAGATTGATTATCACTATATCTAAAAAAGAAAACCTTATAAGTATGTGTTACTTCAATCAATTAATCATATTTATTATATTATAAAGGCAGCTAAAAGTATTGTTATAGTTTAAAAAAAATAAGCGACACATCAACTATACTTTTATCAAAAAAAAAAAAAAACAAAAACAAAATTCCAATCAAGAAATCCAAAACCCTGTCCTATTAGGTCGTTTGTCCAAAATCCCAGTCTCTACTGTTATTCTCCGGCACCGGTAACACCAGCAACAATGGCCGATCGCTCTAGGGATCGCGACAGAGACCGCGAGAGGGACCGGGACCGGGACCGAGGTAAAGACCAACATCGTGACCGCGACCGTGAGCGTGATCGAAAAAGAGATCGAGACTACCGTGATCGCGACCGTGCCAGTGAACGCGAAAGAAGCAAGCGCTCTCGTTCACGTACTCCCGAACGCACACGATCTCGCCTCACTCGTTCTGGAACTCGATCTCCCTCCCCTGACCGTCACCGTTCCCGTTCCTATACTCCCGACGGCCACCACCGTAACCATCGCCACCAGAGGCGTCACCACCGTACTCCTTCTCCAGAAAGCCCTCCCCGGAAGCGTCGGAAAGATGATGTTTTGAAGGAAAAGGATAGGCATAGAGCATCAGGGGGGTCGGAGTTGGATGGGAATGTGAAAGAGAAGCAGAAGAAGTCCAAGGAACGTGGAGGAAGTGAGGGAAGGAATGGGGATGTTGGAGGTGAACAGGGTAATGGCAATTTTGAAGTTGGGGATGCGGATGAAATTGAGATGATGAAACAGTTAGGAATTCCTGTGGGTTTTGACTCTACTAAAGGGAAACCAGTGAAGGGCAATGATGTTGGCACTTTGAGAAAGGTTACTAAAAGGCAGCCACGACAGTACATGAATCGCCGAGGTGGATTTAATCGTCCTTTGCCTGCAGAAGTTAACCGTTGAATTTAATGTAAGGTCCGGGTTTACTTCATATGGTCTTCAGTGCATTTCTTTATGATATTTTCTGTTTTTGTTTAGAAGCTTTTCTTTTTTTTTTTAGAAGTCATGATCTTTGTAATGATACAATTTGATTATAACGGGAGTACTTTTGTTGAGTCCCTTGTGGGTTTCTTGTGTTGCGTTGGAGTTTCTGAAGCTTGGCATTGATGTGGAACTATATCTACTTGGAGTGTAGTGAACCAGTATTTTTATGTGTGATGATTGCAAGAGTACTTGTAGTTCCTGGAAACCTCGAAGCTCATATCGCCTTAAACAATTTAGTTGCTTTAGCGATTTTCGCTTGCCAAGTACCTGTTGTATTTTTATTTCTGGCATTGAGCTTATTTCGAAGAGCTCGATTAGTTTTCTCTTTCTTCTTTTTATTTGATTATAATGGGAGTACTTTTTTTTTGGCCCTTTTGGGTTTCTTGTGTTGGGTCGGAGTTTTTTAAGCTTGGCATTGATGTGGAACTATATGCTACTTGGAGTGTAGTGAACTAGTTTCTATGTGTGATGATTGCAGAGTACTTATATGCAGATAGTGTTTGTGATTAGCAAGAAATGCTATCTTTCTCAGGATGATTCAGTTTTTAGGATCACATATATCTGGTCTTAAGCATCTTCGTTGCTGTGCTGGTTGTTAATGCTAGTATTTTTCCAATTGTATACTTCCTTTCACCCTAGATTTTGGGATTCTTTTGCATACTTGAAAGTCTTGAATCAGGGAAGGTGGTGGTTACCATAAATTATTTTAAAAAGTTACGGAAACAGTTTTATGTCTGGTAAATGAAAGGCGATGGTTTACTTTTGTCTGAGATTGTAAAAAGCAGTACCACAAAGACTTTTGTAAAGATTTGCTGATTATATCCGATCCTTATTTCTGCAATTGTTGGAAGTCTGTTAGAACTTTACCAAAACGGCAAACCGAAATAGATGATGGGGTATATTTATTTCTAAGAAAGATGAATGCGTATTTTGAAAATTTCTTAAATTTGATGAGCTGAATTGGAGCTGTTGAAACTCTACCCCGTAAGATGATACAGCTCCACCACCTGTTAGCATCTATGTCAGTGTTCTGTGAAAGGTGCAACCCATTGGTTTAAGGCATTAATTACTTTGTAGGCAATGAATAAAACTTGAATTCAAGATATATGAAATAAGTCGATCTGACAGGCTTTTGTTGATCAAGAACACATAGATTTTACTGGTTTTTATTTCTACGCCCATGACTTATAACCGAAACCTGTTGTGTTCTGCTTCTGTGATCAATTTGAGTTCAGGTGTAAGGATATGAAGCGTGTTTTCGCAAGATATTCTGAAGCCTTCTATGTAGTCTACAATTTACCGTAGCGGGAGTTGCTGAATTTTCATTTGAGTCATATTCAGAAGTTTTAGATGAAAGGGTACTGTTACTACGTACTGGATGAAGAATAGGAAGCACGATGTCTATCTACAAGAGCAATCTTTATCGCTACCTTCATTTCCCAGGAATGCTTTATCTGTATTCTAGTTTGCCTGTTTGCTTTTTTTTAGATGTAAAAAGTCCCTCACAGATTAAACTGAATTCTGTCTTACAGTGAAACAAGTGCTTTGATGTATTGCTTATTTTTCATACTATAAGAATGATGTTGGGTGACTCATGCCTTTAACAGGCTTCAAGGGGGTGGAGGTGGTAACAAGACCATTCTGGTAGCTGGTAATTGGAACACTTTCTCTATTCAGTTAATATCGGATGAAGAAATTTCTCCACAGCATTTATTAGGTAAATACTTCCATAGAATGCTCTTTTGTCCTGTAGTTGCACCTTCAATGATACTATTGTATGTCCTCTGTTCAAGTTAGCAGATGTTAGTTTATGACGTAATTACACATTGCCTCTGGAACATTAATCTATGGCTGTCAAAAATGTGAAGATGGGCCGTATGGAATACTTAACCATTTGCTGTCTGTTTTCGTCTTCTTGACTTGAATTGAAGCCCACACTTATGTGTTTAATTGATAAATGTGGCCCACGCATCCTTTCCCGACCTTCCTAGTTCAGAGGTTATTCATAATAGATCGTTGTTTGTAACTGAAGGCTCTGTTCTGTCAAACAGAATTCATCAGTAATCATTGCATTAAACAGCTTCTGTTGCTTAAAAGTTACTGCTGATGACTCGCCTTTGTACGCTGAAGACTGTTGTCAAGCACGTACTTTTTGCAAACTACTCTGTGGATCTTGCATTTGGGTACTGACATCAGTTCTGGATTTCATCAAAGAAATTGAGTAGGTTCCAGATGATCTTTACTGTAAATGCAGCTTCATACTGCTTTGGTTGACGCATTCATTGTTCTTAATCTGTCATATGTGATTACAATGACACTGCCCATGTGACATCGCGGATGACTTTATGTTATCGTATATTTATAGTTTATGAGTGCTCGTGTAATTCCTGGAAACCCCGAATCTCATATCGCCTTGAACAATTTAGTTACTTTAGCGAATTTCGTGCCAAGTACCTGTTGTGTTCTTCTGGCATTGCGCTTATTTCGAAGAGCTTGATTATTTTATTTCTTTTCATTTCACTGTGAATTCAATGAATTCTTTCTTATGCGAGTGCTTCACATTGAAAAATTGCTAGATGTACCTCCACCCAGGAAAGTGGAGTCTGAGTGCATCTAAAAATTTATGCATAAATCCATGAAAGAATACAAGGCCAAAGATCTAGGTCTCTTGGCGTTTGGGTTGCATTCATGAGCCTCCACTTTTATTCATGGTCAGGTCTGGCAAATCCGGCTCCCTAACAAATGACGGGAAAGATTAAGAAGGGGAAGCAATGACAGCTGCTGGTGTAAGGGGATTTATGGACGATGAAGGCCATGGACTGAGCCTGTTTGATGTTGTCAAAGGCCAAGGAGCGAATATAAGCGTCTGGGTATGTACTTTTGCACTCGTGAATCTCAGACAGAACTTGGGATGCGTCGTTGCAGCCAAACATGGGCAGTTTCCACAGAGTGCAGTACTTACCATCGTAAATACTGCATGGCCACAGGAAAAGCAAAGGATCCATTCATGTCAGATTGGTACCTATTGATAGCTTGTCTGGCTCACTTGGGAGTTGGGAGATACCATTGGGAACGCAATACGCCGAGACCGAAGACAAGGGGGCCGTGAACAAACTGAGCTGAACAGTGAGTTTTCGAGTTCAGGTTTGTTTAGGTAAACGACAATTTAGTTTGTCTCGTTAGTTTAACGTGTCTAAATATTTGTTTGAAATTGGTTCCATAACGTTATAACTCAAGTAAATGAATCTAATTATATGTGTAAACTTTGTTTAGTTAAAATTAGCAAACAAATTCAAACCAAATACAAACTAAATTTAAATTGTTCGTGAATAGTTTGATTCGTTTAACATCCAAGAGTCAGGATGAGGAAGTGGATTGTAACTAGACTGACACTACAGTTCAGACTAACAAATACTACCATTACTCACTAATACATTTAGAAGCTTAATCAATATACAGTCGTATAAGATTTTTAACGCCCATTGGCATGTCATTGACGTTTGTCCACTTGGATTGCTGGATTTATTTTGTCACGGCTTGTGAACATCCGAAGCATCTATGATTAACCATAATCAAACTTTTCATAAGTTGGTCAGACGTAACAGCTTTGTTAAGCTTTTTTACAAATATAAATGCTTGTTTTGGATCATGTCATACTCTTTTATATGTGGGTTGAGATCAGGAGAGACGGAAAATGAGGCAAAATATGATGCCTCTAATCACGCGATGCCACGTGTACAAGCAAGTCTTTTTTAAAAACAAAAAAAAATTTAAACATCTTTTTTTGTACACGTGGCAGCGCGTGATCAGAGACTTCATATTTTGTCTCACTTTCTGTCTCTCCTGATCTCGGTTCCTTACCCATATAAACACGATTTTAGGTCTCGAGGTTTGTGGACAGCGAAGGAAAAGTCTTCAACAAGTCCACTTGTATTTCTTCCATTTAGAGCCGGAGTCTCACGGGAAGTAAATTAGCGATAGCTTTTGCTGCTGTTGCGATATACAACTAGTGATAGCTTTTGTTGTTGTTGGGATATACAATTAGCGATAGTTTTTGATGTTGTTAAGATATACTTGATATGGTTGTTGTTGGTGGTGGTTGTTGGTTGAATTCCAATAGCTACGTTGAGGTGATGATATTTCTGTCATGAACCGCTTTTTCTTGCTTTTTTTTTTTTTACGACCTATTCATAATGTATACACCTATACTATGTTAGATGATCAAGTGCCCTGCGTGCCGCGTAGTGATATTCAATTACCAATTGAACTGAAAACTTGCTAAAAAGTCATGAAAACAGAAATAGTATAAGGTATTAACGTCAAGAAAATCTAGATGAAAATTTCTTGCGTCTCTTCTTTCTTCTCAAGGTTCTAGATCTTCATTGATGCACAGGAAAATGACCGAAACAAAACCATAAGAGATTGAAAATCCCCCCCCCCCCCCCCCCCCCCGATCAGGTCCAGGATTCGAGTCAAATCTACCTTCCCTCTCATCCAAGGATGAGGCGAGAAATTAAATCAAATGCTCGTTGTTCAATATCACGGCTGCTCAAGAAAGTTCATTGATCAGGGTTTGTCGGAAGAACTTTATAAGTTTCCACCCATCGAAGATACATATCAAGAAAAACACCCTTTAGTTGATTAATATCGTCATATGAATCGTAAATGCGTGAATATGATGGACCAAAAAAAAATCTACCGTTCTTAATGGAATTGGTAACAAAGCTACCTTGCCAAAGCAAATAAGAGAGGAGTGAGAAGAGATAGAATAACTAGGAAAGAAGCTACTCGGCTAAAGTAAAAAAGAAGGAGTGAAGATCGATCGAAGAGACCGTTACTAGTAGTTCTGGTTCACCCACTTGCCAGAGCACACTCTCAACTTGTAGATGCATCAATCCTGCTTCCACTTGAGTTGTTGCTTTTCTTTCTGTTACTTCGAAAATAGTTGCTTCAGCTGTAGCCATTCGAATTTTCGATATTCTTTTATTTTAGCAATTTATCCTAAAGTTTCTTCGTCAAGAATTTTCCGACGACGGCAAAAGAAGCTACCCGCCTGTGTGTGTGAGAGAAAAATATTCTCCACATAGCTAAGAAACTTCAATCATTACTTTTAAAATATATCGGGGCTTTACTTATTCAAGAGACTAGAGTCAAAAACCCGGTGGAGATTAGGGGTGTTAACGAACCGAGTCGAACCGAATACTAGGTTTTCGAATTCGGATTCATTTAGTTAAACGAACTGTTCAACTCGTTTGTTTAGCTAAACGAGCTTTAAAATTAGTCCGAGTTCAGCTCGACAACCTTATAACTGTTTAAACGAGCCGAAATGTTCGCGAACAGTTCGACTTTGAATACCTGTTCGAATTCGGCTCATTAACAAATAATTACCGAACGAGTATGAACCAGTTTACGAACTGTTCGTTTCGTTCAACAGCCTAGTTGAGAGGAAGATATTTCTACACCTTTTCATTCGCTGCATGGTTTTAAATATTTTTCCTACCTAGGCAACAACGAGCCACATAAAAATAGAAAAGATCAAAAACAAGAATAAGGAAGCAAGAACGTCTTCCTTTTGAATCAGTTACAACCGCTCTCTCATTACTCGTCTTGGAAATTCCATACCAGCTAGGAGTATATATACTTGTAACAGTAGCAAAAGGTTTTGATAGTAGCAGAAAACCCTGGTTCTCTGTTTTCATCATCTCCTCTCTGCACCAAACTCTGTAATCATGTATGATTCAGAGCCCTCTTTATCATCATCATCCTTCCGAACCCAAAATCCTTCCATTCCGAAAGAGTTATTGTTCGATTTATTCCTTAGACTACCGGTGAAATCCCTCATGCGTTTCCGGTGTGCATCCAAACAACTTCCTGCCCTAATTGACGACCCTATTTTCGGAAAAGAGCATTTTAATCGAACCCGGAAAGAACCCACCCTCGAATCTTTCGTCATAATCAACTACAGTAACATCCTGTATTCCTTGGACTTCCATTTATCAGAGGATAATTTGAATTTTGCTAATGCCCGAAAACTCAACTGCCCGGATGTGGTCGGATCTCGGGGAAAGGTTGTTTCGTTAGGCTCCTGCAATGGAATTGTATGTTTGGTTGATCAGAAAACAGAATTGATTTTCTGGAATCCATCCACCGGAAAGTTCAAGAAAACAGAGTCGCCCAGTGAACAATCGCCTTACCCTGGTTGTTTCGGTTATGACAATGTTAGAGATGATTACAAAGTGGTCCGAATGCCGTATGTTAGTGGCATCAGCTTCATGCCAAAAGAAATAGAGATTTACAGTTTAAAATGCTGTTCTTGGAGGAAAGTTAGCGAAGGAATTCCTCTAGGTTGGTGTTCTAATTGGGAGGGTGTATTTGTTTCTGGTAATGTACATTGGTCTTGGTCCGGTCGTAGTGAAGAATCTCTATTGGCTTTTGATCTTAGAACTGAAAGTTTTCGATTGATACCCTTGCCTGAGAAGTTATCGGAGTGTTATAAACTGGGCGCTTTGGATCAATCTTTGTGTTTGATAAGTAACAATTACCCTTTCACCTCTGTTTATGTGATGCGGGATCATGGAATCGCGGATTCTTGGACCCATTTGTTCACCCTAAGAACCGATGGTGTTAAGGATTTCATATCTTTGCTAGAATGGAACGGGAAAGTGATTGGAACATCGGGGTCTCAAGTAATATTGTTGGATGGTGAAGAGAATAAATCAGAAGAAATTGAGATTCGTGGTGTGCAGATTGCTGGTGAGAGACTAGGCCAGGCTTGTGTTTGTTTTAGGAGCCTTGTTCCTCTTTAGAGTTGCAGAAGCTTAGTGGTTGAGGACAGGGGCGTTCAGAAGGACTCGGAGAAAAAATTTAATTGGTAGGTAGATGCAGTTGTATTTTTGATTATCTAAATTTAAAGTATCTGTTTTTTAATCCCAAAACTATTTCATGATATGTGATATATGTGTGTTACTAGTTAATTGACATCATTGCTACGGAAATGGATACACACTTCACCGAAGCCAACACATTTACTTAGATGTGTGATGTGCCTTGATCCTTCCAATTCTTTTGCAAATTTTGATTATAGTCAATTGCTACACCTTGTTGAGTTATATCCATACGATTTCACTACCAATGATCGAATTGAGCTCAACCATGAACTTAAAAGTTACATTGGTGATATGAAATCAAATGAAGTATTCTCTCATAATACTAATCTTGGAGTTCTTGCAAAGAAGATTGTGGAGTTGAATTATCACAATTACTTTCCTTTAATATATCGGCTCAACGAGTTAGAACTGATCTTACCTGTCGGAACAGCGAGTGTGGAAAGAAGTTTTTCTGCGATGAATATAATAAAGACTGATCTGCGCAACCGATTGGGAGACGACTTACTATCGGACTGTTTACTGTGTTACTTCGAGAAGGAAGTTTTTGGAACCATTTCAAATGAAAACATTATGCAACAATTTCAGAATTTGCGGCCACCGATAATCCCTCCTGCTACTTGTCCTTCATTTCGTAAATAAAAGGTATGTCGAGCGTTAAATTAATAACTTTTGTTGGATATTGCTGCTTGTTAATGTTACTTATGAATAACTTTTGTTGGATATTGTTGATGGTTGCTTATTATTGTTTCATTTTGATTAGTGGATGTGTTGGTTTAGATTTTATGTTATAATATTTGCATATATCTATATTGTAAGGGAGTTTTTGCCGGATTTTCGATGGAATGTATATTGAGTCCGAAAAAAGTGGACGGTGATTTCATAGTGTGAATTTTGCCCCCCAAAAAATTAGCCCTGCGTCCGCCACTGGTTGAGGAGGACATCTTGAATTTGTGTGTATGCATGTGTTTTCCTGGATAATATAGCAAAAATTTTGCGTTGGAGAAATTTGTTTTTGGTTTGTAGTTCTGTAGTTTGTGATGGAAGGAATCGAAATGATTCACTAAATTGGCTGCGCTTCTTATATTGTGAAGTATAAGTGGATCGACACAGCTTGACGTAATTTTCATTATGGGTCATCAGGAAACAAACTCTATGTTTCTAACATAAGTGGGTATGGTTGCGTACATCCAACCGTTCCATACCCTGCTATAAACAGAAGCCTCTAAAGGAATAGAGTAATGTTGTATGTTTCTTGGTGTCATGTTTGTCTCTGCATTGAAATGTGGTTGCCAGTGTTGTGAGTGTATGATGTTTGCTGCTTCATTGAGTCGTTTTCTGTGTGCAATTAAGGTGGAAAACTGACAGGCCAGCAACATGATCTCCATGACTAGTTTGGTTATGCTGCTTATTTGATATGTGGTAGTTATAGTATGGTGAGGTCCACTGAGATTTTCTTTTGCTAAGTCAACTGGTTCACTGAGACGACGACGACAACAACATTATCTATCGCGTTAGAAGCTTCCGTCTATGGCGAGGTATGTGGGGTCGGATGTACGCAACTATACCCATGTGTTGGAAATACACAAATGTTGTTTCCTGATGACTCATAATGATGCGTCAAGCTGTGTCGATCAACTGCTACTTCACAACATAAGAAGCGCAACTAATTTAGTGAATCATTTTTTTTATTTCATTATATTTCAAAGTTAAGGAAGAGTGTGTCTTTGACTCCATTAGAAATAGAAACGAACTGGTTCACTCAGGCGAATAAATAAATATGCAAGTCAATCCCTTGACAATAAAATCATTTTGTTAAAAGTATTCGGAGACCTAGGTAATGGTAGAAGTGTCTCTAGAGAGAGTCTTTGAACTCGAGTTGTATGATTTTTACACGTTTTTTGATTTCAGACTCGAGCTCAAATAGTTTTAACCTGCAACAAGCTTCAAACTTCTTTCCAATAAAATAAAAAAGAAAAAAAAATTCACTTTAAATGGTATGCTTAAATATAATATTCATTTTAACTTTATAGTTGAAGCATTAGCATTATTATTATTATTATTATTATTATTATTATTATTATTATTATTATTATTATTATTATTATTATTATTATTATTATTATTATTATTATTATTATTCCGGGTTCTCTGGATGTGGATAGATGCGGTGACTCACCGCACTCCCCACCACGTGACACGTGACAGCAGGGAGGGATGGTAAGGCTGGATGAGGGTTACATTCATCTAGCCTCACCACCCCTCCCTGCTGCTACGTGTCGCGCGGTGACGCACGCGGTGAAAGAAGATGGGTGAGGGGATCTAAACCCTTATTTTCTCTCACCCCATATGTCACCGTACGACACGTGGCAGTAAAGGGTGTGGTGAGGCTAGATGAAGGTCACCCGCATCTAGGTTCACCACCACACTCTGCTGCCACGTTCGCATGGTCATGAGTGGGGTGAGGGGATTGAGGGTGAGGAGATCTCATCCCAATCCGGCCCACAAAAATTGTTGTTCAATATGTTCCTTATACTACCCGTGAAATCTCTCATGCCATTCCGCTCTGCATGCAAACAAATTCTTGCCCTAATTGACGACCCATTTTTTTTTTGTTGCTAAAGAGCATTTTGCTCGATCCCGGAAATCCCAACCCGATTCCGACATCATAATCGACTATGATGACTCACTGGTTTCGTTGGACTTTCATCTAGGAGAGGATAATCAGAGTTTCTCGGATGCTCGAAAACTCAACTGCCGGCTGTGATTGGGCCCCATATTCTTGTTGTTAGGCTGCTGCAATGGAATCATCTTTCTGTTTGATCTGGAAACCGAAAAATTGATTTTCTGGAATTCATCCAACGGAAAGTTCAGGAAAACAGAAGGGTCCAATAAACGGTGCCCTTACCCTACGTGTTTTGCTATGACAGTGTTAGAGATGATTACGAAGTGGTCCAAATGCCATATACTAGTCGTTTCTTTTTCACGCTAAAGGAATTGGAGATTTGCAGTGTAGAAACTGGTTCTTGGAGGAAGGTTATTGAAGGTTTCCTCCAGGTGAGTGTTGTAATGAGAAGGATGTATTTGTTTCTGGTGCTGTATATTGGTCTCGGCGTAATTGTGGTGGTGAAGAATCTCTATTAGCTTTTGATCTTGGAAGTGAAACCTTTGAATTGATACCCTTGCCTGAGAATTTCTCCGGGCCTTACAGCTTTGGATCAATCTTGTGTTTGATTTGTAAAGAGTGCCCTTTCACCTCTGCTTATGTGATGCATGATTGGAACATTGTCTCCTGATTGGAACATCAGGCGTGGAAGTAATATCTTTGGATGATGAAGCAAATAAAGCACAAGACTTTGAGATTGGTGGTGTGTCGGGTTCTCGTGAGCCTGTAAGACAGGCTTGTGTTTGTTATAGGAGCCTTGTTCCTCTTTAGAGTTGCACAAGCTTAATGGTCGAGGAGGAGATATCTTTGATGACATGTGTGTATGTGTGTGTTTTCCTGCTGATGATATCACACAAATTAGCGTTACATGTAGCAGCTCTTCCATAACTATTTGTAGTTCTTAATAAAGTGCAAGCTACAACTTACTTTTCTCAAATAACGGTAGTCTCAGGAGACAATGTCTTCTAAGAAGGAGATTACCAGAAGGACTATACTGACCAATACATTTGAGAATATTTGGACTTCTGACAGAGGGGGGTTAGTCAATTAGTGTAATGGCAGAATTGGTGGTATGGGAAAGATAAGATTTAGTTGGAAAAGCTTGTGGGTGCTGTAGAATAATAATGTAGTTGTTTGGCATGTTTAGTTTGTGCCAGCAAAAGCTTTACATTGTTTTGAGTTCCTAGTTTGGATAGCTAATTCCTTTACTTGTTTTAAGGAGGTTGCTGTGGAGGCCAATACTCTTCTACATTCAAGCATATCATATATTCTCAAATAACCATGTAATCAGTTGAACTGCTGCAAGATAGCTTTACTTAAATAATCCTCATACAAATTGGAATCCTTTCTGAAAGTTCCTCAGATAGCAGGTAGAATAACCACCATTAATAACAAAGATGATGAAGGCACAACTTAACACAGATCCAGCAGGTAGGGGGTATAATAATTCATGAGGACTATCAAACAACAGAAATCTAACGCATGGGCTGGTTGTGTACCTCCGATCTCCATACCCACCATAGTCGGGAGTCCCTAAGTCAATGGTATAATTGATAAACCAGAATTAATCATCCGTTAGCCAACAACAGCCAACGGTACAACTCTTGCAGTTCAGCACCCAAGCCCCGCTGTTCAGCCCTGTTTACACTTCGGCTGAGCCCCATGACATCCTTTTTACTATCGAAGAGTAAGCCAAGGACTGCACCTCGGCACGGAACTTCAACATCAGCTTCAGCTTAAGTGCTACATTCCAGATCACTTCAGTCAGATTCAATATTGCACTTCGGCAAAGCCTAGTTTTGCACTTCGACAAAGGAGTCGAGCACAACTTCACATCGTAGAACCATCAGGCAGAAGTACAGTTCAAAGGAAGAGTACACGTCTGGCTATTCAGCCTGCACACGCCAAAGTCGCTTCAGCAGACCTACTAGTCATATTAGCCGCCTACCGGTCACATCAGCAGACCTACTACGTTATAGGTCTTCTACCCCAAGCAAACATCTTGTCCGCTATCAGAATCAAAGGGCGGGAAAAACCAATAAAAGCAAGCCAAGACAGACCAGAAAAAGGATCCGAAATCTATTCTTCATACAACCTGGAGCTAATACACTGAACTTTCTCTTCGGCTAAGACCTGTTAGAATTTTTGAACTCCATACACTAAACTATATTCTTAGCGAGAAATGGTCCAAACTGACTTGAGCGTCGGAGGGTTTTACCCGGGGTCATCCCCCGGGACCTCTGATCTTTGCTTTCTTGTGCAGGACTTTCAGGAAGCTATTCCAGCTGCAATCTAGAAACCAGTTAACTACTCTTCAAGTTAATTGACGATGTTCATTTGAGATCATCTTTGACCTTCGGTGAAGATCCGACTTCATCAATAATGTTCTTGTAGTATCAAACAACAGAAAATCAGCATCTCGACACCGTTCTGTAGCCATGTCTTGGGGGTACGGTAAAATTCCTTGTCGCGCCTTCATAAAGTTTATTTTTACAGCCAATGTGGAAATGCCAAGACTTTCATAAAGTTCGTAGCCATCTCCAATATGTCTGAAACTTCATGACCCTCTTTTGCTCCAACTCTCCGGCTTCCATTATCAGGAACCATTACTCTGCATTTTATACTTCAATGTTTGATCTTTTTCTTCACGTCTCTTTTAATCAATGTGCTTAATTATGTATGAAACTTATAAAAATAGTTATCTACATTTATTCCAGCAACTTTGTCCTCTTCGCCAAATTATTTGATTCTTCGTCCACGTTTGAGGAAAAATCCACTAAACCACCAAAAAAAAATCAAAAAGTAAAATTCTAATATAGAAGAAATAGGAATAAAATTGTCACACCAAATGAGGCAAAAAATAATAATTATACCTACTTATGACTATGTTTAGGTAGAACTTTGCCAACCTTAATGATGTGATCCAGTTTAACTCGATTTTATTGTAAGGAAAAGAAAAAGTATATAAAGAGAGAGTGAGAGGGATGCTTCCAACATTATACCCTACTTAGTCAAACAAATCATTAAGACAGAGTCCGATATGAAATCATTAAAGTAGAAATATCCATGAAACTAAACGGCCACTGCCTGAGAGGACTATGTCCAGGGGACCGTCGCCACCCCCCTCAAACAAGGTACAAATTGCGCCTATGGGCCGCTATAACTATCCAAGAAGACACTCGAAACTGGAAGGATAAACATCCGGTGGACTGCCGAGCTACAAGTCCTACGACACAGGAGCGGGATTCTCTAAAAAGCAAAGGTCGTGGGTGGCCAAAAGGGCCCACTTGGAGACTTGGGATCTCAGCAGAAAATGCGAAGGTTGCTTAAAGCTGGCCGA
>AP025071.1:27652172-27719065 GCA_036186865.1 Eustoma russellianum | reverse complement strand
TTGCACCGACCATCCAATGGACCATGGACTAAACGGCCACTGCCTGAGAGGACTATGTCCAGGGGACCGCCGCCCCCCCACAAGGTACATCTTGCGCCTATGGGCCGCTATAACTATCCAAGAAGACACTCGAAACTGGAAGGATAAACATCCGGTGGACTACCGAGCCACAAGTCCTACGGCACAAGAGCAGGATTCTCTAAAAAGCAAAGGTGATGGTCTTTTAGTCATATGGTCTGGCCCAACAACCGTCGCTCAGCCCCTTTTGGGCGATTCCACTTCCCAGTTGTTTCTCCTTTTCTTTCAAATCTATTCCAGTGGAGGGAATTCGGTACTTCCGATATATTGTTCTTATACAGATCTTGATTCTCAAGACACTTGTGATTATCTGGCCCTATATGGTCCATTGGATCATTAATGGAGTTAATGGTTGTCCTTCCTACTATGATAAATCAGAAATAATCGTCTGTTAGTCAACGACAGTCAACGGCAGATTCGTGCAAGTATATAACTCCTGGAGTTCGGCACCTAGGCATTGCTGTTCAGCCAAACTGCACTTCGGCTGTATCGCATAGCATCCATTATATTATCAAAGAATATGCTAAAGAATTGCACCTCGGCACTCAACTTCAATCTCAACTTCAGCCTAAGTGTCACGCTTCAGATCACTTCGGCCAGATTTGACATTGCACTTTGGCAAAGCTTGGTTTTGCACTTCAGCGAAGGAGTCAAACTTAGCATTACATCGTGGACCATCAAGCAGAAGTGCGGTTCAAAGAAAGAGTACACGTCGGGCTGTTCAACCTGTACACGCCAAGGTCACGTCAGCCGACCTACTAGTCACGTCCGCAGACCTACCAGTTATATCAGCAGACCTACGGCGTCATAGGTTCTCTGCCCCAAGACAACGTCTCATCCGCTGTCAGAGGCAGAGGACAAAGGGGAAAACTAATAAAAGCAAGCGAACGGAGACCAAGAGTGGGATCGAAACATTTTGATCTCTCCTGGAGCAAATACATCGAATTTTCTCCTCAGCCAAGAACTGTGAGAACTTTCTAACTCCACATACCAAATTATATTCTCAGTGAGAAATGGCCCAAACTGACTTGAGCGTCGGAGGGTTTTACCCGGGGTCACACCCCGGGACCTCTGATTTGTGCTTCCTTGTGCAGAACTTCCAGGAAGCTATTCCAGCTATTTTCTTCAAATCAACTGACAACGTTTATTTGAGGTCATCTTAGACCCTTGGTGAAGATCCAGCTTCATCATTTGGCGCTAGAAGGAGGGCTTGAACCTCCATATTCCTTAAAAATAGCTTCCCAAGGCTTTCTTAATATTTATCCTACCCTTTTATTGTGGGAAAGATGGATAAGAAGAATGAGAAAGGGTTCAAGCAACCTATAACATCCAAAAGACATCAAGGACTTCTTCAATAGCAACCGGAACAGTATTCTTCAGAACTAGGAGTTTCTTCATCTCCTCTTGTTACTTTCACATATGAAGAGCGCATACGTGCCATAAATTATGTGACTCAAAATCCTGGTTTTTTCCAAGCTGTGGTGAAAGAGATGAAGGGGAAAGGTTTCGCAGTGAACCCAGTAGGTTTCATCCCAGTAACTCTCACCCACAAGAAGAACACCTGGAGTATTCTCCAACTCGACCTAATTATCATCCCAGGCGCCAGGGTGAATCTATGGCTGAGGCTAGACGTTCAGGGAAAAGATCTAGTCGTCAGCAAAAAAACGGAGCTTTGCTACAGGATAAATGCTCTGCTAAAGTCCGGCTAGGGGGTCGAAGAAAAGAAAGGAACTCTTTGCTAGCTTCAAAAGCTCATATTCTCTCCTACATGAGGAAGAAGAACTTAGCAAGAGAACCTCAGCCCCTGGCAGGACCAATCCACAAAAGAGATCACCAACTGTACTGCCTTTATCATCATGATATTGGGCATGATACAGAAGACTGTAGGAAGCTCGGACAGGAAATTGGGCGTCTAATCGAGCTCGGTTACCTACAACGGTTTTACAATCCGAGGTCAAGGCTGCATAACGGGCTTGACTTTAGCAAGCCTTCTCCGGATGAAAATTGCAGACTTGAACATCAGCACAAGTCTCCAAGAGATGAGGATTCATATTCACATGAAAAGAGGCTGCAGGTTCTTGAGCATATAAGGCTGGCCTAATGGCAAAAGTCCATGATTCAAATGAATTAGGGTTTAATTCCTCTTGCGCGCATCCGACATTTTTCAGCTTAGTCTTACATTATTTGAGGATCAATCTTTTACTAGACTCTCATCCGGCTCTATTCGGTTTAATCCTCTTATTCGGCATTCAGCCAAGAAAGTTAAGTCACCTTATGGTGCATGAAGAGACTCATCTAGACAAGAGGAACAGTTTATGCCTATTTGACGTCCATTTTATAACCCGTAACATGAGTGGGGGCATAACTATATTCCAAATGGGACAAGTTTCCCTATACTTTACCTCAGCAGGTCTGAGCCAGCCGAGCAGGACTCGGTATATTCTTGGGACAGGTTTCCCTATACTCCACTTCAGCAAGACTGAGTGGGTTGAGCAGGACTCAACACTTGGGACAGGTTTCCCTATAATTTACCTCAGCAGGTCTGAGCTAGCCAAGCAGGACTCGGTATATTCTTGGGACAAGTTTCCCTATACTCCACTTCAGTAGGACTGAGTGGGTTGAGCAGGACTCAACACTTGGGACAGGTTTCCCTATACTTTAACTTAGCAGGTCTGAGCCAGCCGAGCAGGACTCGGTATATTTTTGGGACAGGTTTCCCTATACTCCACTTCAGCAGGACTGAGTGGGTTGAGCAGGACTCAACACTTGTGACAGGTTTCCCTATATCTCACCTCAGCAGGTCTGAGCCAGCCGGGCAGGACTCGATATATTCTTGGGAAAGGTTTCCCTACAAGTATTTTATCTCAGCAGGTCTGAGTAAGCCGAGCAGGACTTGGTATATTTTTGGGACAAGTTTCCCTATATCTCACCTCAGCAGGACTAAGTGAGCCGAGCAGGACTCAATATATCCTTGGGACAGGTTTCCCTACAAGTATTTTATCTCAGCAGGTCTGAGTAAGCCGAGCGGGACTCGGTATATTTTTGGGACAGGTTTCCTTATAATCCACTTCAGCAGGACTGAGTGGGTTGAGCAGGACTCAACACTTGGAACAGGTTTCCCTATATCTCACCTCAACAGGTCTGAGCCAGCCGGGCAGGACTCGGTATATTCTTGGGACAGGTTTCCCTACAAGTATTTTACCTCATCATGTCTGAGTCAGCCGAGCAGGACTCGGTATATTGGGACAGGATTCCCTATCAAATATTTTACTTCAGCATGGCTAAGTTAGCAGAGCAGGTCTTGATTAAAAAAGACCTCAGCAGGTCTGAGGCAAATGCCCATTGAGGGTCAAGTTCAGTGAACAGGATTTCACAAACATCCTGATAAAGAGATGTTGAGGTAAATCATGACAGAGTACATGAACCTCATTAACTACTAGCAGGTCTAGAAAAAGTGTAAAGCATATGTGTAATTATCAGCAGTGCTGAAGTTTGAATAAAACAGTGTTTCATGGCAGAGTCGACGTGTGATTCCTTCATATTGCCAAAATAGATCAACAGAGCCAAAGGTCGAGGCCGAAGTCCAGCACTTAAAGGCAATAAGTTTTTGGCAGAGCCGAGAACAAACAATTACTACGGGGGATAATTTAAAGAACTTTGGCAGAGCTGAAGTCAAAAGCAGAAAATAAATACTTGCACAAATTATGAAAATAAAGTAAGTAAAGTCTCACAAGCAGAAGACAAAATCAGAAAAATAATAGCAAGCTGAAGAGCACAAGAAGAAAGTGAAATTTTCATTAAGAAAATTATCTATTACAACTACGAGAAAATGAAAAAAAGTAAGGAAGTCCCTATTCTACTCTTCATCATCCTCATCATCTCTGAGATTAGCCCCACTCTAAAACAGCGCCAGTTGGTTCTCAAATAAGCTTTCAGCTTCGGGGTTGTAGAGGTCGGCAATTTGAGGATGCTTTTTGTCCAAGTCTGGGTAAACTTCAGAGCAGACGTCGATTGCCCAAGTTTGTCCAATGTCTATTGCTGAGCCTTGCATCTTCAAGAAGTTACCCGTGAAGAACTCAGACTGCTTGAACTCAGCAATTGCTTTTTGCTTGATTTCTTCAGCTTGAAGTTCAAGCTGAAGAATGAGTTCAGCCTTGCTCTTGCGCTCTTCTTCCAGTTGACTCTTATTGCTGGACAACTCTTGCTCACAAGTGTTAAGCTCTTTCTGGTAAAACTCCAATTCTGCTTGGGCTTTGGATGACACCAATTCAGCGTTGGCCACCACTTCCTTCAATTCATCTACTTGGGAATTGGCAGTGGCCAACTTGATATCTGAATTTTCTTTCCCTTCTTGAAGTCGGGAGTTTTCTTCAGAAAGAACAGACACTTCAGACTTCAAACTATTCACTTGTGATTCCAGCTG
Source organism: Eustoma russellianum (assembly GCA_036186865.1). NCBI lineage: Eukaryota > Viridiplantae > Streptophyta > Magnoliopsida > Gentianales > Gentianaceae > Eustoma > Eustoma russellianum. The sequence continues at coordinate 27,714,564 of AP025071.1, read as the reverse complement.
CTCCAACCTCGCATTACTGGGTCTTGCCGTCTCTGCCAACCTGTCATAAGTGTTTCTGAGGTTGGCATTGATCTCAAAAAGTTGGTTAAATTTTGCATGCAACTCTTCAGCCCGTCTGAGAATATTGTACTCTTGAATCCGATACTGCAGAAATCAGGTTGGTTAGAGAAAACATAAGTGACCAAGTTAAAAAAGATATAGAATATCGGGAAGTCTTACCAAAGACATGTTGCTTGCAAACGAATTTATGGCAGTGTCCCAGTATAGACTGCCAAAAATTTGCCAATCCCTGGGTAGCACTAAAATCTCAGTTACTTTCCTAGCTACGCTAGGATTTATAGTAGTGTCCGAGAAAGAGAACTCTATTGTTCTCTTGCCTCAGCGGTCTCTTTGGGACGATTCTCCCTCCAGTACATTTCCTCCCCCTGGAGTTTCTCTTATAGACTCAGCAGAGGGAATAGCTTCTGAAGAAGCTGGCCTTGGTTGAGGCATAACTTCTTCTTCGGCAACTGGAGAAGGAGGAATCAAGATGGGGGCGTCAATTCCCCCAATTCCATCGTTTGGTTGAGCTATAGCTGAGGCAGGGACTTGAGTTTCAGCTCGGATGAGATTATCAAAAGTTCCAGCTGCAGAGAGAACGAAAGGTCAATTGATTGAACGGAAACAAGGTATGTTCAAAACCAACATAAGGAGAGAATTTTACCTGGAACGTCAGCCTCGGCTGAAGTCAAATCAGCAAGAATCACCTGCATCTCAGAAGGAACTCTGGCAGAAGCCTGCCCTGAAGAGGAAGGCTGCCCTTCAGTCCTTTTCCTCTTTTTGGGAACCACCATCTTAAGCCTTGCAAGGGTCTGAGACACCATGGCTCCTGCAGGATTCAACAAACAAATTGATCAAAATGCAAGGAAAACATTAGAACAAGTCAAAGATGTTCAAAAGATTGCTACATACCCCGAACTATTCTCAAAGCAGCTGGGATGAGGGGTCGAAAGTTATATTCTGGCCACAAGTGTTCCAGGTCGGCAACACTCACAACCGGCCTCCCCAACTTCTTCCAATCCACGTCCATGGGCAAATGTAACAATTTGGAGGCTTCATCACAAGATTTCTCGCTTGGCCTCGTGTTATTTGCGCTGCCGGATTTTCAGAGAGTCCTTTCAGGTAATCCTATGGTCTTTACAAAGAAGAAACGTTTCTTCCAATTTTTGGGAACAAAGGGAATGTTTATGGCATATGATTGATTTCACTATTTGGGTGTCTTCTGCTAAAATAGTACCAACTATCCTTGTGTTTGCACACAAACACTCCTCTAATGACAGCAAGGGAAAAGGCTTTCTCAGCAGCTCTGAGGTAGAGCAGGTAGCTGAGGATAACCTTTAGGCCATTTGGCATTATTTGGAGAAGCCTAAGTTTGTAAAAATCCAGAATATGGAGTAAGGGTGTTGGAATGGGAAGATTAAAACCAGACTTAAAATACTCCTCATAGACTGCTTCATATCCTACGGGAGGGTCATATGCAGTCTGATGAGGAAGAGGAAGAATGGGGGCAAAGGTACTTCTATCAACATTATAGTATTGGCATAATTGAGAAAGTTCAGTGGCTTTCAAGATGCTCACTGAACTCTGCACCAATTGAGATTGTGCACCTCTGTCGATTGACATTGAGGGCACCACAGATTCTAGGGCGACCAAAGAAGGTTCACCAGTGCAGCACAACCTCCGCAGAGGGCAGTTGTCCTCACTAGAATCTGACCCTGAATGGCGAGATTGAACCACTTGGTCACCTTCAAGATCAGTAGGGTAAGAATAAGCTGATCTATTCTGGGAGTCAGAAGAAGATGGAATAACGAAAGCCATAGATAAGGAAGAAAAGCTTATAGCGATTTGGGAAGAAGATCTGGCGCTGGAATTATGCTGAAATGAAGCTGGAAGCAAAAAGAAGTAGGCAGAACAGCGTGAACAGAGCGAAGAAGAAGACAATGGGGCATGAACCTCTATTTATAAGGAGGAAGATGAAAAGTTGTAACTTTTCAGTTGAAATTCAAAAAGGGGTGACGGTTCAGTTTTGCCCCTTTCTCGATTATTGAAACCGCCGAAAGGGTAATTATAGGGCGTTGGAACTTGCGCTGGTACTAAACAGGCGGATAACGGCTCAACTATGAGGTTAAAGGTGCGGTTAATGGGAAATACGGGGCAGTTAAGAGGATAACTGCCTAATTAATGAGGACACGTCATTGGCACTTCAGAATGGATTTGTCTGCCCTCACGGATCAGCTCGGCCACACAAAATCCGGGGGCAAATGATAAACCAGAAATAATCGTCTGTTAGTCAACGAAAGTCAACGGCAGATTCGTGCAAGTATATAACTCCTGCAGTTCGGCACCTAGGCATTGCTGTTCAGCCAAACTGCACTTCAGCTGTATCGCATAGCATCCATTATATTATCAAAGAATATGCTAAAGGATTGCACCTCGACACTCAACTTCAACCTCAACTTCACCCTAAGTGTCACGCTTCAGACCACTTCGGCCAGATTTGACATTGCACTTCGGCAAAGCTTGGTTTTGCACTTCAGCGAAGGAGTCAAACGTAGCATTACATCGTAGGACCATCATGCAGAAGTACAGTTCAAATAAAGAGTACACGTCGGGCTGTTCAGCCTGTACACGCCAAGGTCACGTCAGCCGACCTACTAGTCACGTCCGCATACCTACCAGTCATATCAGCAGACCTACGACGTCATAGGTTCTCTGCCCCAAACCAACATCTCATCCGCTGTCAGAGGCAGAGGACAAAGGGAAAAACTAATAAAAGCAAGCGAACGGAGACCAAGACTGGGATCAAAACATTTTGATCTCTCTTGGAGCAAATACATCGAATTTTCTCCTCAGCCAACAACTATGAGAACTTTCTAACTCCACATACCAAATTATATTCTCAGTGAGAAATGGCCCAAACTGACTTGAGCGTCCGAGGGTTTTACCCGGAGTCACATCCCCGGGACCTCTGATTTGTGCTTCCTTGTGCAGGACTTCCAGGAAGCTATTCTATCTATTTTCTTCAAATCGACTGACGACGTTTATTTGAGGTCATCTTAGACCCTTAGTGAAGATCCGGCTTCATCATACTACCTTTCGACCTTGGTCGGTCCTGTTTTTGACAAAACGGAGGTCGGTGTATTCTATTTCCATTTACATTTCTTCCTCATTTTTTATTTTTCTCTCCTCTTTGCAAAAACTCAATAGATTTTCCAGCCACGTGTTGCTCGATCTGTTCATTTAGATATTTTTTTTATTTAACTTCCGCTTATGTATAATTTCTATGAAGTCTAAGGCTTGGAGCAGACAATAAGGTTGATACTTAAACGACACGGGTTCGAGTTTCGAAAACAGTCTCTTGCACAAAGTGTAAGGTAAAGTTGCATACATCAGATCGCGAAACGATGCGGTTTCTCTCTGAATTCTGTGCAAGTGCAGGAGTCTATTGCACCAGAAATGTCTTTTTTGTATAACTTCTATCCCCTTAACAGTGTTAGAAAAACGTGTAGAAGTATGGTACCAACAGGGAAAAACGATGAGAATAAGAAAGCCGGGACACAACGTTAGTTGATGTCCTTAAAGCTAAAATGCTTCCACCACGAGCGAGGTGAACTACACGGCACAAGCCTCCCAGTATATAACGTCTTCTTCCTTTCGTTCGCTCTAAGAGAGGAAGACGAACTTCCAAATAGAAGTTTTTGATAGTAAAGGAAGAAGAAGAGGATGTTGGAGGAATATAATTGCTGAAATTTTTAGGATTTTGGCAAAAGATGTTAAGTTTTTTTTTCTTAAGGTAGCAATGCCTACTATTTATAGGCCTTAGGTTGTGTAAACACCATTTTAAAAACCCATTTCAGCATTTTAATTAACCTCCAAGTCAGTTACATAACGTTCATGTATGAATGGAGATGTTTCTTAGATCAAAAGTTGCAATTCAAAATGAAGAGTTCTGTCTTTTGACACATCGATCGATCGATCGAAGTCATCGATCGATGTTGGATACAGAACTCCTTCTCTGCACCCTGCCTACATCGATCGATCGAAGTCGTCGATCGATGTTGGACAGAGAGCTCCGAATTTGCAACTTGTCCCCATTGATCAACAGATGTATCGATCAATGTCACATCGATCGATCCATGTGAGCAATCTATGTTGGACAGTGAGCTCCAATTTTTTATTCACACCATATCGATCGATCGATGTAGCGATCTATGTCACATTGATCGATCGAAGTGATCGGTCTATTTCCAACAGAACACTCAACTTCAATTCCACTTTCACTTGGTTCGATCCAGCTATCACGTGGATCGATCCAAGTGATTTCTAACAAGTTTAAAGTGTTCTAAACATCTTTTAATCTCCTAAGAAACACCTTACATGATTTTTATATAAGTTTGGAGCACATTTCAAGCGCTTTAGACGTACTTTCCAACAAACAGTGGGTATTTCCTTTGCTTTACATGTGCTTCTTCTGTAGTTGTTATCTCAGCATCTGTAGGTTTCTACATCTTTATACTGATAAGACCACCAGGTATTTCATGTACTTCAGTTTCTTGCTTATGTTTATGCATTTTTTTAATTGCACATGACTGTTTTAGCTTTGCGATTATGTTTAATTGTTTCTTATCATTCTCGTTGGTTCTGTCAATGGACGTTTAATCATATACTTATGATTCGATAACTCTAAATATATACTTATGATTCGTTAGTTCTGTCTTTTGGCATATGATAAACCATAATTAAATCGTCTGTTAGTCAGTACCAGTCAACAGTATAACTCATGCAATTCAGCACACAAGAATTGCTGTTCAGCAGTTCAGCGCACAAGTATTGCTGTTAGGCAGCTCAGCGCCCAAGCATTGCTATTCAGCCTTGGCTGCACTTCAGCGAAGCTGTATAACACTCATTATATTGCCGAATATACCAAGGTTTGCACCTCGGCACCAACTTCAGCTTATATCCGAGTGCCGCACTTCATACTACTTCGGCTAGATTCGACCTTGCACTTCGGCAAGGCTTAGTTGGGCACTTCAGCAAAGGAATCAAGCACAACGTTACATCGATGAACCATCAGGCAGAAGTGCAATTCAAATATAGTGACTACAGCTGGCTATTCAGCCTGTACACGCCAAGGTCACAACAGCCGGCCTATTAGTCACATCAGCCAGTCTACTAGTCACATCAGCAGACCTACGACGTCCTAGGCTTTCTGCTCCAAGCAAACATCTCATCCGCCATCAGAGGCCAAGGGCAGAAAAAGGTTGATAAAAGCAAGCCAATACAGACGAGAAAAGGGGATGAAAAAGAAAAACATTCTCATCCTAAAGTCAATTCATACACTTTGCTCTTCAGCTCATACTGTGAGAAACACTTAACTCACCATTTAAGTTATATTCTCAGTGAGAAATGGCCCAAACTGACTTGAGCGTCGGAGGGTTTTTCCTGGGGCCAACCCCCCGGGACCTCTGATCTGTGCTTCCTTGTGTAGGATATTTTGGAAGCTATTCCAGCTACTTTCTTTTCACCAGCTGACAACGTTAATTTGAGGTCATCTTGACCCTTGGTGAAGATCCGGCTTCATCATTTGACACTAGAAGGAGGGCCCCTTAGTCCCTTAATTCGGTTAAAAAGTTCAAACTCAAAACAACCAACATTTAACTATGACAAAGGGTCGTAGAGAAGGTTTGGGTGAGTCATCCAACCCTCCACGACGTATGGTTACGCATTCAGGTGTCCCAGAACAGGTTTCTCGGGTACCTGAATCACCTATGCCTAATCCTAATCCTATCCCAGAAGTTTCAAGGGAAGTAAGGGATAAAGCAATAAAATACGTTGCTGAGAACATGGAAGTGTTCGAAGCCATGGTACAACATCTCAAAGGCAAGCAACCAGAGGTGCAAAATATGGAGGTAGATCCACCTCTTCCCCATAGAGAAGTATCACAAGGCCAGTCTTCTAGACCGCATAAAGGCTTTATGGCGGATGCTAGAAGACAGTTTCAAAGCTCCAACCGTGGAGTCAGAACATATGTCCAGACCTCACTTAAGTGTGAGGTCAAAGTCTCTGAAAAGCGTCCCTATGGACGAAGAAGTTCCTCGCAGACCGAGAGCTTACTATGCAGAGAACAGGCAAGAGTTTGTGCAAGCAGTCCAGGAAAGCCATTTTTCCTGGGATATAGCAGAGTATTTGGCACCAGACAGCTTTAAGATGCCAAAGATGGACACTTACGATGGGACCACAGACCCAACGAACCATCTCTTCCAGTTTCAAATTGCAATGAGTCTGAAAAACATCCCAGACCCTTTGCGTTGCAAGACTTTCCCTTTATATTTAAGGGGAAATGCCAGGAGATGGTTCCAAGAGTTTCCATCAAAATCTATGAGGTCCTTTAAACAGTTGGCACAGAAGTTCAAGTCACAGTTCGTGTCCAGCACCCCGTTTGTGAAGAACTTATCCCATCTGATGACCTTGAGACAAGGTCCAGATGAATCTGTGTTGAAGTACATGCAGCGTTTCTCAGACGAGTCACTGCAGGTCAGTGACAGAAATGAGGGTGTTAAAGCTGCAGCCTTCATTAATGGACTCCGAGCTGATCACCTCTTCTCCCAACTGGCTGAAGAGGGACCTACAACTCTAAGAGAATGCTTAGAGAAAGCTCATCAATTTGCCCGAGGAGAGGAGGCAAACATATTAAAGAGAGAAGCCGAGCATGGAGCCCCGAAAGAAAGCCGATTTAGTTCAAAAAAGGAAGATCGGTGCCATGAAGGGAAAAATCATGATCGGCGCAGTGCGTTCGATCGCATAAGCGGAAAGGACAAGGGTGGTAAGGAGGGCTTACCACTGTTGGCCTCACAAGAGTATATTTTGACCATCATGGAAAAAGACAGTCTATGGACAGTTCCAGAGCCTCTGTACGGGCCTAGGACAAAGAAGAATCGTAAATTTTATTGCCGCTACCATAGAGATATCAGACATGATACAGAAGATTGCAGGAAGTTGGCTCAGGCTATTAAACGACTTATTGAACAGGGTCATTTAAAACAGTTTTATGACCCTCGATCACGACTGAACAACCGTCTGGATTTCCACAAGGACCCCCAGAAAGACAAGTGCCGACCGGAGTCTCCACCTCGGCATCGTAGGACTGATGATGATGGGGAGCAAGGAAGACGTGGGGCTGCAGGTCAGCCCCAAGTCAATGCTATTATATATACAATCTCTGGGGGTCCACCTCACTCAGGCCAAGGAGCACCTAGTTCCTCAGGAACCTCGTCAGATCCACCATCTAAAAGAGCCAGGATGGCAAGAGAGCTGACTTATGGGCCGAAATATCTCATTCCTCTAGACTTCAACAACACAGGCTTAGTGATAGAGTTGTGCATACATCTAGCTCCTGATAAAGTTGTGCAGGTCTGACGTGTCTATGTGGATACCGGCAGTGCCGTGAATATAATGTTCTATTGGGTATATCAGCAGCTTGGTTTACCCAATTCCTTGATGAAACCAGTTACCTCGTCCTTGTATGGATTCACTGGAGCTGCAGTGCGGCCAGCAGGTCTGGTCACGCTCAGCTGCAGTTTTGGCAAACCCCCTGCCTCTCGGTGCATATGGATAGACTTTGTGGTCGTCAAGGACGTATCCCCATATAACATCATTTTGGGACGGCCAGCTTTGGTAGCATTGGAGGCCATTGTATCACCTTTATACATCAGCATGAAGTTTTCCACTCTAGGGGGAGTGGCAACTATACAAGGTGATACACAAGTGGCACAGAGTTGTTACGCTATTGCTACCAAGGGAAATGAATCGGTTCAGCAAGTTAGCCTTGATGAACTGATACCTTCAGATGAGGAGCACTTACAGTCAGATGATGCAGTGCAGGACTTCGTCATTGATCCGAACAGACCTGAAAATGTCATAAAGATCGGGACCTGGATGCCATCTGAACTGTTAGCTCAGCTACAGGATTTGCTGAGAGAATTTGCGATTATCTTCGCATGGGCTGCCGAAGACATGCCAGGGATTCCTTCACATCTGGCTGAGCATAAACTAAATGTTGATCATTTGGCGAAGCCAGTAAGCAGGACGAATTATCTCTCGAAGTGATTCACAACTTATTGTTTCTCAGGTCAATGGGGATTATGAGGCCAAAGAGGAAAACATGAAAAAATATTTGGCTAAAGTGATGCAGCTTGGACAGGCATTCGAGTACTTCAGCATTGAACACATCCCCAGATCTGCCAACAAAAGAGCTGACGCGTTATCTCGGCTAGCATCATCCACTTCAACAACTTTGGGAAAAAAGATAGTTGTGGAGCTGGTGAAGCATCGTGCTTACGATGCTAACGAAGTGTTGCAAGTGGACTATTGCAATACCTGGATGGACGAACTCGTTAATTTCTTGCAGCATGGAGTTCAGCCAGAGGACAAACGTGCAGCTCGGCGCCTTCATCTGAAGGCAACAAGGTATGCCCTTTTCAACGATCACATTTATAAAAAGTCATTTTCGCATCCTTGGTTGAAATGTGTGATGGAAGAGGAAGGAGATTATATCCTTCGAGAGATGCACCAAGGAATCTGCGGAAATCATTCTGGTGCCCGGTCGTTGGCAAGGAAATGTTATCTTGCTGGATATTACTGGCCCACTCTGCGAAGTGATGCAGAAGAATTGGTCAAAAAGTGTCTAGCATGCCAAGTCAATGCTCCAATGACACATTTGCCAAGCCAAGAGCTCACCTCTATTGCAAGTCCCTGGCCATTTGTGCAATGGGGGATAGATCTTGTTGGACCTCTGTCCCAAGCTCCAGGATCAGTCAAATTTTTGGTTGTTGCCATTGATTAATTCACCAAATGGGTGGAAGCAGAACTCTTAGCTACAATAATGGGGAATCAGATCAAGAAGTTCTTGTGGAAGAACATCATATGCCGCTTCGGCCTTCCACAAGTCCTTATATCAGACAATGGAAAACAATTTGCTGAAGACCCTGTTAAGAGTTGGTGTGCCGAGCTCAAGATTGAACAGCGTTTCACTTTGGTAGCACACCCTCAAGCTAACGGACAAGTTGAGTTGGCCAACAAAACAATCAAGGATGGACTAAGAAAGCGTTTATACCAAATTGGAGTGAGCTAGGTAGAGGAGCTTCCAAGCGTATTATGGGCATATCGAACTACTCCCTCTACCTCCACTAAGAAAACACCGTTTTCCTTAGTGTATGGCACGGAGGCGGTCATCCAAGCCGAAATTGGTTCCAGCTCTACGCGAACAGATTATTACTTTGCTGGAACCAATGACTAGGAGTTATAGTTGAATTTGGATGAACTGGAAGAGAAAAGGGAGCAGGCTCATGTCCGCATGGCTCAATAAAAGAATCTAATTGTGTAATATTACAATTCCCGAGTACGACCAAGATCCTATCAAGTGGGGGATTTGGTATTGTGCAACAATGAAGCAAGCCATGCAGCACCCACCAAAACTCTTAATCCTAAGTGGGAAGGACCTTTTAGGATAGAGGAGGTGCGCTCAAATGGGGCTTATAAATTACAAACCTTGGAAGGCAAAACTTTACCAAGAACTTGGCATTCTACTCATTTAAGGCTTCTACATCAATGATGAATTTCGCCTCAGCAGGTCTGAGTGGTTTTCCCAAAGAAGTCTTTCATGGTTTTCTTTTTCTAGCAGTGCTAGGAAAATGTAAATTATTTATTACCAGTGGTACTGAAGATTGAATAAAGCAATGTTCGTGACAAAGTAAACTTGTTGTTCATTCATTTTGCCTAAATGAATTAAGTAACAGGTATTACTTTATCTAAAAATTATTATCAGTGGAAAGTTAAAGCATGGCTGAGCTGCACTTCAGTCAAACGGCAAAATATTTTGGCAGAGCCAAGGGCCGAGGCTAAATATAAATATTTACATAACTATTGAAATAGATCAAATAGAACTTCGCAGTGTAGAAGATCAAATATTTGTATAACTATTGAAATAGAGCAAATGGAACTTCGCAGTGCAAAAGATCAAATATTTGCATAACTATTGAAATAGAGCAAATGAAGATGGAACTTCGCAGTGCAGAAGATCAAATATTTGCATAACTATTGAAATAGAGCAAATGGAACTTCGCAGTGCAGAAGATCAAATATTTGCATAATTGTTGAAATAGAGCAAATGGAACTTCGCAGTGCAGAAGATCAAATATTTGCATAACTATTGAAATAGAGCAAATGAAGATGGAACTTCGCATTGCAGAAGATCAAATATTTGCATAACTATGGACATAGTGCGAGTAAAACTTCGCAGTGCTGAAGACAAATACTTGTAATAACTATGGAAATAGAGCAAGATGATTTTCTCAAGCCGGAGACAAATACTTGTAATAACTATGGAAATAGTGCAAGTAAAATTTCACAAATACTTGCATTAATTATTGAATTAGAGCAAATGAAACTTCGCATGCAGAGGACAAAGACAGTTAAGGAAATTGAAACAAGCTGAAGAGCAGGACTTGGAAAAAAGTGGATTTTCATTAAACAAATCATCTGTCACAAGTACAAACAATTACAAGAAAAAGAAAAAATCATAGACTACTCCTCCTCCTCCTGGTCAGCTTCTCTGAGGTCAACTCCTTCCTTGAATTGCTTAAGGAGCTTGTCAAATACAGCTTCAGCCTCAGTGTTGTAGAGGTCAGCAAGTTGAGGATGCTCCTTATCCAGGTCTGGATAGACTTCTTGACAGACGTCAATTGCACAAGTCTGTCCCATTGCTAAAACAGCACCTTGCATCTTCAGCAGATTCTCTTCAAAATATTGAAACTTCCTAAACTCAGCAACAGCAGATTTCTTTATTTCTTCAGCTTGAGACTCAAATTGAGAAATGAGCTCAGCCTTGCTCTTCTTTTCTGCTTCAAGTTGCTGAGCCAGTTCACTCTTGATCTTCTGATCTGCTTCAGACCGGCTCTTCAGCCGGTACAGTTCTTGCTCCACAACATGGAATCCTTTTTGGAAGGACTCCAACTCAGCCTGGGTCTTGGTAGATGCAGCTCTAAGTTGGAGATAACTCCCTTCAGCTCGTCTACTTGTGAATTGGCCACCGCCAGCCGAGTGTCGGACTCCTCCTTTCCTTTTCTAAGTTGGGAATTTTCAGATTTCAGGGAGTCTAACTCTGATTTCGTTGAGTCCATTTCCGACCTCAACGTCTTCAGCTCAGCATCCATCTCATCCAGCCTGGAATCGTCAGGTCTTGCCGTCTCAGCCAACTCATCATTGGCCCTTTTCAGTTCGGCATTGGCCACAGAGAGCTTCACCACCAAGCTGCGCATTTCCTCAGCTCTCCTTAACATGTCACATTCATGGGCACGATACTGCAATAACCAACATGGTCAAGATATCATTTCAACAATCTAAGTAAAAGGATTGTAGGATTTGAAAGAAACTCACCAAGGACATGTTTCTGAAGTACGTGTCAAAGGCTGACTCCCAGTCCTGGCGTGCAAATTGGGCCTCATCCACTAGCAGCACGGGTAGATCAGCCAACTTTCTTGCCACCCCTGGATGAGCTGCAGTATCAGCAACTCTGTACACCAGGTTCCTCCATTCGCGGCGATATTGATGGGACGGATCCCCCTCAGATGGAGCTTTCCCAAGAGGATGTCGGGGGGAAGCCTCTCCTGAAGTAATTACAACTCCTCCAGCAAGGGCTTCCTTTGGATCCCTGATAATTGATCCTCCTGGAGAATAAACTGAGGCCGCTGAGGCTTGAATGGAAACTGGTGCAGCAAAAATTGGATCAAGAACTGGTGCAGCCGGGACTGGATCAAAAGTGGATGCTTCAGGAGCTTGATCATCATTGGATGGCACAGCTGGTGTAGTCATCTTGGCTTGGGGAGCCTTGATGATGACCTTTGGAGGAGGGGCAGTGTCGTAACCGTAAAAATTTAAAAAAAAATTAAATATTAATTAATACTAAATTAACTACCCTCACCCAACCACTCCCCCACTTTTTTCCAATCTATCCCTTAACTTCCTCCACACCCCATAATTTTGCCCCCATCCTTACCATTTAAACCCCATCACTTAATTCCCCACCCCCATTCACATGAACGACAGCAACAACAATAGCACAAGCAAAAGAAAATGTGAAAAGACAGGAAGAGGGACAGCGGGCAGGAGAGGAAAAAGAGAAGAGGAGGAGGAAGAAAAGCCACCCACATCAATTCTAATCTTACTTTTGGTCAGTGAATTTGTATTCAAGAGGTAGGTTACCCTCCCTTCTGTCGGATTGCTTTGGATTCCCTCGCATTCTGTTTTGGGAATTATTTGATGTTTTGGGAATTATTTGATTGTCATTGCATGTCTATCTTTTATATGTTTATCACGAATCCTTTATGTTGTGGTATGAAAATTGCGTGTTTGGCCTTAGATATAGATCACATAGCACGGAAATAGGTTGGAATGGGTTCGGGTTGGCAAAAAACGGGCACGGAGGCGGCGCGTGTAGCACACGCGCGCCGGTCCCGCGCGCCCCTGCGCGGCGCGTACTGTTCACGCGCTGACTGTCACCGGCAAAATGTCGGGGGCGTTAAAATAAGACCAATGGAATTGGTTTGGGGTTAATCGGAGTTAAAACGAAAAAGTTATGTATTTTTGAGTGTATTTAGGAATTAAGAAATTAAAGAATAGTAAAATAAAAGAAAAATAAAAAAATATATATATATAAACGGATGCGCTGAAGTTGTCAGATGGGTTACGAGATGGGGATGGAATTGGTTTGGGATAAATTGGAGTTAAAACCAAAAAGTTATGGATTTTTGAATAAAACTAAAATTTAAAGAAAACTAATAAAAGAATTGAAAAAAAAGTTGCTTGTCAGTAACAGAAGCGAGAAGAAAAATGTATATATATATATATATATATATATATATATATATATAATAAAATAGAAATAATAAACAATATATAAAGTAATATAATTATCATTTAATAAATAAGAAATAGAAATACAGTAAATAAATTAAAAAAAAAATGGCATCAGTCACGTTAAGAGTAGTAACTAATTAAAGATTATAATAATAATAATAATAATAATAATAATAATAATAATAATAATAATAATAATAATAACATATCTATTTAATATGATAATTAACCAATTTAGAAACTCATGAAATAAATTAAAATAAACTAAAATAAAAAAAAGAAGGAAAATGGAGAGTGAAGAAAATGAAATTAAAGCAAGAAAAAAAATAGTAGGGAAGATAAGAAAATATTTAATTAAAATATTTAAGTGCTTGAAAGCCTAGGAAATATAAAATAAAGTGTAGAAACCTAAAATAAAGTCTAGAAAGATAAAATAACGGTAGAAGATAAAATACACTAATGAACCCCACGCAACATAGGGTAACTACGCAATGTAGGTAATACGCAACATAGAACGGAGCATGCAACATAGGACAAACGGAAGTGTGCTAGTGTGATGCATTCATGGCACGAGCATTGCATTTGGCCTATGAGCCGTGTGGCCTGACGAGGCGTGTGATGGGTGTTGGTAATAATGGTTACCTTCATCCGATAGGACCCGGGACATGCATAGCATAACATGGAAAAGAATGAGCATAGCGTGTGATATTAAATGACTGCGTGTGACACGGAGATAGAAGTGCATGCATCATGAACTTGCGCATTGCATTTATTATTGTTGGGATTATTTGTCTTGTTATTAAGTTGTTTCAGCGTTACGTTTTGGGATACGGATCGGGTCGGGTATGTGTTATTTCCTTATTTATGCTTTAATTGCTTTATTATTTATATGTTTATGTTTTATTGCTTTATTTATCTGCTACCTGCTTTACGTGCTTAATTGTTTACCCGACTCAGTATGTGACAGTCCCTTTTCGGGAGAGACGGGTAACCTACGAGTGACTCCCATCACTCACCCCCCACCACCCCTCCACAGGTGAGCAGGATTATGAGTATATACAATTAACGAGGGTGAGACAGATTACGCAAGCTGGGACTAGTGAGCTGGACTCGAGAAGGGATCTTGTTGACCCGGAGCTTGTTACTTGGGATAGTCAGATAGACCTCCACATAGGTTTATTATTTTGATTTTAGTATTTCATTTTTAACTTAGCGGGTTTTATCAACCCTTGTACTTGATTTTATTCTAATGGATTTAATTTAATCAAGATGTTTATTTCTTTAATTATCGTTTCCGCGAAAAATTTCTACGTCAGTTCCGACGTGCAAAGAAGTTTGAACGACGCTTTGTAGTCCTCATAGTAGGCTACGGCGGGTGCACTGTTCCCGATGCTAGGGCTCGGGAGCGGGGCGCTACAGGTGGTATCAGAGCCGAGGCTCCAGATCTGCCTCGGAAACGCAGGATTAACTAGATCATTTAGACATTAAGCTATGATCTTTTTCTTAAAATGACGATTTTAACCTTAAACAACAAAATAGGTTAAGTGATGATCTTAGACTTAAGCTATGATCGGGTTAAGGGGTACGAGAGTGAGCGATCATTTTCTTACATAATCACTATTCTGCCCCTAACTTTTAGCACGAATTATGTAAACGATAAAATTTCCCAAATTATCCCTGAACATCTACCTACAACCCCTAAACTGTTGGAAATTCCTAAAGTACCCCCTAACTTACCCTATATTTAAATAAATCTATTTTCAATCGTTCTAAATTTTAGAAAAATGCTGGTAAGATGTGAACAAGCCGGTGATAGAGGAAATAATGGTGAGAACCACCAGAATCAGAGGATCATCCCCAAGCACTTGAAGATGCCTTAATCATTATGGCCAACAACTTAGCATAGTAACACCAACTGTTGAACTAACAGGCACTGCCTCCACCACCACCGCACTTGGACCCGAGATTCTTCTACAAGGAGATACGGATGAATGGTGGCACAACACAGCTGACACCGCCAATCACTTGAATCTAAGTTTGTAATGAGTCCAAGAGGTACTACATGCCGAGAGTACGATCTTCAAAGCATGGTTCTAGGACCACGGCAGAAATGTAGATTCAAACCATAATATTAGAAATTATGTTACGATTTTGGCCCTAAGTCACAATCTTAGACATAAGTTATGATTAAACATAAGAAATAATCATGAACATAGGTACTGATCTCAGTTATAGGTGATGATCCTTAACATAAGTCACAATCTTGAACATGAATAACGAGTCCGACTAAGAGTTGACCTTGGACATGAGTACTGAAGGTAGTCATTAGCGTTGATTATACGCTAAGCATGATTTTAGAAATAAGATATGATCTTAGACTTAAGAAATGAATATACTAAGAACAATCCTAAAAGTAAGAGATGACCTTAGACTTAAGAAGACGATCAATTACAAAACATGTACACCTAGACTATCCCATACAATTCTACCTTATCTAAGTTGATCATAACTCTTTAAGCCGTAATCTTAGTAACCCTAGTCTACTACTAGATAATTAAATTGAATGAATTACAATGTTAACCAGAATACCCTGCTGCGACCGTTAGTGATATATTAATAGGTCAGACGATTTTGGGCTACTCCATCATAACAGCAGCATGGGATTCGGTACCATTAAGGTAAAATAAAATGAACCCATATCCCTACTTGGACGGTAGCATCAGAGCAGACTTAGGTCTAAGTTGAGACAATAGCTACTAAAAAGAATGAATTATTATATTATGGTAGATACTAAGAGAAGATTTATATAGAATTGATGGAAACTAAGTAACGATTCATAAGCATTTTAATGAGTAGCGCTTAGTAAGAGCATCATACAAAGGAATTTATAGTATAGGGTTAAGATGTTGAAATTTAGAGTTATTAAGTAGGACGATGATATTAGCTTCATTAGTGATACTGATCGGTAGCAAAAGGCATGAATCGACTATAACAAGCACATGTGAATAATGGATCTTTATAAACTTTTAGTTAAGTGTTGATTTTTAGAAATGTCGAGTTACTTGACTTGAATTTATTAGACTTGAATTAAAATAGAGCGGGCATGAACAAGTATTGGATGCTTTTCATATAAAGTTGAATAACATTAGTGGTTCAAATAACCAAATAACGAGGTATAGTGGATTAGTGTGGCGCGGGGAAGTGTGGTAAATTAGAACACCTTAAGTCGATCAATAATTAGTGTGCCATGCTAGGATTGGACCAATTGAAGTGAAAGATTTTATCTTGAGTAGGCAAACGTTAGAGAGATAAGAAACTGCACATAGGTGACCCTATTCGAAAAAGAGGATGACATATAGAATTATACGAAATATTGGACCGATATATTTTTCAAACAGATAAATATTTTATATAAACACGTACACTAATGTATAACCTAAATTTTAACAAGTACTTTGAAAGAAAAAAAAATTGGCTTCGGAAATACCTTGTTGAGTCTCATTTTTGTAGTCTACTAGACTTTATAACGTTAAATTCTTCTCTATATCTGTATATCAACAAAAAAAAATGTTTTCAATTCTTTTGACAACCTGACAAGTGGAAAAGTTTTAAACTACTGATGTTCTTCAAAAAACGATATTTTTATACATATTCCTTACACAAGATTTTAAATTTTCGCTTCATTACATCTATTTAGTCAAAAATTAATTTTACCCGATGTCTATCTACATCGCAAGTATTTTATCCATTAAAGTGATTTCGAAGTTATTTAAGCGCTTGTGATGGTCTTACTTAAATTTTGCCAAGTCAAAAAAAAATAGTTTTCACAATATATATCTGTTTAAAAAAACGAAAGTTACCGTACTCAAATCGCTTTATAAAACCTTCTCTTATTAAGTTTTCAACTGTTTTAACGCAATTTTACCGAAGTAATTTGCAAACAAGTTATATCGTTATAAAAGGTCATTTGAAACACCGTCTTGCGAAAACGGGTATATTATTTTGGTTCTTGCGTTCAAAAAAGAATAATAATATAGGAATGATATTATTTAAAAAAAAAACTAAAGTTATATTTCTAAGTATAGCCACGTAGGTCACGTTCTTATTAGAAGAAAAATATGTCCATACACATATTTCGTATATTAGGCTATTGATGATATCTCGGGAAGAGTAAGGGCATGATCGTAGAACTAGTTCGTAATTATATAAGAATTGAATTCGATGACTTAACCCTATGACGAGGATGTGTAATGGTCAATATATTGGCTACTCAATGGGTATTTACTTAGGAGATGGATCCGATATAACTAGCTGTAAGAATTCAAATTGTAGATTGCAATAAGTTGAACGACACGCGTTAAGTGGTATGAGAGGAAGTTTGTAAGTACTAATTATAGAGAATTAAGTTAAGGACTAAACCCTAGGAGGACGAGACCCTCTTGCAGGATATTAGTGACAATTAAGTTGAATCATAAAAGAATAAGATGTACTCTGAGAATATATATGGTTTGAGGGATGAGTGTGACGAACAAGTCATTAAGTTAAAAAAAGAAGTTGCAGTACACTTAAGAACTGATTGTAGATAGTAGCTCATAAAAGCAAATATAAGTGTGTTATAGACTGATGACTGTGTCATGGAACTTCCAGTATGGAGACAATACTCTTAATCTGCTTTTATGGTTATAAAAGATTAGGTTAAGATTTCAACATGCAAAGAGAAATGGATCGAAATTACCTTGTTGGTGTACGAGGAATGATTTTGAGGCATTAGTCAGTGATAAATAAGTGAAGTGGTTAGCCTGTTGGAAAACGCAAGGAATGTTTTAGCTTGATCATTATCTAGGTGAATGGATCAATTAGAACTAAATTAAGTGTTGACTATGTAAGACGCAAGTTTCGTGGACGAAACTTTTTATAAGGGGTTAGGATGTCGTAACCGTAAAAATTTAAAAAAAATTAAATATTAATTAATACTAAATTAACTACCCTCACCCAACCACTCCCCCACTTTCTCCCAATCTATCCCTTAACTTCCTCCACACCCCATAATTTTGCCCACATCCTTACCATTTAAACCCCATCACTTAATTCCCCACCCCCATTCACATGAACGACAGCAACAACAATAGCACAAGCAAAAGAAAATGTGAAAAGAGAGGAAGAGGGACAGCGGGCAGGAGAGGAAAAAGAGAAGAGGAGGAGGAAGAAAAGCCACCCACATCAAATCTAATCTTACTTTTGGTCAGTGAATTTGTATTCAAGAGGTAGGTTACCCTCCCCTCTGTCGGATTGCTTTGGATTCCCTCGCATTCTGTTTTGGGAATTATTTGATGTTTTGGGAATTATTTGATTGTCATTGCATGTCTATCTTTTATATGTTTATCACGAATCCTTTATGTTGTGGTATGAAAATTGCGTGGTTGGCCTTAGATATAGATCACATAGCATGGAAATAGGTTGGAATGGGTTCGGGTTGGCGAAAAAGCGCACGGAGGCGGCGCGTGTAGCACACGCGCGGCGGTCCCGCGCGCCCCTGCGCGGCGCGTACTGTTCACGTGCTGACTGTCACCGGCAAAATGTTGGGGGCGTTAAAATAAGACCAATGGAATTGGTTTGGGGTTAATCGGAGTTAAAACGAAAAAGTTATGTATTTTTGAGTGTATTTAGGAATTAAGAAATTAAAGAATAGTAGAATAAAAGAAAAATAAAAAAATATATATATAAACGGATGCGCTGAAGTTGTCAGATGGGTTACGAGACGGGGATGGAATTGGTTTGGGATAAATTGGAGTTAAAACTAAAAAGTTATGGATTTTTGAATAAAACTAAAATTTAAAGAAAACTAATAAAAGAATTGAAAAAAAAAGTTGCTTGTCAGTAACGGAAGCGAGAAGAAAAATGTATATATATATTTATAATAAAATAGAAATAATAAACAATATATAAAGTAATATAATTATCATTTAATAAATAAGAAATAGAAATACAGTAAATAAATTAAAAAAAAAATAAAAAAAAAATGGCATCAGTCACGTTAAGAGTAGTAACTAATTAAAGATTATAATAATAATAATAATAATAATAATAATAATAATAATAATAATAATAATAACATATCTATTTAATATGATAATTAACCAATTTAGAAACTCATGAAATAAATTAAAATAAACTAAAATAAAAAAAAAGAAGGAAAATGGAGAGTGAAGAAAATGAAATTAAAGCAAGAAAAAAAATAGTAGGGGAAGATAAGAAAATATTTAATTAAAATATTTAAGTGCTTGAAAGCCTAGGAAATATAAAATAAAGTGTAGAAACCTAAAATAAAGTCTAGAAAGATAAAATAACGGTAGAAGATAAAATACAGTAATGAACCCCACGCAACATAGGGTAACTACGCAATATAGGTAATACGCAACATAGAACGGAGCATGCAACATAGGACAAACGGAAGTGTGCTAGTGTGATGCATTCATGGCACGAGCATTGCATTTGGCCTATGAGCCGTGTGGCCTGACGAGGCGTGTGATGGGTGTTGGTAATAATGGTTACCTTCATCCGATAGGACCCGGGACATGCATAGCATAACATGGAAAAGAATGAGCATAGCGTGTGATATTAAATGACTGCGTGTGACACGGAGATAGAAGTGCATGCATCATGAACTTGCGCATTGCATTTATTATTGTTGGGATTATTTGTCTTGTTATTAAGTTGTTTCAGCGTTACGTTTTGGGATACGGATCGGGTCGGGTATGTGTTATTTCCTTATTTATGCTTTAATTGCTTTATTATTTATATGTTTATGTTTTATTGCTTTATTTATCTGCTACCTGCTTTACGTGCTTAATTGTTTACCCGACTCAGTATGTGACAGTCCCTTTTCGGGAGAGACGGGTAACCTACGAGTGACTCCCATCACTCACCCCCCACCACCCCTCCACAGGTGAGCAAGATTATGAGTATATACAATTAACGAGGGTGAGACAGATTACGCAAGCTGGGACTAGTGAGCTGGACTCGAGAAGGGATCTTGTTGACCCGGAGCTTGTTACTTGGGATAGTCAGATAGACCTCCACATAGGTTTATTATTTTGATTTTAGTATTTCATTTTTAACTTAGTGGGTTTTGTCAACCCTTGTACTTGATTTTATTCTAATGGATTTAATTTAATCAAGATGTTTATTTCTTTAATTATCGTTTCCGCAAAAAATTTCTACGTCAGTTCCGACGTGCAAAGAAGTTTGAACGACGCTTTGTAGTCCTCATAGTAGGCTACGGCGGGTGCACTGTTCCCGATGCTAGGGCTCGGGAGCGGGGCGCTACAGGCAGTCTTCTTGACACTTGCCCCAGCATTTGCAACGGATTTGGAAGGCAAGACTGGGGCCCCGGAAGTTTTCTTCTTCAGGGACTGAGCTGCAGCCTGAATAGATTTCTTAGCTGCAGCAGAACTGCTAACAGAAATTTTGGCTGCAATAAAAACTCAAGTTAAAAGTGCTGAAATTCAACAACAACGGTATAAACAACAAAATTGCTCGCCTTTACCTTGTTTGGATGAATGAGCGACTGGAGGAGCAGGCAGGGCCCTCACCTCGGTAGAAGCCTTGAAAGAAGGCTGAGCAGAGGAAGAAGGTTGTTCATCCTCTCTCTTTCTCTTCTTGGGAACCAGTTTCTTCAGTTTCCCAAGATTCTCGGGCACCATGGTTCCTGCAAAACATAACAACAGATTAGTCAAGATGTATGCATAACATCAAGAAGAGTCAATAGATGCCTAAAGCATGTAAACCTACCCAAGATTAAGGCTAAAGCAGAGAAGCCCAGAGTTTCATACTGACGGGAGGGCCACATGTGGTACAGGTCGGCCGCCTTTACAACCGACCTGTCCACCATCTTCCAGTCTACAGCTTGGGGAGGATGCAATAACTTTGAGGCTTCATCGCAGAATCTTTCCGCTTGGCCTCTTGTTATCTGCAGGGCCGGATTTCTAGAGGGTTTTCCCGGGTAACCCTATGGCCTTGACAAAGAAAAATCTGCCTTTCCAGTTCTTGACGGAAGAGGTGATGTTTATAGCGTGGTTAATAGCTTTATTAGGATGTCTCCTACTAAAGTAATACCAGCGTTTTTGTGCTTACACACAAACATCCTCCTAAAGACTTCTAAGTCAAACTCAGCCTCAGCTGCTCTCAGGTAGAGCAGATAGCTGGCAATGAATTTTAAACCATTGGGCATGATTTATGGTAATCTAAGATGGTAAAAGTCAAGAATTTGAAGAAGAGGGCCAGGAACAGGAAGGTCAAACCCTGACCTAAAGTATTCTTCATAAACTGCCTCATACCCAACGGGTGGATCATAGGCGGTTTGATGAGGAAGAAGCAAAATTGGAGAGAAAATGTCCTTATCAATGTTAAACTCACTGCAAAAGTGAGAGATATCAATAATCTTTAAAGTGCAGGCTGAGCCCTGCACTATCGGAGAAGGAGAACCCCTGTCAAGAGACAGCAGGGGTACTAGGGCAGAAGAGGTGGCAGCAACCGTAGAAGGTTCACCAGCAGGGCGTAACTTTCTTAGAGGACGGTTGTCCTCATCAGAATCAGATTTCTCATGAAAGGATTGAACCTCTTGGTCACCCTCCAGATCATCTGGATAAGAATGAGTGAATATATTTTGGGAATCCGAAGAAGGAGGGGATGAAACAACGAAAGCCATGAGTAAGTTGAAGAAATGCTTACAGAAGAGTGAAGGGTTGAGCTGAAAGGAAGAGCACCGGAGTAGGATGAAGAAAGGCTTCGGAGACGAAGAAGATGAACAGAAATACAAAACATGCATACGTGCAGAATAGAAGAAGAAGAAAAGAAAGGGTTAGGGTAATTGTCCCTATTTATAAGTGAAAAAAAACGAAAGGTCACAACTTTTCGTTTGAAAATTCGAAGAGGCGATGGTTAAAGTATTTTCCCCCTCGAATACTGAAACCGCCGAAAAGATAATGATGAGGCGTTGGAATTAGCGCTTACATTAAAAGCGGGAGTTACGGTGCAAATAAGAGGATAACTGCTCAGTTAATGAAGGCACGTTAGAGAACAAGATTTGTCTGCCTTCGCAGTTCAGCTCAGCCACACAAAATCTGGGGGCAAATGATAAACCATAATTAAATCGTCTGTTAGTCAGTACCAGTCAACAGTATAACTCATGCAGTTCAGCACACAAGAATTGCTGTTCAGCAGTTCAACGCACAAGTATTGCTGTTCGGCAGCTCAGCGCCCAAGCATTGATGTTCAGCCTTGGCTGCACTTCAGCAGAGCTGTGTAACACTCATTATATTGCCGAAGAATATACCAAGGTTTGCACCTCGGCACCAACTTCAGCTTATATCCGAGTGCCGCACTTCAGACTACTTCGGCTAGATTCGCCCTTGCATTTGGCAAGGCTTAGTTGGGCACTTCAGCAAAGGAATCAAGCACAACGTTACATCGATGAACCATCAGGCAGATGTGCAATTCAAATATAGTGACTACAGCTGGCTATTCAGCCTGTACACGCCAAGGTCACAATAGCCGGCCTATTAGTCACATCAGCCAGTCTATTGGTCACATCAGCAGACCTACGGCGTCCTAGACTTTCTGCCCCAAGCAAACATCTCATCTGCCATCAGAGGCCAAGGGCGGAAAAAGTTTAATAAAAGCAAGCCAATACATACGAGAAAAGGGGATGAAAAAGAAAAACATTCTCATCCTAAAGCCAATTCATACACTTTGCTCTTCAGCTCATACTGTGAGAAACACTTAACTCACCATTTAAATTATATTCTCAGTGAGAAATGGCCCAAACTGACTTGAGCGTCGGAGGGTTTTTCCCGGGGCCAACCCCCCGGGACCTCTGATATGTGCTTCCTTGTGCAGGATATTTTGGAAGCTATTCTAGCTACTTTCTTTTCACCAGCTGACGACATTAATTTGAGGTCACCTTGACCCTTGACGAAGATCCGGCTTCATCAGCATAATTTTCAACACGGACTGTATCTGCCGATAACTCTTCACTTTCGATAACTCTAAAATATATACTTATGATTCGATTTCCTGCTGCGCGCATGTACATATGTTCAAACATTTGTATATCAAATTGTATCCAACAATAACTGAGATTTTGCTTGGCCATGGTTTATTGGCTTTATTAAGACGTCTCCGGGTGCACATAAATTACCTTTCCAAGGCAATTAAAAAGGAGAGCAAATGAAGAGTAGGAATGTTCAATCCAATAGAAAGCAAATAAATTAGTATTTAATCCAATACACATCCCAATTGCTCTGATTACCTTTATCTGTTATGTTGCATTGCAGACAACTTCTTCAACCAACATGGTTGGACAGCAAGATGAGGGAAATGAAGCTGAAGTGTCAAACTAACCTGGGAAGAGCATTGTCCTTCTTGGCCTCCTTGTTCTGCGCTGTTAGGAGTTCCTTTTGTTATATTCCGACATTCACAGCCGTTTTCAAGATTGTCCTTTCTATGAACTACATTTTCACAGGATTTTTTAATTTACTTTATCAGCCATTAGAAAACTCCCGAACAATTTTATGGTGGTTATTGTTGAAACTTGAGCTTACATGAGGTGAGAGCCATATCCATTTAAAACATAAGGCAATAGGCGGTGGTATCTCATTCTCATATAAACCACGTATATTTTTCAAAGTATGCGATATGAGATTATATTCTCAATATCCCCCTCACGTGGCAATGTGGCTTGACATACACATGTAGGACCTCAGGCGCTACCAACTCTTCTAAAACCAATTGGTGACAGGAGATACGCATACCCTAACCTTATAGTGCATTGAGCATATACAAGCGCCAACGACATTCGACTGTGACTTGGCCCACATGGCCTATGCCCACACAGCCTACGCCACGGGACAATTGATGCACCCAACAATCTCCCCCTCAGCAATTGCTCCTGCTGGGAACCGAACCCGTGACCTTGGCTCTGATACCACTTGTAGGACCTCAAGTGCTACCAACTCTCCCAAAACCAATTGGTGACAGGAGATGCGCATACCCTAAACTTATAGTGCATTTAGTAGACACAAGCGCCCACAGCATTTGAATGTGACTTGGCCTACATGGCCTACGCCACGGGACAATTGCTTCACCTAACAACACACGCGTCTTAGCACCCGTCCTCAATCACAAACCACAAGACATGCATTGAACATATGGACCATTAGAACCCGCCCTCAATCACAAACCACAAGACAAACATGAACATCTGGATTTGATGAGAGGAGACAATAAAGAGCCAACTATGGGTCAGACCAAGGTATTAATCCATATTTTCAACTCGCTCTAATACCATGTTGAAACTTGGACTTACATGAGATGAAACACATATCTATTCAAAATCTTAAGGCAATGAGTGGTGGTAACTCATTCTCATGACTCATATATTTTTCTCTAAGTGGCCGAGGTGTGACTATATTCTCAATAACGCAATTATTGTCCTGCCCTTTTTATGGCAAACATTTTTGCTTCGTTTGTATAATCTTTTGTGCTTCTTATAACATAAATGGCAGAACCATGGTTATTATCTTTCTTATGTTAGTGGACTTCGTAACTATGTTGTTAATGGGTTTCTTTGCTTTTGAGAATGGAATACGTGTAGGAAACAGTTGCCGTATATTGTGGGCTAATATTCTGTTCTTATATATATTTTAAATTGTTTTATTTGTGCAGTTAACGTCCACGTGTCTTTGCACTGGGAGTTTTCTGTAGCGATCCGTCCCGAGCCTTAGTACTCGAAACGACTCACCAGCCGTATCTCGTTAAAGAGAATATAAGGCGTCGATACAAATCAACTACACGTCATCATAATAATGTAAATCGATGTCAGCGGAACTCATTACTAAAATCCTCGATAAAGTAATCATCATCATTAATAAAATGTCTAAGAATTTCTAAATCAATACAATAGTAAACACTAATCTCAAAAATATATAAACCTCGAATATCGAAATAACTGTCTCAACCAACCTTCGAAAGTCTTTTCTTAATATCCTTAGTCTCGAAATCTCCTGTCTCGATCTTCTGCGGTGTACCAACTCATGTGTAAGCATACCCTAACTTCTCCTACCTGAAAAAATGGTGAGTGGTGGTGTGAGCCAAATCAACGGGCTCAGTAAGCAGCCTACTTATACCCGTTAAAAAATCATACATGCAGAGACAACTATAGCTAACATTTACAAATCAACATACATGTCCCTAATACACAATTAAATTCACTTGAATATTTTTAACAGTTGATACATGGAGAATAGTCAAACAAGATAAGTTAATCCATCAGCTCAATCTACATAACCGTGAAACATGCTCTTCTCAAGTATGGCATACACAACAACAACAAATAATCATATAAACAAAGAAGAGAACAATACATACCAATGAATTAGATAAACCGCAGAAAGTAAGTCACTCCACATAATAATCCGCAACTTCATGATGCATGCCTTTGCCTACGTGTCACGCGCAACATCATTATCCCACACAATATGTTCCTTTCTTTTCCATGATATGCTATGCATGACATGGGTCCTACTCGTTGCTCCGTAACATGGAATCAGCGGACATCGCTCTGTAACGTGGAGTCAGCGGACATCGCTTCGTAACGTGGAGTCATCGGACATCGCTCCGTAACGTGGAGTCAGCGTCCCAGAGGGATGCAATGCTAATGCACGTGCCATGAATGCTCCACACACATAATCCATGATCCGGCGCATCCATGCTCCTATATATGCCCGCGCCACGTGCATATATACGTGCATGTATACC
Source organism: Eustoma russellianum (assembly GCA_036186865.1). Lineage (NCBI taxonomy): Eukaryota > Viridiplantae > Streptophyta > Magnoliopsida > Gentianales > Gentianaceae > Eustoma > Eustoma russellianum. The sequence goes on along the minus strand of AP025071.1, from coordinate 27,688,797 downwards.
CTCACACATCCATATACATATGCATTACATATTGAAATCGTACAGCCATACATACACCCAGTTCATATGTACATACATATCTCGCCTATACACACAACTCGCATATAGAAAAAATCCAATTACAGATACGCAACAAACAATATACTGATACACGATAAACCTAACAAGCACAAATAGACCACTTACATGACCACAAGCCCTGTATATTGCTTATAACCGCCACGACTCAGCCACCTCGTGCCGCAATAGCAAACAGTCTCTGCCATGTTTGTATGGAATCAATCCAGCTTAACAATATATTTCCCTTTTAAGGGTGACTTTCGAAATATGCGATGCACGATTTTAAAAACTCTTTTCAAATATTGATTTTCCAAATATTTTCCAACATTCAAGTACGATCAAGTCAAATGCACATAATCCGATAACAATTACGACCACAGGATTATGCAAATAACGGACAACATGCAAAATTAGAACATGCATACATACTCATATGCATACCCCCTCACATAAATATATATTTAAAGCGTATAAATGCACACACATCAAAAACATAAGTTGGTAGCTTTATTAACAATGCATCAAAATATACCCCACATGCTATGAGTTGGCCGTTGTCCATGCGGCCTGTTTACACATAGGCACAAAACAAAAAAAACAAAGTGACCATTTAGTGTTCACATAGCTGATTGACAACATAGATGACAGCCTTGTGAACAACGTATCAAAGTATTCTCTTGCAAAAGTGCTCTGGGACGGCTTGGCGGTCACATATGGGCTAGAGAGTGACCCCTTACAGATTTTTGACGTTCACAAGCAATGCTATACTATCAAACAGGGGAGTCGTCCCCTGGAAGCATTGTTGGACCAATTCTAGGGGTTATGGATGACCATAGATTCCATGGACCCAAATCCTGTGGAATCTCCGAGAGATATTGATGCTTACGCGAAAAAAAACCAAGAACAAAGGTTGTATCAACTGCTTCTAGCAGTTGATGATCGTTTTTCAAATGCAAAGAAGGAGATCTTGAAGAGAGACCCGAGACCCACTGTAGAAATGGCATATAATGAATTACGACAGGCCAGTGTTCAAGAAGGGGTCCTTACTGTAACCCCATTAGACATCCTGTCATCATTTGGGGTTGACCATGGACTGGCAGCAAAAACGTCAGAACAACACAAACAACGTAGGGGAACCGACACTCCACCACCACGCTCAGGAAATCCATCAAGACGTGGGGTGGAAGATAAGAGCAACCTGGAATGCAGCCATTGCAAACACAAAGGCCATAATAGAGACAAGTATTTCAAACTCCATGGATATCCCGATTCGTGGGATGAATTCACCAAGAAAGGAAAGGCAGCTGCTGCTCAGATCCACGTTGAAGGAGGATCTGGAAACAAAACTGAAAAAACAGGCATAATTCACGGGGAAGATGAAGCAAAAGGAAGAGTGGACATGCCGGCAGCAGCAGCGGAGGCTACTTCAGGTAAAAGGGTTAGGGGTAATGCCAACCCTAACCCTAAAACGTCCTTATATACTCCCCCACAATTATGAAAATAGTTCTCATGCCCTTGTACTCAATTTAAATATTATATCTGCCCCTGTGGCTTCTGGAACGGAAAACTCCACCCCCAAAATTTTAAAATCTACACCCGTGGTGCCCCAGAAACTAACATGTCCATCCAAGTCCGTTCACTTCTCCCAAAATGCCAAAAGGGCCCAACTTCTGAAAACCTGTCAAAACCAAACCCTCCATGTTCTAAAATACCAAATCAGTCCCACAGTTATCACCTTAAAGGGCAGTCCCAGTGGATATTTGATTGTGGAGTCACCGATACAATGACTAATGATCCCTCTGACCTAATTACCCATACCTCCCCCACAAAAACCACTATTGAGACTGCTAATGGCAACATTATCCCTGTTGAAGGTGGAGGTTCCATCTCTATTACTCCCAACCTTACCCTAAAAAATTGTCTGTATGTCCCATCGTTGTCTACAAAATTGCTCTCTGCAAGTCAAGTTTCTAAAGAATTAGATTGTATCGTTATGATGTATCCTAACTTTTGCTTATTACAAGACATTTATACGCGGACGATCATTGGGCATGGTACTGAGCGCCAGTGACTGTACTTTGTTGATGCGGTGGTGCAACAGGGACAATATAATCTAGCTACCGAGACAGTTGCTCGTCAAGTGTGGTTATGGCATCACCAGTTAGGGCATCCATCTTTTAGCTACTTAAAACATTTGTTTCCACTTTGTTTGACTCTAATAAACCACCTTTTATCTGTGATACATGCCCCCGGGTGAAACAAACTTGGGGTGTCCTATCTTGCGAATAATACCCGTGTCAATCATATGTTTACTTTAGTTCATTTGGATGTTTGGGAACCTGCTCCATATAATAGACCACTTGGATTTCACTATTATGTTATTTTTGTCGATGATTTCTCTCGTATGACGTGGCTTTACATTATAAAACACAAGTCACAAGTTTACCAAAAATTTGTTCAATTTTACAATATGGTTCACACTCAGTTTGACACCAAAATTAAAATTCTTTGTTCTGATAATGGCGGGGAATATCTTACTGGGGACCTGAGTCAATTCCTTCAAAATAATGGCATCATCCATCAAACCACTTGCTCCTATACCCCCGAACAAAATGGGGTCGCAGAAAGAAAAAATCGTATTATTCTTGAAATGAGTCGGGCTATGATGTTTGAATCCCACGTCCCGATGAGTTTCTGGCCGGAGGCTGTATCTACTGCTACCTACCTCCTCAACCGCTTACCAAGCAAAGTCCTACAATACCAAACCCTTATTCATACACTGTCTACTCAGCACGATATACCCTCAATCTATACACTACCCCCCGAGTGTTTGGATGTACGTTCTTTATTCATACACCCTAACATGAACGAATCAAACTTGATCCTTGTGCCGAAAAGTGTGTCTTTGTCGGCTATGCCTCCACCCAAATGGGGTATTGTTGCTATAATCTCCGAACCCATCAAATCCATGTCACTATGAACTGTGTCTTCCTGGAAACCGAGTATTACTACACACCCCAATCTCGGTTCCAGAGGGAGTCCTCAAATCCTTGTGATGGAAACCTCGATTGGTTGGTGCCACAGCATACTTGTTCGACGACCATCTTAACATAGCAAGTAGATGGCGCCGACTGTACTATAGCTCCCAACAAAGTACCACTTGAAGCAACTGTACCACCTGATGCTCCTCCGGTGAACGAACTGCAAGAGGTAATTGTTAGAGATATGATTAATGTGCAATCTGATTCTTTATCTGACCCAGATGATCTTGCTTCAGAAGGGACTAGCTCACCCAACCCAACTATAAATACAAATGACACAAATGCATCTCCACTAACTACCAGTGTTCCAGAACCACATGTGGATGATAATACTTCTATTGAGCAATAGCAGGTATGGTTTCTACCTCCCAGAACAAAGCGAGGAGTTCCACCTAAGCGATACTCTCCTACACACATGTCAAGAACATCAAGGTACCCAATAAATCTTTATTCAGAAGAGGTTTCTGATATAGCTCGAGGATTCTTTGTATCCTTATGTTCAGAACAGGTACCATGGACTGCTAAAGAAGCTCAGGATCAACCGATGTGGAAAGAGGCCATGATGACGGAAATAAGAGCCTTGGAGAAAAATGGAACATGGGAAAAGTGCACTCTTCCACCTGGGAAGAAGTCAGTAGGATGTCGATGGGTGTTTACAGTCAAGTACAGAGCAGATGAGAATATTGAACGGTACAAGGCACGATTACTGGCAAAAGGATACACCCAAACATATAGCATTGACTATTCAGAAACATTCTCACCCGTTGCCCGTATTGATACAATCCGAGTATTGTTCTCTATTGCAGAAGCTCAGAACTGGCACTTCATCAGTTCGATGTTAAAAATGCATTTCTACATGGTGACCTGAAAGAAGAAGTATACATGGATCCTCCTCCAGGGTTCTCTGCAGGGTTCAAAAGGAGAGAGGTTTGCAGACTGAAGAAGCCCTTTATAGACTGAAACAATCCCCCCGAGCCTGGTTTGGTAGATTTACCGGAGTCGTAAAACAAGATGGTTACCACCAGAGTAATGCTGATCATATATTGTTTGTAAAACGAAGAAAGGGCTTGGTAACGTGTCTGATTATCTACGTCGACGACATGATCATTACCAGAAGTGATACTGAAGAAATGACTCATCTCCAAAGTTATATGTTTACTAAATTCGAGATGAAAGATCTGGGAGGCCTAAAGTACTTTCTGGGGATTGAAGTTTTGAGGTCAAAAGCTGGGTTTTGCATATCACAGAGAAAGTATATCTTGGATCTACTTGCTGAAGTAGGGATGCTAGACTGCAAGCCCTGTGATACGCCCATGGCAGTGAATCATAAGATGGAGATAATTGATAGAGCTCCCTGTGCAGATAAAGGACGGTATCAGCGGCTGGTTGGCAAACTAATATACTTGTCACATACACGACCTGACATTGCTTTTGCTGTGAGTGTAATCAGACAGTTTATACATAATCCCCAGAAACACCATATGGATGCAGTTGTGCGGATCCTACGCTATCCCAAGCATACGCCAGGAAGAGGGATTGTATTTCGTAATCATGGACGCCTGAATATTCAGGCTTACACTGACGTTGACTTGGCTGGAAGTTTAGTGGATAGAAAGTCCACATCTGGATACTTCGTGCTTGTAGGAGGTAATCTTGTAACCTGGAGAAGCAAGAAACAAAAGGTGGTTGCTCTGTCTAGTGCCGAAGCGGAGTTCTGTGGGATAGTAAAAGGAATAACGGAGATTCTGTGGATTCAGAAACAGTTCAAGGATATTGGGTTACAACTAAATCTACCAACACTATTGCTGTGTGATAACAAGGCATCCATTAGCATATCCGAAAACCCAGTACAACACGATCGGACCAAGCATGTAGAAATTAATCGACATTTTATAAAGGAGAAGTTGGACACATGGTTGATTAAGTTAACGTATGTTCGGTCGGAGGATCAATTAACAGACGTGCTAATCAAGGCAGTCGACGGAAGGTCATTTGAAGCAGTTTTATGCAAGTTGAACATCGTGGATCCCGTCGTTCAACTTGAGGGGGAGTGTTGAAAATTCTTAACTTCAAGCTAACGTTTCCGGAAGTAAAGAGCATGTGCAGAAAAAGATAGAAGATTTGTTTTAATTAGGAAGATTTGATTTGATTAGAATTAATTGTAATTAAGACAGTGATTAGGAAATTACCTTGTATAAAATATGTAACAGTCCTATAAAAAGACATGTAAGACGACGTACATTGAGAAATACATACAAATTTCTGAATCTCTAAATATTTGCACAATATTTTGAAATTCAATTACCCAGCAATAATTTTAGCAATAAGCTACTTATAAATCCGAAACTTACAGATTCATATTGCCTGTGCACACGAGCTTCTCGTGTTCGAAGGAATCTTCTTACCAGAGTAGCAGCCTAAATAAGCAAGTAACAACATATAATACTCTGCATGAGAACAGAAAACGCATGTCTCTTGTGTGGTAGTGATAAATTACATCTTAAATTACATGTTCTAGTCTTAACAACGACAGTTTGAGTATTTAGATCTTTGTCTTGGTTTGATCCATGTTGAGGTACGTTTCAATATGAAACTTTTTAAGCTTGATCCATGTTGAGGTATATTTCGATATAAAACCTTTTAAGACTGGCATCGGATTAATGCTAAGTGAAACTTTTGTAGTAAGCGTTTTGAAACTAGAAAAACAAAACTCAGGTAAAATAGAACTTTTTGCATCCAAAAATACGGCTGTCCCCTGTCCAATCCCTTAATATAAAGGGGGACATTTTCAACTTGAGGACCGAAAGCATGGTTCGAACACATTTTTTTTAATAATCTTACGGCCCGGATGTCACTGTAACTGACGTACTAGATAGAACTATTCTTATTGCATATAAATATTCATGTATTCGTCGGTATATATAGTGCCTCACTCTTAAACCCAAAAAAAAAAATGTATAACCAGTAAGATTTCGTCCGAGAAACATGAAACTTCCAAGTATCATTGCCATAGTAGAAAAGCCATCGAGATCAACCATCTAACATGAGTAAATAATGAAGGAGCCGTGTCTACTCATAAGATACTTGCTTAAAATAAAGTTAATAGAATTCGAGTCAAATTTGGATAGTTCATTTATTGTTATGAGCACAGTTCGAACAACATATTGACTCGAAAAACTCGTAAGCCTAATCGAACACATCTTACCGAGCCAAGAGAGCAGCTCATTTGTAGTTAAAGAATTATTAGTTTATGATAATATGTAAATTGAACGCAAACACGTTTGATTACTCAAAAACATTCCAAACACAATTCAACCAGACTCGAACATACTTGAAAAAACTAACGAGCCAAATATGTTCGAACAAGCTCAAACAGAGCCTAAACATGGCTATATTTGTAACATTTTCAGTTCATTAAAAAAAAAACTCAACTCGACCCGGTTCATTTGCGGTCCTAAAATTACAATCAACCACACATTATTAACATTTTCTGATTTGATGATTTCAAAATTGACGATAATATGATGTATACATAAATTGTGAGAGACTGAGAGGCTTAAATGGCATTAACAACACCCATCTGTAAGGTAAAAAAAAATATTGAAACAAAAATCAAAAGAAAAAAAAACATGCTCTATATATAAAAGAAAAACATGCTGCAATCAAATGAAATATACTGCGGCTCACCAGGCCACTTTATATATACAATCCAAATTCGTCCCACATTCCATTACACCTATATAATGCTACAACCAAATACTTGAAAACGACCTCCTAAAGGCTAAAGTCTTGGCTGAAACGTGCAACTACTGGACAAAATATCAAAAATCATCCTGTTTTTACCCATGTCAGTCAGTCAACTCACTACTAAGATAAACGAAAATAAAGAAAATCAAAAACAAAAAAAGAAAAAAGGCACCAATATACCAACAAAAGATTCAGTTAGTACTCTGCCACCTCTACTGCTAGAATGAAATGATTCAGTCCCCATTAACACCACCCCCACCCCCCACCCCATAAAATTGCCATCATGACGATTCCATGCAAAAGCAAAAGTGCCCTTGTCCTAAGTCACCATCCTTTGACCAATCCACCACCCTTTGTAAGCAAACCCGACGACATTCACCGCTGTCCCCAATATGTCCTTTTCCCTTTTGCCTTCATTCATTCATTCAATTCCAAATATTGCTGTCTGTATCACTGATAGATTAGGTTTTGCACCCTGGAATGAATTTACCGATGGCGATATCCAATTTCCACAACTCCCATTAGGGTCATCACACGGACTGCCAGAAGGGTTTTTGCTTAAACCAATTGCTGTGTCCTCTAGTTGACTATCACACACCACTCCACCATTGCTATGTCCTTGCTGATAATGACGTTTGTCCGAATATGCCCCGACGTCCGTGAAACTGACGACGTTGTTATGGTCGCTCGCTGTGGAGGTTAGGTCCATGTTGAACGGCTGTGGGGGTGCAATGCAATTTGTGGAGGTTTGGAATATATGGTTTGTAGGGTTGTTCATGGTAGAGTTGTTATAAGGGTACCCTATATTTGACCAAAAATCCCATGTGTCTTGCTTGACAGGCAATCCAAAGGGGAGAGTTGATGTTGGAGGAGGAGGCGGCACGAAGGATAGGGAGGTGGCGGAGGAGAGGTGCCGGTCGTCTGGCCGGCTCCCGTCTCCGCTCTTGTTGTCTGATAGAGAATCAGATGATGTTTTGGTCTTGTTATTTATACCTCCAATTGGAAGATTGCTACTTGCTATGCTCTTCACGTCGTATCGACCTATGTCGAAATTTGTCACTGCATTAAGGCCTCTGAATTTTATTGCTGCAATGTCATATGCCTCTGCAGCTTCCTCTTGAGTACCTGTTTAAGAACAATCTTTCCTTGAAAACAAATGATGCGCACAATAATAAAACCTTACAATCATGTTATAGATCATCTGTATTACATACGAAGGGAAAGATGTTACATTTGGTATAAATAATACAATATAATATAACAAACAGACATTGCCATAAAAAAAATAAGTGGGAAAATTATAACTATTCTTTCACTATCATGGGGGTACTTGAACAAAAAAAAAATTGCCAATTGTAAACTTTTAATGCTTTGGTCATGGGAGAATATCAAGGAAGGTGCTGTGGATATTTTGGGGCACACATGGACCACCATTTTGGTATCAACAAATTACTCGGATGAGCATTTATTTTGACTTGTGCATCTAGTTTTTACAGTAGCTCAAAATCAAATTTGGAACTAACGTTACTTGTTTCGAGATTTTTCTATTTCCAATGGAGTCAGACATCCTTCTTGACTTTAGAATATGATGAAATAAAATAAAATGACTTAATAAATTGGCTGCGATTTTTATATTGTGAAGTAACAGTTGATCAACACAGTTTCGACGACGCAATTTTCTTTATGGGTTATCGGAAAACAACATGTCCGCTTCTAACACATGTATATGGTTGCGTACATCCAACCCTCCATACCCCGCCATAAGCGGGAGCCTCTAAAGTAATGAGTTAATGTTCTAGGAAAAATAGAAGAGGACGAAACTTACTGAAGGTCCCCAGGTAAAGGTCCTTGTTGCCTGCAACTCTACCTATTCTTGCTTGCCATCGACCATGCTGATGATGCCTGAACCAGTTATTTTCAGTTACCAAACAATTGTTACCTCCTTATTGTTCTTGTATTTAACAAAAATAAAAGAAAATAATAATAATAAATAAAGAAAGAAAGGGACTTCTCTTTCCCTTTAATAAGATTACCTTGTCACTCCTCTATAAATGGATGCACCTCTAGAAAAGCCACTACTTTTTCTGCAATAAAGAAAGAAAAATTAATCAACAGACATAAAAGAAACACTTTAACAAGAAAATTTTAATGTAATTTTATCTCCCTCATCTAACCTTCTAAGAGAAGCAACAAATTCCTGCCTTGTCATGTGCTTCATTTCTTCAAGCTCCTTCTCATAATTTATTATCTAAAAACGAAAAATATTTGAACAAAAAACCTATGAGTAGAGCTAAGTTGTATCTCCCTTGATGCATTGATCGTTCTGGTTAACATATTAGCATTTTAACCACAAAAAAATACGAGGAAAAAGAACCCACCGGAAAGTTGGTGGTGGTGGTCGGACCCCAATATTTGAGGGCAGCAAGATCATAAGCCCTGGCTGCTTTCTCTTCTTTATCATATCCACCTATTAAGAAACAAAAAAACCAAAATGTTCAGAAATTACAAATTTTGTCAGAATATAAGAATCCAAGGAGAATCTTATCCTAGTCACATAACATTTGACATATCCATGCAGGAAGGACACATGGAGCTTCTCTAGGAACAAGAAAGGATTTTCTTTTCATTTTTTTTCCAACCCAATTATCATTGCAAAACAAAAAGGCCAACAAAGATTGAGAAATCAGTACTCACCAAGATAAACTGAAGAAAATGATGATCATGATCCACATTGCACCATCATTGATCAAGTACATGCCACGTAAAGAACAAACATCAGAACATAGTACAGATCGATCTATAATTTGATTAAAAATCATAGAGAAAACAAAAGACCAAAACCCTAAAAATCAATACCACGTACCTTGCCTTCCCTTGCGACTTTGCCCTTCTCTTCTACAGGTATTATCCCACAAATGAGCTTCATATCTACCAGTCCATCTATGCCTACAAAGATAAATAAATAAATAAATAAATAAATAAATACCTTGAATGAAACAAAAAAAAATACTATAACCACACAAGTATGCAATATCTCAACAACACCACCATCACCATATTGCCCTAGAGGCATAGGCGGTATAGAGGGATGAGATGTACGCAACCATAGTGTTAAAAACACACCGAGTTTGTTTCCGCTAACCCATAAAAGTATGCAATATCTCACGATGACAACATAACATCTATTATACTTATCATTTATAAGTTTTTTTATAGCTTTTTTCCCCTATAGATCTTGCACTATTATGTATCTCTTGTCTCTAAACAAGATGAAAAACTACATAAGTATCCTGAATAATTCATGGTTCAACATAATGAAATGAATAAAAAAAATTTAGATTTATATGTTTGAAACTACTCAAGATATTTACCTAGTGACACCTCTATAAATAGAGGTGCGTTGACCAAAAGTCTCCACCGCCTTTTTAGCGTGCTTATCAGACGCCGGAGCAGCAGCCCCCAGCTGCTTTTGTGTCTGCCCTTGGTCGGCGGTGTAGCCACGTAAGAAGCTCGCCGCTATGGTCTTGAGCTCCGACTCGTACATCTCTGCAGTTACTGCCGTGGATAAAGTCTCACCGTTAAGTTGACTCATATCAGAAACAGCAGCGGATGAAGCCGTCCCTACACCTCCACCCAAAAAGTCCGCCAGCTTTGGACTGCCCAACACCGTCGATAAACCCTCCGGCGCCGCTGTCGACAGTGCAGATGTTCCATCTCCGATAGTTCCATTCTCTTGAACCCCAACCGCAACCCCACCTATGAAATAAAACCAATAATTAGTAATTCGTAAACTACCTTATAAGGAAAACATTTAATGACTCAAATAATTTCTATTATACTAAGAAACTTCTCGACGGTTAAATATCGCGTATTTCTTCAATTTACGATTATATATGTATCACTTTTTTTTTCAAACACAAGTAACACTAATAATGGTAAGATACACATTTAAACGGAAAACTAACAGTAATTCTTGTTGTGAAAAGTTTGAACCCAACCCAAAAGTCTCTCAATGCCCCAACCCCCCCAAAGAGGTGCGTGAAGGATGTAAATCAGAAAGGTATCTTAAATTGGATGATATCTTACACAGTTATCCAAGTTGTCTCACAACCTGAGACTAACTGGACTATGTCCTGGAGCACTTAGAGAAATGCTTAATAAAAAGAGAGAAGAGAGAAGGGAGTACCTGGGGAGGGGTTGAAAGAGTGGAGAAGGGAGAGGGGGGTGGAATGAGAGGAGGGTAGGTGTTGGTGATGGTTGGAAAGGGAGAAAGCAAGCCATTTTTGGTGAGGAGAATCCATGAATCCTCCTAAAGACAAGGCCGTGGGTGAGCGTGAAACACCAGAGATCTATGCTATGGTGCAGATATTGGGAAACAGCGCTTTGGTAGTTGCAGTGCGTGGGTGCGTGAAAGAGAGAGAGATGATTGAATGAAGTTTGAAGACCCAAACCAGAGAAGAAGGGAGAGTTACGATGGATTTTCCTTTTTTTGAGGTCTGAGCTGACGAGGAGACGCGACACAGATATAAGGGAATAAATACTATCAAATTTAAAACTTGCACGACCTTCGAGGCCAAAACTTCCCACGCTCCTTCTTGGAGGAAAATGTAATTCTCTCGCGCTCATAGTGATCGTATTATGAAGAATGCAAATTAAGAGTCCATCAGTCTTTTAAGTTAGGTAAAGACAGGGGCGGAGGGAGGATGGGGCCGGGGCACGTGCCCTCCCAAGGTCGACGAAGAAAATCCTATAAATAAGTAGGTGTAGTTGTGTTTTTGGCCATTCAGTTTAAAGTGTGTCTCTTCTTGACAGAACACTAACTCTCTGTTACGTGATCACATGATATTTAGCGTCCGACAATTCTCTGCTAAGTGACTAAAATGAGTTTAAAACTTACCGGAAGTTCGGTCTCTTAAATATATTAAAAAAAAATTAAAAAGGCCTAAAACTTTTTTTTTTAAAATTGCAAAAAGATTAAAACTAAAAAACCCATTGCCTTTTCAGTTGTCCCTACGATGGTTGTCCAAGCAATTTGAATAGCTAGGTTTTTTTTAATGTTGCTGGTTGTTTTTACCCAATTCACACAAGTTTTTCACATCGTTTAGACACATTTTGGACAGCCCCCGCACATTTTGGTGTTTATCTTCTGCGGTAAAGGTTTTCCTTGTTGGAATAGGATCTGGTTTGGTAATTTGAACTGTGTCGACTGGTGTTTTCCTTGTTGGAATATGATCTGGTTTGGTAATTTGAACTGTGTCGACTGGTGTTTTCCTTTTGTTCGGAAGGTTTGGTTTATTTTGGAAGCTGAAATCGGCCAAGAAGGAATAATTCAATATTTGGAAAACCTTGGAACACAAATTGTTGGATTCCTTTTCCAATTCCCAAACGGTTTTATGATTACTGATTAGGGCTTCCTCTTATACACGGTTTTTAGGGTGTTTAGATGGAGCTGAGTGTCGGCCAAGAAAGGTAGCAAGAACAAACGTTTTTACAATCAAATTCTCAATCAGGATTAACAATAATTCATTAAGGAGTAAATATTCAAACCTACATTTTCTTTTATGGTGTTTTCTTTTGTCAAACGATAAATTTGTGATTGGTGTCGGCTGTTTGGACTCTGCAATTGGTTTGATGGTTTCCCCTTACAATTTGGATTCGTTTACTATGTGCTATGTAAGGTAATCGTTGAAAACTTGTAGACTTCTTTGCATTACTTTGCTTATGAAGATGAAAGTTTCTTTTTTTGTTGCTAATCTTACGAATCCTGTGAGGGCTGATGCTTGATAGTTTATACATATTAATTTGAAAACAACATACGGTTGTGCCACTCTGTTGGGGGAAGATGCTATAATTACATAGCTTTTGTGATTTTATTTGGTTGCTCTAAAGTCGTTTAAAAGTTGAGAGCTACATATACTTTTAGCTTGCATTCAAATCCTAAGTGTTGGTTGTTGCTGGTGTGAAAACTATTTTACGCATTCCAGGCAACTATGTACACCATATATGATTGGTTTATTGATTCAACATTCATACACTATATCGTTAAGACTGATTTACGCAACCGGTTGGGAGATGATGTATTATCGGATTGTTTATTGTGTTACTTTGAGCATCAAATTTTTAGCACCATTGGAGATGAAGATATTATGCAACTTAATAATTATGATCCGCATATTTGTTGTGTATTGTTTATTTTTTTTGTACATTGGTTGGTAGATGTGTTTCTTTTCCGCATATTTTATCTTATAATACAAAAATATATCTAGAAGATTTTGTCGGTTTTCTTGACTCGAAACGTTGACTAATGGTATTTCTGTGGCGAAGCCTGTCAGTGCCCCCAAGAAGGAACTCCTGGCTCCACCATTGGGTGAGGACTTAAGCAGTGATCCACACAAGATGTCTTTCCTACAAACCAGGCCTTTGGTCTAGTAGCATTGGAACAATCATATTATGCGTGTCCTTAAAATCAAACTCTTACCTCTTGGAACAAATCCCAATCAGAATGACAACTTAGCTATGCCTTGGAACTCCGACGCTCTCTCTTGCCACGCCCAAACATTTTCCTACTGCGTAATGCATTACAAGAAGGTACCATAAAGAAAAATGAAAAAAACTTTATTTTATAATTATGCGTATATATGAGGGTCTTATCTAACCATAGTTATCTCTGAAAAAGTTAAACTCCTAACTCCAATGCTCTGGTGTTATATCCATACTACTTTTGAAAATAATATAAATACGATTAGACAAAAATAGTTTCGTTTAAAGTTTTTTCTTAAAAAATAATTTATAAAGGGTTGAAATTCAAGTCGGTGTTAACGACTTGATCAACCCCTATCATGCAATGATTTGTCCAACGTGTCTGTATTTAGGCAGCTAGAGTTTTTTACTATTTTGTTATTGTTTTATGAACTTGCTACTCTTCCATGAATGTGAAGTGTGTGTATATACATATATATATATATATACATATATATATATATACATATATATATATATAATATTCAACCAATAAACATAGATCATTATATTAATCAAACGAAACCAGGGATATGTCATGTTATTTTACTTTACAAATTTGTAATGATCTAGATTTGTCTAATCAATTCTAAACTTGACGCACATTCAATTTTAACGTCATCACTATAGACAAGTACTATTGAATGTCAAATGGATTGGAGTTCTCGTCTTTGGTGGACAAAAAATAATTGATCATTGTGGACATTTATTAATATTTGAACCATACTTATCTTTTATGCTATGATTTTTTCCTTTATAATTTGGATATTTAGGACTTTCCGTTTGTTGACAACTAAACTACGTAACAATGTTGCATAAGCATGTGTTATTTTTCTCGCTTATAGACAAGGAAGAGTCTTTAAATTAGAATATATCATGTCGTATTCTAGTTCAAGTCTTCTAGACAAGTGTCCGATCGTCCTATTATAATATCTACTTTCCGATTACTGTGTCCATTTTTTCAGAATTTTTCTCTGACTGTTTGTTTTATAAATCATATAAAAAATGTCATCCAATATCTACATCGTGTAAAATCGATATCTACTAATTTTAGTCAAGATATAACATTCGCCATGATATTATACTTATGTCAGTGAGTCATATCTATTATATTTCAACGACAGCAAAAACTATCGTTAGAGTCTTGGAAGAATGAAAGACAGGCACACAATACTTATATCCCAAAAGATAGAGAGTTTGCTTCTAGTGATACCTCCGACTTTATATGTATCTGTATAAATGACACAATACTAAGGATATGGTGCTTTAGTGTGTTAGTGATGTAATTCAGTAAATACAAATTAGAAAGCTTCCGATATTTAAAATCGGCATGAACGTGTATATGCACAAATGATGCAAGACAAAGACAAAAACAAAAACAAAAATAAAAAAGTGCAAGTCAACCTAAAGTGTAGATAATATCTAAGCCTCTAAATATACTCTAAGGTAGATAGTACCTAACATTAATCCTCTGCCCCCTAAATATACTCTAAAGTGCAAGTCAATCTAAAGTGTACATATTATCTAATCTTAATCATCTGTCTCAATGAACTCATATCTTAGACCATGTCTTCAGAGATATGCAAATCTAATAGGTCATACTTAATCCGCTCATCTCAAGTCAGTTTAGGTATGTCTTTACCCCTCTTTCCCTCGTTGTACAATATTATTAGAATGTAAGTCAGCGCGCTTGGTAGAAGTTATATCTACAAATTTTAGTGAAAGGATAAGATTCATCATAAAGTTATACGTATGACATCGGTTATTATATTGTATTTTATTAGAATATACAAGTCATCATGCGTTGCATTACTCCCATGATGCTTCTTCTGTATTTTAATAGAATGGTCTTATGTATTGTGCTATTACTATTATATTACTATCAAAAGCGTCCGTTTACTTTCGTATACAATGTTACCTTTCTTTTTTAATGTGACATACGTTAATTGCATGCATAGGATAAGTGCACGTCATTTGTTTTACACAAGATATGTTGTTGATGGTTTATTGTTTACGGATAAGATGTTTACAGTTATAATATTGTATGCATCTGTTAACTATTAACTATAATTATCGTTCAAACCCCCCCCCCCCCCAACCCAGCCGAAAGCTTTTTCAAAGCTATTCCCTCGTATATATGATATTCCAATGTTCAATACAAAATGAAAAGATGCTAGTAACAACAGCAAAAAAAAAAAAAAAAAAAAAAGCAATCCTGATACACTAGCGGTTCAGAGAGAGATCGAATCGCTTTGCGATCTGATGTATATATCGTTACTTTCATTATGTAAAAGAGACTATTTCTGTCTCTTGAACACGTGACTCCAAGATCAAAACCGCAAATTGTTCTAACACGCACCCTTCAACCAAAAAGAAAAAAGAAAAAGAGAAAAAAAAACTGAAACTTGCACAAGCATCGAGGAGAAAATCAGGCTCTCGTGTCAGATGTGAGTGGCACATAATCGACGAATTTTCCTCCTACACCATGTGATATTTATATTGTTTTTTTTTTTTTGCGATTTTCCTATAATAAAAATGTGATAAATTACTTGATAAGATTATGTTGAAAAGAAAAAGAAGTGTCAGTAAAGTTGTTACTAATCGTTTACGAAATATTCCAATGTTTTTGTTAACATTTTATCAGGCTGTTTCATAATTAAGCACTCAGGCATGTCATATTAAATATATTTAGATAGAATAAAAATGGCATAAAAGAGCACTTAGTATCTAACTGATGGTTATAAGATTCCAATTAAAAGAGGTAACTCAGATTTTCAAAAGTTCAGATTGGCCTTTTTCTCAATCCTTTACGTCATAAACCGACTAATCAATATTTCAAATGCATTGTTAGAAGAAATACTAAACTACAAAGATGTGTCTGTAACATTAATTAAACTAATGCCAAAAATTATAAGTTTCCTTACGTGTCACTAGCTGCTTTTCTTTAACCGGTTCTAAAGTTCATAAGCAGAGTTGACTAACACAATGCCATCTCGACATAAATCAAATGACAAAAGTCTTCAGTTACAAAACTAGTCAAGATTTTTGGTAGCACAATAAAATTTTTTCATATCCATATGTGTATTAGAATTCGATAAATGTAGGCACTGTCACTATAACAAAATTGAAGTTTGTAGCATAGTTTCACATTGTTTTTTTTTTTTTTTGGGTCAAAGTTATTTGTATCAATTGATTTCCTATAATAGGATTTTTACGCTTGGAGCTTTTGGCTATAAATAGGCATTTGTATCAACTCATTTGTAAGCCAAAACAAAGTTTATGAGAACATAAACCTAGATCTTCTTGTCATCTCTCTTCTTTGAATTCTTTCATATATTTCGTATCCTTAATTCCTTCAAATTGGTACCAGAGCAAGGTTGTTTTTTTTAATGAAAGAAGAGAGAGTTATCCAACATTGTCATGTTTTTATGTTTGATCAACAACTTTGATCAATGAACGATAGTTATGAGAGATTTTTTCAAAGTTCTCGACATATGTGATGTCTTAGAAAATTGATTTGACATTCCAGATGTGAGCAAAAAATTGAGTGACGAGAAGACCAAAGATTTGGAGATAAAGAAGAGGCCAGATTGTTGGCTCGTCATTATCTTAACAACCAATTCAAATTATCGGTCTTAAACAAATTTATGAATACTAAAGTCTGCAAAAGAGACTTGGAGAATTCTTAAGAATATCAATTGAAGAAACAAGGAAGTTAAAAAAAAGTTGGCTTACGAATTTTCTAGAGACAATTTGAAATGGCTCAAATGAAAACAACCGAGTCCATTGTAGATTTCATATCCAAGTTATGTGATACTAGTGGAAAAATAAATGTCAACAATGATGTCATGAATGAAATTCAACTTGTCCAGAAAGTTTTAAAATCTTTGACTCAAAAGTTTCACATGAAGAAAATAATCATTGAAGCTATCGAAGATCTTGACGAAATGATTATTGATTAACATGAAGATGAATTACTATCTTATGAAATTTTACTAGATCAACAATATGTTAGCATTACTGACATTACACACTCAGACGATTGTTCTAAAAGATCAAGGAGAGTATGCAAATAATGCTGAATATAGTCAGAGCGCCAAAGTTTTCAAGGTAGAGGACGTGACTGAGGAAGAGGTCTTCGTAGAGGGGATTTTAATTATCAGCAAAATAATCGTGTTTTTCATAAAGATGAACAAAATAATGATTTTCAAAAAGATAGATAAAAAATCCAATGCTTTAATGGAAAAAATTTTGGACATATTCAAGTCATTATTTATATAAAATAGTCCAAAAAATGAGTACAAAAAAGGCCGAAAATGACAAGACAAGTGATTAGACTTTTGGCTGATTCTGGTGTCGAAAACAAAATAAAATATGAATGGATTTTAGATTCTGATTGCAACAATTATATATGTAGAGATAAAGAAATATTCATAGATTTGGATAATTTTGTTAATTCTACTATGAAATTAGAAAATTATTATGAGGTACATGTTCTTTATAAAGGAAGGATTGACATTAGTTTGAAATATGGTTCCTCTAACTTTATCTTTGATCTATTACATGTACCAATTTACATCAGAATTTCTTAAGCATTAGATATTTATCTTTGAAAGTCTACAACATAGTCTTTGATCATGGAGTTTGCGCATCAAACGATTCGAGGAGAGGACTAATTGCAAAAGTATACATGAATGATAGTCGTTTGTTTTTGTTGTCAATTAACTGCAACCGTTTACCTTATTTTAGTTCTATGACATATGATGATATATGAGTATGGCATCTGAGATTTGGGCATTTAAATTTTGGAGGTTTGAAGTTTCTTGTCAGGAATAGATTTGTTTTAGGATTGCTAGAGACTGACATTCTTCAAATTTTTGTTTTCGAAGAATAAGGCCTAGAGAACGAGTACACTACTGCAGTTAATCATTCAGACTTATGCTACGTGGAAGTACCTACAAATGGTGGTTGTAAGTATTTCATAACTTTCTTTGATGATTTCAGTCGAAAAGCTTGGATGTATTTTCTTAGAAACAAATCTGACGAATGTGATACGTTCAAAAGTTTCAAAGTGTACATTGAAATACAAAGTGGTTTTGTGATCAAAACTTTTGAAAATAAATAAAGAAACTGAGTATACTGTGTGTAATGATTATCTGGAGAGAAATGACAACGATATATGCACCTCGGTAAAACAGGGTGATAGAAAAAGAAAAACAGAATGGCATGGACATGGTAAAATCAATGTGCATTCAAATAAATTACAACAATTATTTTGTGCCGAGGTCATTGCTTGTGATGTCTATGTCTTGAACATGTGTCCTATAAAGAGTCTTGCAGAAGAAAAGCTCCTTGTGATGTATGGACAGGTCGGAAACCAAATATTAGACATTTGAAAGCATTTGGTTTATTGCTTATGCTTATATTTGTCTTCAATTTCTAAGGAAGAAATTGAATAATAAATCTAAAAAATATGTTTTATTGGATATTCTTATAAAGCAAAAGAATATAATCTTTATAATCATGCTATCAGAAAAGTTTTTATCAGTTGAAATGTCATTTTCGAAAAGATGGATGCTTTGCATTGACTAGGAAAAGAGCATGAGAAACTAGAAAATTATTCACTTTTGCCGACTGTTGGTTCTCGTATACAAGAACCAAAACCACCAAGGAAGGAAATTGTGTCTAAACCATCACAGAGTCTGCTACAACGAGAGAGGTGATTACCAGTCCCATTACAAGATTTTGAAATAGGTAATGACAATGAATTATTTGATGACTATGCCGTCAATTTTGCCTAATTTTCAGATTATGATCGAGTGAGATTTCAAGAAGTTTTAAGAAATGATAATTGGATTCATGTCTTGGATCAAGAGATTCATGCTATTGAAAAAAATAATGCATGGAAGATGACTACTATTCCACCAGAGAAGAAGCCTATTGGAATTAAATGGATGTGCAAGACAAAGTACAATTCAAATGGAAAGATTCCACATTAAAGCAAGACTTGTTGCAAAAAGATACAAACAGAAGGCGATTATTGTTTATTTTGAGGTCTTTACTCCTGTTGCTAGACTTGACATGGTTCATATAGTTACTTGTATTGCCGTACTAAGTGAATGGAAGATATACCAAATGGATTTCGAATCTGCTTTCTTGAATGGAGTTCTGAAAGAGGAAGTTTATGCTGATCAACCAGATGGATATATTATCAAAGAAAAAGAAATTAAGGCTTATCGGTTGAAAAGAGCTTTGTACAGGCTCAAAAAAGCTCCACGAGTATACTTGTATCAAATCTTAGTTCGTCAAGCATGGTTTTCAAATATGTCTATATGAGCATACTTTATATGCGAAATATTCTGATCGAGGTGATGTTGTTATTGCATGTTATTGATGATCTTATTTTTACCAGTAACAATGCTAAAATGATTTTTGAGTTTGGAGACGCTATGGTTAGTCATTTTGGAATGACAAATCTTCTGATGTCTTGCTTTCTTGGTTTACAAGCTTATCAGATAGATAGTGCAATATTCATGTTACAGAAGAAATATGCTGGTGATATTCTAAAAATGTTTATGATGGAGTTTGCAAAAGCAATCTTCACACCGGTCGAAGACAATCTAAAATCAATAAAAGCTGCTAAGAATGTGCTAGTTGATCCTACATAGTTCTAAAGGCTAGTGGGAAACTTTGATATTTAAGTGCAACTAGGCCGAATATGACCTATCGTGTTAGACTTATCAGTCATTTCATGGAGTCACCCTATCAATCACACTTACAATCACCTAAATGGATTTTGAGATATGTCAGAGGCACACACAGTCATGGTATATTCTATTTTTGCGCTAATGATATTTCTCTTTTGGGATACACATACAGTGATTAGGTTGTTGACATCATAGAAGAAAAAACACATCTTGTTATGCATTTTCTTGGGATCCGACATTTCTTACAATCTTCAAAGAAATGGCAAGTGGTGGCTTTATTTACAGCTAAACCAGAGCTTAAAAGCAGCATCCAATAGTGCTATTCAACAACTATGGATTATAGATTCCTGATTTTCTACATCATGAACAATAAGAACCAGCAAATATTTATTACGGCAACAAATTAGCAATTAAGTTATCAAAGAATTCAGTGTTTCATGAAGCAAACACATTGATATCAAGTTCAAATTCATTCGCGACTTAGTTCGTGAAAAGGATCATCTATTGATTATTGTCTAACTGAAGAACAAGTTACAAATATTTTTACAAAGCCATTGGAGACAGATTCATTTATCAAACTTAAGAAATGATTAGAATGATCAAGTTTGAGGATTTTGATTTAAGAGAGGCAATGTGGACATAAATCAAATGACAAAAGTATTCAATTACAGCGTTGACCAAGACTTTTGATATCAAAGTACAATTTTCAATGTACATGTATTAGAATTCAACAAATGTGGACAATCACTGTAACAAATTTGAAGTTTGTTTCCCAGTTTTATATTGTTTTTAGTCAAAGTTAATTGTATCAATTGATTTTCTAAACTAGAATTTCACACTTAGAGTTTTTAACCATAAATAGACATTTGTATCAAGTTTTTTATAAACCTCACATAAAGTTTATAAAAATAATAAACTTATAGTTTTATGACATCTCTCTTTCGTATTCTAAATTCCTTGAAATGGCAATATATAGCTACAACTTTCAAAGTGCAAGGTTTTAGGGAATATCCCTACGTCAACACGTTTGCTGCCTATTCCGAATCAGCCATACCACAACATTTCCTGCATCTTTCCGTACTGCGCCAATTGCTTCATGCATTCTATTTTTTTTTTTAATCAAAACGATGGCTAAGAAATTTCCATGCTTTTTATTCCATAATCCAGTCCAAAGAGCGTCGTATTATCGAGTATTTGCTAATCCCAACTCCAAAAGCATAGTCAAATCTATAGTTCCAAAGATTTATTCTCCAAAGATATGAAAACGGTTACAACCATACTTGATACCCAAATTATGTATAGATTTTATTCAATTTAAATAAGTCATAATACAACAACAACATTATCCTATTGTCTTAGAGGCTCCCGTCTATGGCGGGACATGGGGAGTCAGATATATGCAACCATATTCATGTATTAGAAACACATAAAGGTTGTTTCCTGTTGTTGTTGTATGTCATAGTAACGAGTACAATCTCAACATCCAGGCTGATGCTGATGCTGAGAACTCTGTTGAAGTAATATTTTTAGAGTTAGCAACAGCAGATTCTGATGTTATTAAGATTTAGAAACCATAGTGAGGGGAACTAATTTTTTAGAGTTCGCAGCAGCATAGTATTAGTAGAAGGGCACAGTATATTGATCCAGTACATGTTCATAAAAGGGTTTAGTACCCCGGTTCAAATATACATGTACTTTCAGAAGGAAAAGAAAAACATTTAAATTCAAAACTCTTTGTTTTTGCAAAGCCACCTACCTACCCCAATTATTACTTCACACCCCACTACGTGAGTGGTGTTGAATCTTCAAAACATTGTTGTTTGTCGAAAAAGGATATATAATAAATTATATCTACTAATGTAATAAAAATATTATTTTTTTGTTTGATAGTTATTAGAGATGAAATTATACACAGATCAGATTTCTATAAACTTTATAACATAAATATGCTTTTTGGACGACTCCTGAATCTTCGATTTTCTACGATTACGTTATGAGTTCTCTTCTAAATCTTCTAAAATTTCTAAAACTCTATCATTTATTTGTTACAAGTAAAAACATGTCACAAATTTCATGTTTTCAGTTTCTGGACAGTTTGGTCTTTTGGCAGATTTCTTTACGGTAATATACATATGTACATACACACATACATACACATATAGTATTGGTATTTACATTCCAACATCTTTAACAATTATTGATGAAGACAAGACTACCACTCCATAAAACGACAAGCATATTTTTGTTCAGTTCTATACATTTGACGTTATTTGATCCTACAAAGCCGCAATAGCCTAGGGTTTGCAATAGCTACTGGGGTCCAACTACACAGTCAAGTCGGCACGGTCCTAGAGACACAAGTGCCCGTTCGATATCGAAAACGATCTCATGTCAGCATCAACCAATCTTACTCAGAGACACCGAAGACTAGTAACCTCAACAGCAGGCTCCATCTCAGTCTCAATTGTCACCTTAGTCTCAGCTGCATCCTCGGCTTTAGTGATCACCTCAGTCATAGGCAGCAGGACAGTCACGGCTCATGTGCATAAGTATTTCAGGCCACCGCCATGCAATTTGACATGTGGAGTTACTTGATGGCCATGCATAAGCAGGTCAGAACACGTAGCATCACCCACAGTCTTTGGACATGCAGTGGCACACCAGAACATACAAAAGGAAAAAAATATGCCAACAAAAGGCATGTTCATGTGAACCAAAAAACATTCCTCTTTAACAACAAAAAGAGACAGGTTTTTCTAGTATTTCGGCCTTTATAAAATTCTCAACATGGTAAAACTCGCTACTTATATGAGCATTAAAAGGTTTTCCAAAAGTAATAATTATGGTGTCTCTACCGTTGTTGATGTTATCACTGTAATCAGAAAAGTGCACTGTGTGCATGTGAATAAACTGAAAACAAAAACGCAAACAAAACCGAGGCGAGCGCAAGGACTCTGTCCTTAAGACGAATTGCTCCGGTATACTGTGCCCAACCGGATGGAACAAACGTCTCCCAGGATACAACGGTTTTCGTTCATACGAGTGGCACTACAGCGTAGGAACATCGACGAACCTGTTACAGGTGTTCTGATATCTCGATTATCGTGATGGAATGCAATGCAGAATGATTTTTGATGGAAAAAAAATAGCAGTACTGTAAGAACAGTGTTCCTTTTGTCGACATGCATGGTGACAATATATAGATGGAGGGTGGTTGAAGGATTGGTCATGTCTCAAAGTCACTATATTGAGTCTGTTCTTAAACGATTCAATATGCTTGATGTAAAACCTGTAAAGACTCCACTAGACTTAAGTATACACTTGAGGAAGAACCGAGGTGAACCCGTAGCTCAATTAAAGTATTCACAAGTCATTGGGAGTCTGATGTACATAACAAACTGTACAAGACCTGACTTGGCTTGTTCAGTAAACAAATTGAGTAGGTTCACCAGTAATCCAAGTGACGAACATTGGAAAGCTCTAAGTAGAGTGATGAGATATCTGAAATACACTATGAACCTTGGATTACAGTACACAAGATATCCAGCAGTATTGGAAGGATATTGCGACGCAAACTGGATATCAGATTGTAAGGATTCTAAATCCACCAGTGGATACTTATTCACTGTAGGTGGTGGTGCTGTGTCATGGAAGTCTACAAAGCAGACATGCATAGCTCGGTCAACTATGGAAGCTGAGTTTATAGCACTCGATAAAGCTGGGGAAGAAGCTGAATGGCTTCGAAATTTCCTAGAAGACATTCCATGCTGGCCTAAGCCAATCGCTCCTATCAGCATACATTGTGACAGTCAGTCAGCTATAGGACGAGCTCAAAGCAGCATCTATAATGGTAAGTCACGACACATACGTCGGAGACATAATACCATTAAGCAGTTGATCTCTAATGGCGTGATTTCCATTGATTACATAAAATCAAAGGAGAATCTTGCGGATCCGCTTACAAAAGCTGTGCCTAGAGATCAAATGTCAAAGTTGACAAACAGAATGGGACTTAAGCCTACAAAGCATGAATCTTCGTAACGGTAACCCAACCTTGTTGACTGGAGATCCCAGAATCTTGGTTCAATGGGAAAACTAAGTTATGAGGATTCAGTTAGCACTTACTCATTCTGTTAAACAAAAGTGCTATCTGCAGAGAACCGTTAGGTTAAGCTAATGCTTTTAATGATGTCCTATATCTTGATAAATCAAGTGGGGTATGGCAGAATACTTTTGATAGGAATCACCTATGTAAGTGTGAAGTGGGGCCGCTTCTATGAGATTTCTGAGAGGCAAGAATTCTCTAAAAACACTTTCTGAAACCAGGGTTGTTCATGGCCATAATGAACACAACCATGAGAACCCAAAGGGGTGTTAAAGGAAATGTTGTGTGAGTATCATTGTCTAGGTTCACAATAAAGGCTGATAGTTCAAGACATCAGGTCACTAACCAGCTGAGTGGATCCGATGATACATCACTAAGAAAGGTTCAAGGCCAGAAGCTACCTCTTCTGATGCAACATTTCTTTGTCTGATTTCTCGATAGAGTCTGCATTCATATTTGCATTAATTTTCATTCATGTGGGGGATTGTTGGAGAAATTGAGGTTTGGCAAATGGGTTTGTCAAAAGTTGACAACCATCATATTTTGAGCTTAATTATGATTAGTGTTCGTTAATCAAAAACGAAAACTAATAATTTCTAAATTATCTACGTGACGAGTAGATGAATTTAGGCTTTTGAATCACTCGATTCCGATACCGGGTGAATGAGAAATTAATGCTCAAAGTTGGAGTAAAAAAAAATTGGAAGGAAATTGGAAAAAGTGGCCTTTAAGTGGAATACCACATTGGTCACTTGGAGGGAAAATGCCACCAAATATAGTAGTAGGAGAGGCACTTTAGATGTGCCCTAAGGGCATGAGAAGTTTTCTGACGGAGTCAGGACGCAGCTCAGGCAAGGTTCACCACACGCGCGCGCGCGCCGCCGCCGCCCGCCCGTCCGGCCGGCTCGGCTCGGCTCGGCTCGTGCTCGGGCTCGTGGCTCGTGGCTCGCCCGCCCGGTTCTTATCTTTTTGGATAAATTTTCTTTTAAATTTTTCCAGAAAAATAATTACTTGATCCTACGGTCTACGATTATCTGCGGTGATCCAACGGTGCAGATTAAGTCTGATCCTACGGTTTATCTGCAGTTCATCGCGGTTGGTGATCCAACGCTCCAGATTTGATCCTATCTTCGGTTTACTGATCCAATGGCTTACCTTTGTTCAGACAAAGGTTATGATCTAACGGTGGAGATCTTTAACTGATTTAATCCAACGGTCCATATTCGTTCTGACCATAAACTGCCTCAACCTCCTTCAACCACCCTCCATCTATATATTGTCACCATGCATGTCGACAAAAGGAACACTGTTCTTACAGTACTGCTATTTTTCCATCAAAAATCATTCTGCATTGCATTCCATCACGATAATCGAGATATCAGAACACCTGTAACAGGTTCGTCGATGTTCCTACGCTGTAGTGCCACTCGTATGAACGAAAACCGTTGTATCCTGGGAGACGTTTGTTCCATCCGGTTGGGCACAGTATACCGGAGCAATTCGTCTTAAGGACAGAGTCCTTGCGCTCGCCTCGGTTTTGTTTGCGTTTTTGTTTTCAGTTTATTCACATGCACACAGTGCACTTTTCTGATTACAGTGATAACACTTGATTTGTGAAACACACATTTTATGAAACTGATATTTAGATCATTTTTAGTCCAAGGCGAATATCCGACCCGCTAATTATCAAGCTGTCCTCGACTGCATACAACAAAGTAAATTTTGATGAATGAGTCACATAGTTATGTATAAAACATTAATAAAAAGATTGGTGACCAGTAAGTCGTTCTCTTTGGTATGAGTAGTATTATTATTATCGTTAGGTCAAGAGTTCGATTCCAGGGACACTCACAATGTGTGTGTTAATCTGTTGCTAGGCCGAAGGCCTTGTTTGCAGTAATACATCTTGTGTGGGTAATTACGTAAAATCTCACCCAATTAAATAAGTCATTGGACTCCTGATTTGCATTTTCGTTTTTTTAAGATGGGAATGTGGAAATCTCCAAGGTGAATGATTTCACGTTTGCTCCAAGTATTATTATTATCCCAAACCCCCGAACCTGTAACGCGCCACCCACTGCCCCGTTCAACTTTCCTGCTCTGGTATTTTACAGGTGAAAAAGGGGAAAGAGTAAATAAATAGGTGTGCGAATGCGTGGTTTAATGCAAAATGCAGTGCACGTAGAGAGGGATAGAGGAGCCACTAGGCCAAAGGGGGATTAAATAACAAAGATAAAGAGAGGTGGCAGAGATATATATAAAGCGTGGAAGCATTTCATGGGACAATTTGGGCGGTCTTTGCTGTCGGTCTTCACCTAAAGAAAATGATACTAGTGGCTGGTGGACTTTAGCATTTATTTAGACAAGAATATTAGATTGAGGATTTTGTCTTTTTTGGGAAGGTGATATTAGAGATGTGTATGAATGTGGGGAGGCAGGTGGGCGGATTGGGGGACACGGCGGCCTCGTTATGGGCTCATATTATTTTCCACCTTTGGTCCCATTGAGCTACACGTGTCATTCTCTTTTTACCTTTTTCTCCTCGTCTTTTTGACAAAAATAAGACCAAATTGGAAAATTCTCAAGTAGTGAAGGAAAAAAGGAACGAGACAGTGCACCTAGCTTATTCACTTGCATACACACACCACAACGATACTCAGTATATTCCAATAATAAAAAGAGTTAGTGCTAAGGTTTAGAGAAGGTGAGAGACAGATAAACAATACATCTATCATAAGAGATAGAGAGTTTGTTTCCAGTAAGACCGCATCTCTATATGTATCCGCATAGATGACACAATAATAATAATATGGTGTGTTAGAGTACTAGTGAAGAGATTTAGTAAACACACATAAAAAGATTTCGATATTAAAATAACTCTAATCGTGTATATGCATAAATAATAAAAGATAAAAGACAAAAACACAAAAAGTGCAAAGTCAAACTAGTAAAGAGTATTTAAGTCCCTAAGTATATTCTAAGGTGTTCATATATCATGTATAAACCTCTTTAATCTTAATTCTTTGTCTCCATGAACTCCTATCTTGAATCATATCTTCAGAGATGTACAAATTTAGTAGGTCAGCCTTAATCTGTTCATTCCAAGTCAGTTTGGATACATATAGTAATCTTAATTAAAATTGTTGGACGTTTGAAATGTTGAGATTGTTTATGATGTCCTTGTGGAAGTGTTTCGGTCATATCTACATAGATCAATGTATCACAAAATCGTTCGAAGAAGATGAAAAACAACAGGATGATTCCATGGGGATAGGATCACCCCACCGCAAAGAGGTGCAGTGACGCGTGACCGCGCGACACGTGGCTAGAAGGAGGGGTGATGAGGCTAGATGAGGGTCTCACCACCCCTCCTTGCTGCTACGTGTCGTGTGGTCACAAAAGAGGTGAGGAAAGTTGAGGTGAGGAGATCTCAATCCGATTTCACGAGGGTACTAGGACTTACTCGCGTGAGATTCTTTGAATCACGGGTGCATGGTAGAGTCTATGGCCTAACGGTGCAGTCCTTTGTATTTGTATGAAGGTGTAATCACTTTTTTTAGTCGGTTGAACTTTTTAATCAATGGATCATCGACCACACATCTTTATAGTTACTATATATCATTAACAATAACATTACCTATTGTCTTAGAAACTCTCACTTATGGCGTTATATAAGAGGATCAGATGTACGCAACCATACACATGTGTTAGAAACACATAGAAGTTGTTTTTCGATGATCAATAAATCTATATAGTTACTATATGAAATCCTAATGATTACTTTCAATCTAACTTAATAGAAAAGTTTCCTGCATTGATTTATGTATGAGTTTGAAAGGTAGATTTTATCAATATGTCTTTGTGTGAGAGGGAGAATTATCAAATTGGGTACTATAAGGTAACGTAGGTCTCTCTTCGTATCTAGGAATTTCATTGCATACTTTAAAAGAAATTGATACTTAGATTCCTAGCCGAATTGGTCAATTTTTTTATCAAGTCAAACATACTATAAAATAGAGTATGTTCAAGATCAGTTCAAGATCCTCGGCTATAAAATGTTTGAGCTCGACTCGAATCAGTTATAATGATGATGATTGACTTTCATTCTTATGTGTTCAACTATTTTTGAGTATTTAAATATTAATCAAGCAAGATCGATCGCGAGCTATTCATTTTTTCGATTTCAGAACAATCTTTTATGTAATATAATGTAGTTAACATACTTATGCTCGAATACTTGAAAACCAATCGAGTCAATTTGTTAAATGTTCAAGTGTAACTCGACTGATTTAATGAGCCGTTCAAGATCAACTCGAGATCGTTTATCTTTGATCCAAATGAATATTTCATATATTAGTGGTTGCTCATAAACTAAAGGAAGATGGAGAATATACACATCTAGTTACTCCTTATGGTATTTGTTATGGATTAAAATTCTCAATGTTAGTTCTTGGTAAATAAGATGTTAAACACACATTACTACTTGAAGGTTGAAAATCAAGTTTTAGTAAATATGGAACTCTATAAAAGTTAATAACTACTTGATCGACGCGCAATTTTCATTATGCGTCATCGAAAAACAACATCTGTGTGTGTTTAACACATGTGTATGGTTGGATACATCCGACTATCCTATACTCCATCATAGACGGGAGGCTACAAGGAATTGAGTAATCTTGTTGTTGTAATTCAAAGCTTTTAGACCGACAAAGATCTAAGTCCCAACTCCTATCTGCTTCGGCCGATGCGCACAAATATATCACCTATGCTACGGGATAGGATCACCTCACCGCAAGAGGTGCGGTGACGCGTGACCGCGCGACACGTGACAACAAGGAGGGTGTTGAGGCTAGATGAGGGTGCGCGTGGTCACAAAGGGGGTGAGGAAAGTTGGGTGAGGAGATTCCAACCCTAATGCTACCGCTTGGGATTATTTTTTTTTTTTTTTTTTTTTGCGCATCCGAAATCGAAAATAAATTTACTTCATTTTGCAAAAGTCACTGTTATACAACTATTCAAAGAAATTCAATATTTCCTACAATACGTACAAATTTTCCAAAGCTAGAGTAACAACCTTCAAGACCAAAATAAAAAATATGGCTCGTTTAAAGTAGAGCTTTACATCTCCATAGTGCTTGATCCCGTGAGCATGGAGTAGTCATTCACAAAACTTGTCCAATCTCAGAATTATCTTTTCTTTTATACCTTTTTCACTATCTTGACTAAGAGGGTTGACATTAGAGCAACTCGTAAGATTACTGTTTTGTAACTTTGAGATCACGGATTCAAACTGTGGAAACAACATAGGTAAAACTGCGTACATCAGATCGTCCGGCCTCTCCTCGGTCCATGCGCAAACGTGAAAGCCTAGTACACTGGGAACGTCCTTTTCAATATATTGACTTATAAGTTGGGTATTGTTTTTACGATGGATCGTAAGCTTCCTATTTATATTTGCTAAATTCACTCACTAACAAACTATCCTATCATACCCCCATTATTGTTTCATTTATGGATGTACATATAGAGCCGAGGGTTTCCTCCATTATTGTTTCATTTATGTATGTACATATAGAGCCGAGGGTCTCACTGGAAGCAAACTGTATATCTATCAGGATAAAGGTATGTTTGACTGACGCTCACTTTCAATAGACCCTTGTGATAGCTTTTACTGTCGTTGGGATATATTGGGTATTGATCGATTGATATTGTTTTTATGAGGGATATAAGTTGGGTATTCAGATGAGTATATCTAGTTAATCTCTTACTCGAAAGATCTAACAAAATATCATTTAACTAACTAAAAGTTTTGGTTCGTAACGCTTTTTTGTGAAGTTGTTATCTCGTGAGACGATTGCTTCGTCAACTGTTACCATTAAGATGTAGCAATTTCAGAGGAAAACGTACGAAAATAACTGTTATCTCTGTCAAACAATTTATTTGACATAATATTTGTTTCAAATTGTAAGTACACTCTATCCGGGCATACCTGCGAAAAGTATAAAATATATATATATATATATAAAAGATATTTACCTTTTGATTCATAAAAGAAAACCTTTTCTTGGTAAACAAAAATAATAGTACAACATGTTAATTCAAATTCGAGTTCATGAACAAAAACACATGCAAGTTGATCACTATACCATATTCCCATATTCATATGCTTCAGCCTCCTCCAAACAGTCCCTGCCAATTTTGGTCCAATCCGCGCCCTTCTCTCCAAAGCAATAATATGTGCTTTTACTCGACGGGTCTCTGGCAAAGTATAGAATAAAGAAGCGTACCTCAAATCGCAAAAAGATCCGATTTTTTTTCTGAACCTTGTATAAAAGCGAAAACTTAGTACACCGGAAACGCTCTTTAGCTTACTAGTATATTTTATAACGCACGCAAAAATTGATCTCATAAATTGTATAGCATTCAATCAATGTCAAGTAGCATGGGACAAACTCGAAAGAGCATTGCAGATACTAGTCCGTCATTAAATTTTGGAATTTTATTGGCAAATTTAAAAGTATCTCTAAAACCAAAATTATTAGCCACGACTAAGCTGTACGAGATATATGTATACTTTTTTATGTCTCTTTTCTGAGATGATCTTATTGAATTAGATTACTAATTATACTCGTAAACAAAATCAAGCCTCCTATTATATTTAACGGGCATACAACATCCGCGGCCGCTCTACGCGCACAAGAATGTGAGATTAGCAATGCTGACATCAGTGTTGTTTCAGTTAATAAGTTCATTTATTTTTTTGTAAAGATTTATATTTAAATTCCGGTATTATCAGTAATCTCCTCGACAGATGACTTTGCTAATTATCTTTTTACTAGATGATCTATAAAGAACGTTTCCGGTACACTAGCCTTCTGCATTTGCGTAGTATTTGGGGATGGACCCGATCCTTTCGCGATATGATGTATGTAGCCTTACCATACACTTTTTTTCGTGCAAAAGACTGTTTCTGCGACCCGAACCTGCGACCTCAAGGTCACGAAGTAGCAACTTTAGCAGTTATTGCAACACTCGTACTAAATTTATCATAAATTATCGTTGAGATACGTGATATATCTTGATCTTTACGAAGAAATATATTTAACCTTAACTTTTATTTATTAAGGTACGCGATGTATCTTGATCTTGATAGAGAAGTCTTTTTAACTTAGATTTTTATTCACTAAAAGAGAGAAAAAGGAAGAGAAAAAAAAGAGATTATCAATGCATTGGAGGGAGGGAGGAGATATAGAGAGGGTACATGGAGGGTACTGTACTTTTAAACGAGCATCTAGATAGGGAGTATGTGGTTTGGGTTTTTGCAGTGAGGATAGATTCTTGTTAGCTAATATTCCAATTCGAACAACAATTAAGCTATGTCGTAAAGAAAGAAAGAATAGATTTTCAAGCCTCTAGGACATAACTCAGTTGGTATTTGGGTTGTGATTTGCTCTAAGAAATCAAGAGTTCGAATCTAGAGATACGCATAATATGATTGTTACATTGCTGCTAGGCTGAAGGCCTGGTTTGTATGAGAACACCTTGTGAGAGTCACTATGCAGGTCTTCACCCTAACTTATAAAGCTGCTAAATTCCTGCATCAATGCAATGTGGGAATGTCATTTGCTCCAAGGAATATATTTTCAAATATGGGTACTGCCACACGTCCATATGCCTCTCTCCCTGTTTCTTCCTTTTCAATCCCTTGCTTTTCTCTCTTCTGTATCTCTACTTGCATGTCACACTTTTTTTTCCCCTGACTAGATTATATAGTATCTCCTCTAAATCGATAGTAAGTTTTATAATCCAAACTTATCAAATTTAAATTATTCCAGAAGTTATTTTGTTTAGTTTCTAAACTTAATATGCTTTGCCTCGTACACACATATGACATATCATTCCCTTTTGTGTCAAATTAGTAGTTCTCAAAATATTGAAATGCTTTCTTCTTAAAAAAAAATGTTGAAATGCCAGGTAAAGAAATAGACAACAGTTTAGGACATCCCTCCCTTAATCCAATCTAGCTAGGATACCTCCACAGAATTTTAGAGGTCGCTTCCATTGACTGTATAATATATATTTTTTTCGTAGGATTAAAATGTGACTGTTACCATATCGCATTTGATTTTGTCTTGTTTCATTTCTCATATTATTTTGTCATGTTGCAAGACTTAGGTATAGAGTGAGTTTGACTAATGTTAATTTTTTACTAAAAATTATACATAGTTTTCAAGTTGAATTCAGAAAATCAAACTTACTATTTGTTAAGAGCAGGTCTTGCAGCAACTGGTAAGCTTGATGCTTTGTGACTTTGATGTCATAGTTTCGAGCCGCAGAAACAACCTTATGCACAAAGTATAAAGTAAAGCTGCGTACATCAGATAGCGAAGCGATCCGGCCTCTCCGCAAACCCTACATAAACACGAGAGTATAGTGTATCCGGAACGTCTTTTTAAACTTACACCACAAAAAAATTGTGGTTTACCGACGAAATTATCACCGACGAACAACGTATAGTCGTTGTTTCGTCGGTAATAGCGACGACGGTGCGACAACACTATTGTCGTCGCTAATTGCGACGAAAGTACGATGAAATTCGTTGTCGCTAAAAGAAAAATAGTCAGTCAGGTGATTTACGTCGGTGATTTGTCGGTGTCTCGTCGCTACTCTGCGTGTTTTTATTCGTCGCTATTTAGTTTGTAACGCTACGTCGCTATGTCGTCGCAATTTTGTCGCTAAAATTAGCCCAAATAAAATACATTCATCGTTTAGTAAGTTCTTGGCGTTGTGTATCGTCGTTTTTTTGTCAATGAAACCCGCATGTGGCAAATGTTTTGTTTTACTTTCCGTTCGTAATTCGATTTGTCGTTGTGTCGTCGCAGAAACATCGAGAATTAAACACGTGTATTGATTAAGGAAAAAGAAAGCGGTGATTGGGAAAAATACTCATTCATTCAATAATAAAAAGTTACATTATCAAACGAAAAAATAAAAAAAAATCTAAAAAGTGATGCGGAGATGTGCCGTTCACTCTTCGTCATCGGACGAAAGAGTGGCCGCGACATTCTCCGCAAACTCTTTGAGAAGGCGCTTGAGCTTGTAATATCTAAATTTCATCTTCCGCAGCCTTCTAGTCATGTTGTGCAGTTGCCGCGACTGCTGCTGCATGTTTGCCATCAGCATACGGAAGTCGGCGTCCTGCACCGGCGTTTGTTCTTGATCACTCTGATGCTGCGGTGGGACATAGACAGATACGGAACCTTCTCGCTCAACCGATGGTACTTGAGGAGGAGGAGGCCCTTCTGGAGGGGCACTGATTGCCCGTCCACCACGCCTTGGGGTTCTTTTAAAACGACGCGGCATATTTTGATTATTTATAACCTTATATGTGTGTATGTATATGTGCGGATGTTTGGGGTATAAATAGGAAAATTAGCGACGACATAGCGACGACATAGCGACGTTTTTTTCAACCGTTAGGAATGTGCAGCGTTAGGAATGTGCAGTGATGACCTTTCGGCTGTTTTAGCGACGACGTAGCGACGAATTGGCGACGTATATTCATCGTACGCTGCAACCGTTGGGAACTGACTGCCTAATAGTGACTACTTGGCGACGGAGTAGCGACGAAACGCACATAGCGACGACATAGCGACGTTTTTTTCAACCGTTAGGAATGTGCAGTGATGACGTTTCGGCTGTTTTAGCGACGACGTAGCGACGAATTTGCGACGTATACTCATCGTACGATGCAACCGTTGGGAACTGAACTGGCACTGCCGAATAGCGACTACTTGGCGACGGATTAGCGACGAAACGCGTCGAATAATGTGAAGAGACGTTATCCGTCGCTGTTTCGTCGGTAAAACGTCGGTAAATTCAACAAAAAATTCGCGCGTTGTAAGCATTGGGAACTGGACGGACTGCCTTTTAGCGACGAGATTTGTGTTTCTTGTTCGTCGCCGGTCGTCGCTAAGTCGTCGGTATTGTGTTTGTTTGTTTCCGAGATTTGTGTTTGTTTGTGGTCGCTATCTCGTCGCTATTGCGTCGGTAACATTGCAGGCTGAGAACGATAAAACCATTTTCCTTCTTCTTCTCTTCTCCCATTCTTCTCTCATTTCAAACACATCAATCATCAATTTTGAACGAAAAAACCGAAGTGTGGAATTTTGATTTTTTCTACCACCGAAAAAAGATAGCTGCTGTTATTTTGAAGGTGTATCGAGAAAATGGATCCGAGGAGAAGCGATAGAAAGTGGATGTACCAGAGAGTAAACAACGGGGAGTGGTGTTTTAGATTTGTTGAAGGTCTCGAAGAATTTATGGATTTTGCGACGAGTAATGAAAGTGGAACGCAGATTAGATGTCCGTGCAAGAAATGCAAGAACCGTAAATATAAGGATCCGGGTGACGTGAGGGTTCACTTATTGAAACAAGGTTTCGTCCACAATTACCATACATGGTACTGTCACGGCGAATATGAGGGGGCATCTACATCTGCAACTGTACACGTCGAAGGGGGACCCGGTCAGGTTGATGCCGAAGAAATATGCGAGGGATCTCACAACCCATACATGCAGATGGTGACAGACGCAGCCGCCAGCGCATTTACCGGAGAGCAGTTGTTACAAATACATGATCCGGATGAACAGCCGCATATATTCGTGGAGGAAGATCCGAACCCTCAGACGAGACAGTTTTTTGAAATGTTGAACGCCGCCAACACGCCGCTGTATCCTGGTTGCGGTAGTCACACACAGATGTCCATGATCGGTCGGATGACGAGCATGAAGACGGAACACCGCATGACGGAGAGATTGTACGATGGGATGTGTCAGCTGATGAGGGAATCTCTTCCCGAAGGGAACACAATGGTCGACAGTTTTTATTCGACGAAGAAACAGCTGCAGGCGTTGGGACTGCCGGTTCAGAAAATCGATTGTTGTTCAGAGGGGTGCATCATATACTGGGGCATCAACGAGGATAAAGACATGTGCAGGGTCTGTGGGACAAGCAGGTGGAGAATGAACAAAAGAAACCGGAACGTGCCAAGAAAACAATTTTACTATTTACCTCTCGCCCCTAGACTGCAGAGGCTATACGCATCCGGTGCCACAGCTAGCCAGATGAGGTGGCACGCGGAGCACTACACGAAAGACGGTGAGATGTGCCATCCATCTGACGGCGAAGCTTGGAGGACGTTTGATGCGACGCATCCAGGTTTTTCGTCGGAGACAAGGAACGTTAGGTTGGGTTTATGCACCGACGGGTTCAACCCGTTTGGACAGTCGGGAGAGCAGTATTCGTCGTGGCCTGTAATCGTGACGCCGTACAATCTACCGCCTTGGATGTGCATGAAGACGCCGTACATGTTCTTGACTGTGATCGCACCGGGGCCTAGGAATCCGAAACAGAAGATCGACCTATACCTGCAGCCGTTGATACAGGAGCTGAAGTGGTTGTGGGAGTTTGGCATGGAGACGTTCGATGTATCGACTAAACAAAACTTCCAGCTACGCGCCGCGCTGATGTGGACGATCAGCGACTTCCCGGCTTATTCTATGTTGTCGGGGTGGAGCACAGCGGGGAAATACGCTTGCCCTTACTGCATGAAGCAAGCGAAGACGATGTCCTTGAAACATGGACGTAAGATAAGCTGGTTCGACAGCCATAGGAAGTTCCTGCCCAGACGTCATTTGTACAGAAAGAACGTGACGGCGTTCATGCCTGGCATCGTCGATAAGGACACAAAGCCCGAGCTCCTCACGGGTGCAGAGGTGCTGCATGAGATAGACAGTTGTGGATTCGTGGGGGTCGCTGATGATCCGGACGGCAGTCACAACGCAGACCTGGCTCGTTACTGTATCGGGTGGAAGAAGAGAAGCATATTATGGGAGCTTCCGTACTGGAAGAGCAATATGATCCGACATAACCTGGATGTCATGCACATTGAGAAGAACGTGTTTGACAACATTTTCAATACAGTGCTGAATGTGCCAGGAAAAACAAAAGACAATATGAAGGCACGACTTGATATGCGCGACCTCAACATGCGACCGGAGCTGCATCCCGTTGGCACAACATACATGCCGAAGTCCTCGTACACGCTGAATGCGGAGCAGGTCAGTGCGTTGTTATCGTGGCTGGGGATGGCTAGATTTCCTGATGGCCATGTTTCGAACCTGTCGAAGAACATCGACATGAATAAACGCGGTTTGCACGGGATGAAGAGCCACGACTGTCACGTTTTCATGCAACGGTTGATGCCCATTGCATTCCACGATCTGCTTCCAACCAATGTATGGGAAGCAATTACCGAGATGAGTCTGTTTTTCAAATGTCTTACAGCCACGAGACTCAGTGTGGATAATATGTCAAGGCTGGAGGGCGAAATCCCAGTGATCATATGCAAGCTGGAAACTATATTCCCTCCGGCCTTCTTTGAC